>JALAZF010000006.1:19770000-20122500 GCA_022829125.1 Lathyrus tuberosus
CATCTTTTCCAATTTCTTGACATAACTCTTTTTTTGCTTTTGTTAATTTTTCAGGATTGTGTAATAACTCTGTCATAATCCATTCGATTGTGCTTGATGTTGTGTCGATCCCAGCAACAAATAAATCCTAACAAAATAATATTTCGACATTCAATTAAGTTTACACTTATACAGAAAAATAATATTGAGGAATACTTTTGTAATACAACTTTATGATTGTATCAATAGTCACTTTCATTATTAATCAACAAAATATATATTATTTGTATCTTATTAATCACATTTTCTATCTCCTTAACAAATAAAATATTATATATTGGACACTTATTAACTAATATCATATATTTTGTGAATAATGAAATAGTGATAATGATTAATAAGACATTATATTTATGGATAATGTTATTGAAAACACACCTAAACAAGTGGACGAGTCTCGTAATCCAGATATCTCTTGGTCCACAAGACAGCAAAATATCCTAATTACTGTTGGACCTATGATGGCAACCACCATATCTCCTCAAGCCTAAATTCATGGCATTGATTCCCCTTTGAACCAGATTTTTTTTTATAATTTTATAACTAATTAATTCTTCAAATATTTTAAAAAAATGTTATATAAATTAAAATATATTCTAAAAATAATTCATTAAAAATCATAGTAATTTAATTTTTTTATATAAATATAATAATTTATATTATTAATAAAATTAAATTAATTATAAATTATCAAGTAAAAGATAATAAAAAATGAAATGGAAAACAACACTTTTTATACTTATCAAATATTCTTTTTATCTCACACTCATTTCTTTAATCATATGATTTTGAAAGTATATCTTCATCTCCTTTAACTTTTTTTTTTCAGTTTAATTGCAATTTTGTTCTTTTTATTTTATCTTTTTTTGGATTTTACTCCCCTCATTTTAAAAATCGCGATTTTGATATTTTTTAAGTTTTGGTTGGATTTTGGTCCCTTTTTAAAGATTAAAATCTAATATAAAAACTTTAAAAAAAGACAAAAAATGTAGTTTTTAAAATTGAAGGACAAAAAAAAAGAAAAAGAAAATAGGGAACCAAAATTAAATTAAACTTTTTTTTAATTGAAAAACAATTATACAATCATATCATGACTCAATATTTTTCATTAAAATTAATTAAAATTATTTTATAGTTTTCTTTAATAGATCAACCCGAAACTCGTTTGGTCGGTCCATACTCCATACTAATCCATAAAAGCATAGATTCGGTGGCTTGGACCAAAATGATATAATTGTATTTTAAAGATATTTTATCGTTCAATCTGCATTAAAATATAGGGCTTGTGTTTGGTATGGTCAATCAAATCCATTTTGATAGATCTAAGTTTAATGCTACCATCAGTTATACTCTGAATTTTATTATAGTGTAAAGTTACTAATAATTATTATACATTTCTACTCTGAATTTTATTATAGTGTAAAGTTACTAATAATTATTATACATTTATGGGAATTGGTAAACAGTGGTTAAGAAATTAAAATAGTACCTTAAATATTATTTAAGAAATTTAAAAAAAAAAATTTAATATATGTGTATTTAATGAATTAAAAATAATAAAAAATTTATTTTTTTATTAAAAATATTAGAGTTAAATATGTTTTTGGTCTCTATAAAATTATCAAATTTAGTTTTTGGTCCCTATTAAAAAAATTGTGTGTTTTGGTCCCTACAAAATAATTATGCACGTAGTTTTAGTCCTACTGTTAAACCATTGTGTATTTTTAAATGATTATTTTACAGATATATTTAGAACGTTATAAAAAGTTCCTCGAAAAAAATAACTCAAAATTTGATTTATAAGTCAAGATTTTCATTACTTTTATCATTATGTTTTGAAATTTGAAAAAATTATATTTAATTTTTCTCATGTTAAAAAATTATATAATTCGATAAAGAAATATTTTATAGTAATCTAAACACTTATGAAAAAAATTATTCAAAAATTTAAAAGTTTAGAGGTAATTAAATAGTTTTCAAGTTTTTAAAAAATAGCAAGGATTAAAACTGCATTCATAAAAATTTTAGAAAATAGCAATGATTAAAACTGCAGGCATAAAAATTTTGTAGAGACCAAAATATGTTATTTTTTTATAGGGATTAAAAATAAAAAATAAAATATTTATAGAGACCAAAAAAAATTTAACCCAAAATTTAATCCAAAATATTATGTGTATTAAATCAACTGAACATAATATATTTTTTTATTTAAAATTCTTAATCGGGACACTAGGACAAGAAATAAACAAGATATAAAATTTAAACACTAATAATAATTGATGAAAATGAATTAGTTGTAAAGCAACACTAACCATAAACAGATGCACCATCTCATTGCGACTTAATTCCAACGTGGTTTCTCCAATATTGTTGCTTTTAAGAAGTGAATCCAACACATCATTGCAAACATCCTCTGAATCAGCTTTGGTAGATCTTGAACTAATTCTTTCTTCAATAATTTCATCGAAAATCTGATACAACTTCTTCACATAATTGGTGACCTTTGCATACACACTTTGTAGATCTAAGGGACGAAGAATAGGAAAGAAATCTGAAACATTAGGTTTTCCAGCTTCTTCCATGATACCCCAAATGATTTTCTTAAACCCTTGAGACTCTTCTCCTTGTATAGCATGAGCCAAATCCATAGAGAACAAAGTGTTTGAAATTGAGTTAAGGACAGTTGTAAAAACAGCATCACCAATATCAAAAGCCTCACCTTTCTTGCTTTTTTCATTCACATAATTCAATAATTCTTGCAACTTTTGTTGGCGTAAAACTTTTGTTGAATTAAGCATCTTTGTAGAAAACACTTTTGTGGCACAAATTTTCCTTAGTTTCTTCCACAAATCTAATGTTGGAAGCCACACAAGTGAGAATTTGTCATGATCAAGAACATAAGCAGCATGTGAAATAGTTCTATTAGAGAAGATTTGTGAATTTTCTTGTAAGACTTGTTTGGCTACTTGTGGGGATGATATTACTATTGTTGTTATTGTTCCTAATTTTAGTGTCATGATTGGTCCATAGATTTTAGAGAGTTTTTTTGAGAGATTTGTGTGGGTTTTTGCCAAGTTCTAAGATGTTACCAATGATGGGAAGTGGCTGTGGCCCTGGTGGAAGTTTTGTAGAATTTTGGGTTTGGTTTAATTTTCTAAGAATGAAGATAAGAATGGTTGCACACATAAAAGTAATAAGAAGGAGAAGCGTTTGGCACTCCATGGTTTATTGTCCATGCCTTTCCTCTTTGTGATATACACATCTATTTATAACAAGACATTAGAATTAGGTGATATTTGTCTTTTGTATAATTAGGTGATATGCTTTCGGATGGAAGATGGGCAACTAGAAAAATCAAAGAATAAATATCTCACTGATTTGTTAAAATCTGTACCCTCTTTCTTTGAGAGACAAATATATATATATATATATATATATATAGTGAGATTTGGGTCGAACTCATGTTGTGTCGAAGGAGAGTTTTCATGTGTTTTTCGACAGGAGACAGGCATGCAGTCGAAGCTTGTTTACATGTTGATGCTTGATTGTTACATATTGTAGTCGAAGTCTGTTCTAATATGTACTGTCGAATTGGGTCTTGTGTTAAGGATCCAATTGTTTAGGTTTCTTGGGTTGCAAGTTACCTAGTTAGTCTATAAATAGGCTTGTGCACTCAGTTTGTTAAGTGTGGCAAATTGTGATATTCACTTGTAATCATTTGTAACTTTAATGAGAAAGTGAATAGTAAACAGAATTTATATTTGCCCAATCCTTTTTGTTCCTTCTTCTTCTTGTTTTCTTTTCCGTTAAACCTTAACCTTTGTTTTGGTTCTTCATTATCAAGAAACCATTTTATACTTTGCTTAAAGATATCGTTTTACACAACAAATTTGTGCGGTGAGCGTGGAGGAGATGTCTTCAACAAAGTATGAGATTGAAAAGTTCACCTGAGTGAACGATTTCGGTTTGTGGCGTTTGAAGATGAAAGCCCTACTGGTGCAGCAGGGTTGTATGAAAGCGTTGAAGGGACAGGCAGTCATGGATGCTGCATTGACGGAAAGAGAAAAAACGGCAATAATCGAGAAAGCACACAGCGCAATATTGTTGAGCCTTGGTGATAAGGTTCTCCGGCAGGTATCAAAGGAGACTACGGCGTCAGGATTATAGGTGAAACTTGAAAGTTTGTATATGACCAAATCTCTGGTGAATCGTCTCCACCTGAAGCAAGCTTTGTATTCTTTCAAAATGAGTGAAGACAAAGCTTTGGCTGAGCAGTTGGATATGTTCAACAAGCTGATTCTTGATCATGAAAACATTGATGTGAAGATCGATGACGAAGATCAAGCACTGTTGTTGTTATGTGCTTTGCCAAGAACGGATGCTCACTTCAAAGAAACCCTCTTGTATGGAAGAGAGTCCCTGACCTTTGAAGAAGTTCAAGAAGCCTTGTATTCGAAGGATTTGAACGAAAGAAAGGAGCAGAAACCTTCATCAGTTGGCGAAGGGTTGTCCGTGAAAGGAAGATCGTAAAAGAAAGATGGTAGGTTTGACAAGAAGAAAGGAAAGGCTCAGTAGAAGTCTTATGGTGGTGATATGTCTAGTATCATATGTTATCATTGTAAGAAGGAGGGTCACACAAGGAAGGTGTGCCCTGAGCGCCTGAAGAATCATAGAGGTAAGGACAATGGGAATGCAGCTATTGTGCAAGATGGTTATGAATCATCTGATGTCCTTGTGGTGTCGAGCAGAAACTCTTGCGAAGAGTGGATTATGGATTCTGGATGTACTTGGCATATAACTCCAAACAAGAATGTGTTTGAAGAATTGTGTGATCAAGATGGTGGATCAATGCTGCTGGGGAGCAATAAAGCTTGCAAGATTGCAGGTATTGGATCTGTTAGATTCAAGCTCCATGATGAGTCACTAAAGCTATTGACTGGGGTTAGGTATGTACCTGATCTTAAGAGGAATTTAATTTCTCTTGGTGAATTCGACAGAAAGGGATATGTTTTCAAAGGAGAGCAAGGTATCCTGAAAGTCATGAAAGGGTCGAAGGAAGTCTTGAAATGCGTGAAAAACCAAGGCTTGTATACCCTTGAGGCTGAGGTTGTAAGTGGTTCGACAAATGTTGTATCCACGAAACCTGTGTAGAAGACAGAATTATGGCACATGAGATTGGGCCATGTCAGCGAAAGAGGCCTGGTCTAATTGGGGAAGCAGAACCTGCTAGGAGGTGACAAAGTCGAAAAGCTAAAGTTTTGTGAATCTTGTGTATTTGGTAAATCCTGTAGGGCGAAGTTTAACAAAGGCAAGCAAAGAACACATGGATCCCTTGATTACATTCATGCTGATCTTTGGGGGCCTGCAAGGAATCCTTCACACTCAGGTGCAAGGTATTTTCTATCCATCGTTGATGACTATTCCAGAAAGCTATAGGTATTCATTCAGAAGACGAAGGATGAAACTTTTGAGAATTTCAAAAGTTGGAAGGTTCTGGTCGAAACTCAAACTGGCATAAAGGTTAAGAGGTTGAGAACCGACAATGGCCTTGAATTCTGCAACGAAGCGTTCGACAGTTACTGTGTTGAGTCTAGGATTGCAAGGCATAAGACTGTAGCAGGTACTCCTCAACAAAATGGCTTAGCTGAGAGATTCAATCGAACAATCCTTGAAAGGATTAGATGCATGTTGGTTAGTGCTGGATTGAAGAAGGTGTTTTGGGAGGAGGTTGTTTCGACAGCAGCTTATCTGATAAATAGATGTCCCTCGACTGCGCTGGGAATGAAGACACCTGAAGAAGTTTGGTCAGGTCATCGACTAGATCTTGACAAACTGAGAGTATTTGGCTGTTTAGCCTATGCTCACATTAGGCAAGACAAGGTCAAACCTATTGCTCTGAGATGCATGTTCCTTGGATATCCTGAGGGAGTCAAGGGTTATAGGTTGTGGTGCCTAGAACCAGGTCACAGAAGATGTATCACAAGTTGTGATGTAGTTTTTAATGAGGTCGAAATGGCTTTCAAGAACACTGGTGATGTTGGTCGAAGTGCAGAAATCTCTGTAGAGGAGTTGGAACAGGTAGAGATGCCTGTTGAGGTGGAGCATAGTGATGCTGAAGTGCATAGCCTGGATGAAGTCGAAGAGCAAGATGCTGAAGAGGGTGAGGAAACTGTCGATGACTACCTACTGGCAAGAGATAGGTCGAGAAGAGTCATCAAGCCACCTCAGAGACGTGGTTATGCAGATCTTATAGCTTTTGCCTTAATCTCTGCAAGTGAGGTACTTGAGGAAGAACCTAGAGATTACAAGGAAGTTATAAGGAGTCGAAACAAGACTGAATGGCGAAAAGCCATGGATGACGAGATGAAATCTCTTCATGATAATAATACTTGGGAGCTGATTGAGAAACCTGCAGGAGCCAGGTTAGTCAGTTGTAAGTGGATTTTCAAGGTCAATGAAGGAATCGAATGAGTGATGTCGAAACGCTTTAAGGCAAGGCTGGTTGCTAGGGGGTTCACTCAGAAAGAATGAGTCGACTTCAATGATGTGACCTGTTGTAAAGCATAGATTCATTCGAATGTTGTTGGCCATGGTGGCAAAGTTTGACTTGGAACTTGAGCAAATGGATGTGAAGACAGCATTTCTGTATGGTGATCTAAATGAAACGATCCTGATGCGTCAACCTGAAGGGTATGCAGAAAAGGGAAAAGAAGATTATGTGTGCAAGCTGAATAGGTCTTCTATGGCCTGAAACAATCTCCCCAACAGTGGAATAGGAGATTCCACAAGTTCATGGCACACATTGGTTTCACTAGAAGTCAGTTCGATCACTGTGTTTACTTCAGATTTCGACCTGGAAACTCACTTGTTATGTTGCTGCTGTATGTGGATGATATCCTCATAGCTAGCAACAGTATTGAGGATGTAACGAAGGTGAAGGATGAACTCAGTAAGGAGTTCAAAATGAAGGATATGGGAGTATAGCCAGGATTCTTGGGATTGACATCTGGAGAGATAGAAAGCAGTCGAAGTTGTGCTTATCTCAAGAGACATACCTACGGAAGCTTCTCGACAAGTTTGGTATGTCGAATTCGAAGCCTGTTGTGACACCTATAAATCCTCAGTTTAAGCTTAGTACTACTCAAATTTCGAGTACTAAGCTGAAAGAATCTATATGAATAGAATTCCATATGCTAGTGTAGTGGGTTTTTTGATGTATGTTATGGTTTGTACGAGGCCAGACATAGCATATGGAGTGAGCCTTGTGAGCAGGTGTATGGTCAATCCTAGAAAGGCGCACTGTGAGCTGTAAAGTGGATTCTCAGGTACATAAATGTGTCTCTGAAAAGAGTCTTGATTTATGGTGGGGCCTGTGATGGTGATAGCATAGTCGAAATCGAAGGATTTGTTGACTCTGATTATGCAGGTTGTATGGATTCCAGAAAGTCTATTTCTGGATATGTTTTCACAATGATTGGCACAGCAATCAGTTGGAAAGCGACGCTTCAGAAGGTTGTTTCCTTATCAACCATTGAAGCTGAATATATTGCCCTCACTGAAGCTGTGAAGGAAGCATTGTGGCTTGAAGGTTTTGCAAAGGAGCTGAAACTTCAAGGTCGAACTATCACTGTTAAATGTGATAGTCAAAGTGCAATACACCTGTCAAAAATTTAGCCTATCATGAGCGAACTAAGCACATCGATGTGAGGCTGCACTTCGTCAGAGAGATAATCGAGCGTGGTGAAGTCCAGGTGCTGAAGGTTTCGACTGAAGGCAATGCTGCTGATATGATCACCAAGACATTGCCAAGTTGCAAGTTCTTCCATTGTATGCAGTTGATAAAGCTGCATGATGAAAGCTAGTTGATTCCCTTGTTGCTGAGTTAGATCCAAGGTGGAGATTTGTGAGATTTGGGTCGAACTCATGTTGTGTCAAAGGAGAGCTTTCATGTGTTTTTCGATAGGAGGCAAGCATGCAGTCAAAGCTTGTTCACATGCTGATGCCTGATTGTTACATATTGTAGTCAAAGTCTGTTCTAATATGTACTGTCGAATTGGGCCTTGTGTTAAGGATCCAATTATTTATGTTTCTTGGGCTGCAAGTTACCTAGTTAGTCTATAAATAGGCTAGTACACTCAGTTTGTTGAGTGTGGCAAATTGTGATATTCACTTGTAATCATTTGTGACTTTAATGAGAAAGTGAATAGTAAACAAAATTTATATTTGCCCAATCCTTGTTGTTCCTTCTTCTTCTTCTTCTTTGTTTTCTTTTCCATTAAACCGTAACCCTTGTTTTGGTTCTTGATTATCAAGAAACCGTTTTATACTTTTCTTAAAGATATGTTTTACACAACATATATATATATATATATATATATATATATATATATATATATATATATATATATATATAACAAATGACAAGGTGTCAAATTTAGTAACGTGACGCGTCTGATAACGCTTTACCGCATATCTTTATGACAAAATCAACTGTTAGATTAAAAGTATTATCATATAGACCATCTTTATAAAATTTAACATCAATTGAAAATCATTTAATGTGTTAAATAAAAAAAAATCAAAATTAACAATTTTTTAAAGTTTTGTAAGACGTTGATTTTTATGCATCTTGCTGGCATATCAAATGATTTTTTATTAATGTTAAATTTTATAGAGATAATCTATATGATAATAACTTTCAATCCAACCGTGGATTTTGTTATACGGATATGTAGTGAAGATTTATCGGAGGTGTCATGTTACTAAGGAATTTTGTTATAATGCGTAGTGAATAGTTATGGAGGCTTTAAAAAATTTCAGAGATTTTAGGGCTAGCTCACGGTGGTGAGAAACTCTTTTTTGAGGTGATTATAGTGAGGAGAAAGCAATCTCACGTGAGTTGAGAAACCCTTAAATTTTGGGATATTTTATGTGTATATGTGAGTTATTCGTCTCAATCCTAGAGTTGAGGTATTTATAGAAACCTTTGGTCCTGGATTTTGGGACATTTGTGACATAGTAACCGCTCATATTTCTTAGGGAATCATGACTAGAACTTCATTCGCATCTGGTGATAGGTTGTGCACTTGTAACCCCCTATGTTGCTCATCAAGGCGAGTAGCCAGCGAAGTGGGAATTATATTTGGACGCCATTTTCTAAGATGAGCGCCTTATAAGAGTTAGCCCAATACCTCCATGTCAAGAGCCATTGCAAATATATTACTACACAATTTCTCAAACACGAGGACTTGTAAATGTGAAGTGTTTTAGACTCATAATTTCTTTCGACTAAACCCCTAAGTTGAGAGAAAGTCCAACATGAATAAGAAAATCCCCTCTAAGAAGGTTGCCATACCTAATGTGAGATTTGGGTCGAACTCATTTGTGTCGAAGGAGAGCTTTCATGTATTTCGACAGGAGGCAAGCATGCCAACGAAGTGTGTTCACATGCTGGTGCCTGTTAGTTACATATAGTAGTCAAAGTCTGTTCTTATATGTATTCTGTCGAAATGTTTATATTCTGTCGAATTGGGTTTTGTGTTAAGGATCCAATTGTTTAGGTTTCTTGGGATGCAAGTTACCTAGTTAGTCTATAAATAGACTAGCACACTCATTTGTGGAGTGTGACAAATTGTGATATTCACTTGTAAGCATTTGTAAACATTAATGTGAAAGTGAATAGTAAACAGAATTATATTTGCCTAATCCTTGTTGTTATTTCTTCTTCTTCGTGTGTTCTCTTTCTTGGTTTTCCATCAACCCTTGGTTTTGGTTCTTGATAATTCAAGAAACCAGTTTTATATTTTGATTAAAGTCATCATTTTCACAACAAATTGGTGCGGTGAGCGTGGAGAAGATGGCTTCAACAAAGTATGAGATTGAAAAGTTCACCGGAGTGAACGATTTTGGTCTGTGGCGCTTGAAGATGAAAGCCCTACTGATGCAGCAGGGATGTTTGGAAGCGTTGAAGGGAATGGCAGCCATGGATGTTGCGTTGATGGAAAGAGAAAGGACGGCAGTGATCGAGAAAGCACACAGCACAATATTGTTGAGCCTTGGTGATAAGGTTCTCCGGCAGGTGTCAAAGGAGATGACGACGTCGGGATTATGGGTGAAGCTTGAAAGCTTGTACATGACCAAGTCGTTGGTGAATCGCCTTTACCTGAAGCAAGTCTTGTATTTGTTCAAGATGAATGAAGACAAAGCTTTGGCTGAGCAGTTGGATTCTTTCAACAAGCTGATTCTTGATCTTGAAAACATTGATGTGAAGATTGATGATGAAGATCAAGCATTGTTGTTGTTGTGTGCTTTGCCAAGATGGCATGCTCACTTCAAAGAAACTATCTTGTAAGGAAGAGAGTCCCTGACCTTTGAAGAAGTTCAAGCAGCCTTGTATTCAAAGGACTTGAACGAAAGGAAGGAGCAGAAACCTTCATCAATTGGCGAAGGGTTGTCCGTGAAAGGAAGATCGTCGAAGAAAGATGGTAGGTTTGACAAGAAGAAGGGAAAGGTTCAGCAGAAGTCTTATGGTGGTGATATGTCTGGTATCAAATGTTATCACTGTAAGAAGGAGGGTCATACAAGAAAGGTATGCCCTGAGCACATGAATAATCATGGAGGTAAGGACAATGGGAATGCAGCTATTGTGCAAGATGGTTATGAATCATCTCATGTCCTTGTGGTGTGAGCAGCAACTCTTGCGAAGAGTGGATTATGGATTCTGGATGTACTTGGCATATGACTCCAAACAAGAATGTGTTTGAAGAATTATGTGATCAAGATGGAGGATCAATGCTGCTGGGGAATAATAAAGCTTGCAAGATTGCAGGTATTGGATCTGTTAGATTCAAGCTCCATGATGAGTCAATTAAGCTATTGACTGGGGTTAGGTATGTACCTGATCTTAAGAGGAATTTAATTTCTCTTGGTGAATTCGACAGAAAGGGATATGTTTTCAAAGGAGAGCAAGGTATCCTGAAAGTCATGAAAGGGTCGAAGGAAGTCTTGAGAGGCGTAAAAAACCAAGGCTTGTATACCCATGAGGCTGAGGTTGTAAGTGGTTCGACAAATGTTGTATCCACGAAACCTATGTCGAAGACAAAATTATGGCACATGAGATTGGGCCATGTCAGCGAAAGAGGCCTGATCGAATTGGGGAAGCAGAACCTGCTAGGAGGTGACAAAGTCGAAAAGCTGGAGTTTTGTGAATCTTGTGTATTTGGTAAATCCTGTAGCGTGAAGTTTAACAAAGGCAAGCAAAGAACACATGGATCCCTTGATTACATTCATGCTGATCTTTGGGGACCTGCAAGGAATCCTTCACACTCAGGTGCAAGGTATATTCTATCCATCGTTGATGACTATTCCAGAAAGCTATGGGTATTCATTCAGAAGACGAAGGATGAAACTTTTGAAAATTTCAAAAGTTGGAAGGTTCTGGTCGAAACTCAAACTGGCAGAAAGGTTAAGAGGTTGAGAACCGACAATGGCCTTGAATTCTGCAACGAAGCGTTCGACAGTTACTGTGTTGAGTCTGGGATTGCAAGGCATAAGACTGTAGCAGGTACTCCTCAACAAAATGGCTTAGCTGAGAGATTCAATCGAACAATCCTTGAAAGGGTTAGATGCATGTTGGTTAGTACTGGATTGAAGAAGGTGTTTTGGGCGGAGGCTGTTTCAACAGCAGCTTATCTGATAAATAGATGTCCCTCGACTGCGCTGGGAATGAAAACACCTGAAGAAGTTTGGTCGGGTCATCCACCAGATCTCGACAAACTGAGAGTATTTGGTTGTTTAGCCTATGCTCACATTAGGCAAGACAAGGTCGAACCTAGAGCTCTGAGATGCATGTTCCTTGGATATCCTGAGGGACTCAATGGTTATAGGCTGTGGTGCCTAGAACCAGGTCACAGAAGATGTATCACAAGTCGTGATGTAATTTTTAATGAGGTCGAAATGACTTTCAAGAAAACTGGTGATGTTAGTCGAAGTGCAGAAATCTCTGAAGAGGAGCTGGAACAGGTAGATATGCCTGTTGAGGTGGAGCATTGTGATGCTGAAGTGCTTAGCCCTGATGAAGTCGAAGAGCAAGATGCTGAAGAGGTTGAGGAAACTGTCGATGACTACCTACTGGCAAGAGATAGGTCGAGAAGAGTCATCAAGCCACCTCAGAGACTTGGTTATGCAGATCTTATAGCTTTTGCCTTAATCTCTGCAAGTGAGGTACTTGACGAAGAACCTAGAGATTACAAGGAAGCTATAAGGAGTCGAGACAAGACTGAATGGCGAAAAGCCATGGATGACGAGATGAAATCTCTTCATGATAATAACACTTGTGAGCTGATTGAGAAACCTGCAGGAGCAAGGTTAGTCAGTTGTAAGTGGATTTTCAAGGTCAAGGAAGGAATCGAAGGAGTGATGTCGAAGCGCTTTAAGGCGAGGCTGGTTGCTAGGGGGTTCACTCAGAAAGAAGGAGTCGACTTCAATGATGTGTTCTCACCTGTTGTAAAGAATAGATCCATTCGAATGCTGTTGGCCATGGTGGCAAAGTTCGATTTGGAACTTGAGCAAATGGATATGAAGACAGCATTTCTGTATGGTGATCTAGATGAAACGATCCTGATGCGTCAACCTGAAGGGTATGCAGAAAAGGGTAAAGAAGATTATGTGTGCAAGCTGAATAGGTCTTTGTATGGCCTGAAACAATCTCCTCGACAGTGGAACAGGAGATTCGACAAGTTCATGGCACACATTGGTTTCACTAGAAGTCAGTTCGATCACTGTGTTTACTTCAGATTTCGACCTGGAAACTCACTTGTTATATTGCTGCTGTATGTGGATGATATCCTCATAGCTAGCAACAGGGTTGAGGATGTAACGAAGGTGAAGGTTGAACTCAGTAAGGAGTTCGAAATGAAGGATCTGGGAGCTGCATCTAGGATTCTTGGGATTGACATCCGGAGAGATAGAAAGCAGTCGAAGTTGTGCTTATCTCAGGAGACATACCTACGGAAGCTTCTCGACAAGTTTGGTATTTCGAATTCAAAGCCTGTTGTGACACCTACAAATCCTCAGTTTAAGCTTAGTACTACTCAAAGTCCGAGTACTGAAGCTGAAAGAATCTATATGAGTAGCATTCCATATGCTAGTGTAGTGGGTTCTTTGATGTATGCTATGGTATGTACGAGGCCAAACATAGCATATGGGGTGAGCCTTGTGAGCAGGTATATGGCTAATCCTGGAAAGGCACACTGGCAAGCTGTAAAGTGGATTCTCAGGTACATAAATGGGTCTCTGAAAAGAGTCTTGATTTATGGTGGAGCCTGTGATGGTGATAGCATAGTCGAAATCGAAGGATTTGTTGACTCTGATTATGTAGGTTGTATGGATTCCAGAAAGTCTATTTCTGGATATGTTTTCACAATGTTTGACACAGCAATCAGTTGGAAAGCAACGCTTCAGAAGGTTGTCGCCTTATCAACCACTGAAGCTGAATATATTGCCCTCACTGATGCTGTGAAAGAAGCATTGTTGCTTGAAGGTTTTGCAAAGGAGCTGAAACTTCAAGGTCGAAGTATCACTGTTAAATGTGATAGTCAAAGTGCCCTACACCTGTCGAAGAATTCAGCTTATCATGAGCGAACTAAGCACATTGATGTGAGGTTGCATTTCGTCAGAGAGATAATCGAGGGTGGTGAAGTCCAGGTGCTGAAGGTTTTGACGGAAGACAATGCTGATGATATGATCACCAAGACATTGCCAAGTTGCAAGTTCTTCCACTGTATGCAGTTGATAAAGCTGCATGATGAAAGCTAGTTGTTTTTTTCTTTTGTTGCTGAGTTAGATCCAAGGTGGAGATTTGTGAGATTTGGGTCTAACTCATCTGTGTCGAAGGAGAGCTTTCATGTATTTTGACAGGCGGCTCACATGCTGGTGCCTGTTAGTTACATATAGTAGTCGAAGTTTGTTCTTATATGTATTCTGTTGAAATGTTTATATTCTGTCGAATTGGGCTTTGTGTTAAGAATCCAATTGTTTAGGTTTCTTGGGATGCAAGTTACCTAGTTAGTCTATAAATAGACTAGCACACTCATTTATGGAGTGTGGCAAATTGTGATATTCACTTGTAAGCATTTGTAAACATTAATGTGAAAGTGAATAGTAAACAGAATTATATTTGTCCAGTTCTTGTTGTTATTTCTTCTTCTTCGTGTGTTCTCTTTCTTGGTTTTCCATCAACCCTTGGTTTTGGTTCTTGATAATTCAAGAAACCAGTTTTATATTTTGATTAAAGTCATCATTTTCACAACACCTAAGAAGATGATGGATCACATGTCTGAGCAAGTTGACTAGCATTTCAACTGTTGCATGCTTGAGCATACTTCGACTACAGCATACAAGATCAGTATGTGAACAGACTTCGCCTTCATACTAAATCTTCTGTCAAACCATGAAGCTACCCTTGTCGACACTAGAGTTTAATCCAAAATACCACAGAAACTATTAATAGTATAATTTTTTTTATGATATTATTATAAATATTAACTAGTATAATTGTTAGTATAATTATTAATAAATATTTTACAAATTTGAATTTTAAAAAGTTATATATATATATATATATATTCAATGGTATACTTTTCATTTATAGAAAATCACATATCATAAAACTACTCAATTACTCGTAATTCATAAATAAAAAAATGAAATTGTTTATTGTGGATTTTTTATTTTAATAATGAGATTACTTAATTACTTTTTATATTTGTCCAGTTTTTTATTCATTAATATTTAAAATAATTTTAAAAATTATTGTGTGTTTGTTTCACAAAAGTAAATTTTATAACTTGATTATATTGTATCTTATCATGTTAGTATTGTTGGGACAAATGTCTGACACGATAATGAAGCAGAAAAAGAATAAAGATTGTTAGAAATATTTTATAATATTAATATTATTTAATTATTATATTCCAATAATTTTATGTGGGCATATATATTTTAATTATATTAGTTATTTATCAAATTAAGAGCCTTAATTGATTAAGTGGTCAAAAAAATTTAAAAGGCTATTTAAATTTCTATTTAGTAATTAATTAATTGGATATGAGCTCAAATATGAGTGAATGTCAGGATGGGTCATTTGGGAATAATGAGAACCCTAATTGGTTATCACACTATATATAGGTTATGATCCTCAATATACCGTACATAAGCAATTTATTTTTTCTCCCCGTCTGAAGAGAATTCAAGGTATTAGGAGTACCGGTTGAGAAAGAACCACAAGCCAACGGGTGCTCTTCGTTCGTCTCTCTTTACTTTGTGTTTCAGGAAAGTATAAAGTTGTCATGTCAATTCGATTATCCAGGTATTCCTAATCTCAATCCTTGATAAATTAACATGTTGTAGATCCTAGTTTATATATATGCTTATATGGTTTCCGCACTAAAGTAAGATTATATATATGCTTATATGTATAATTATTATTAAATTAATTCCAACAAGTGGTATGAGAGCATGTCTTTATATTTAGTTTATTGAGATTTGTCCTCTAAACATCAATGTTTTTTATTTATTTATTTTGGATCATGAAACATATATTTGAAATTCATGGTTTTTTTTTTCAATATTGATATATATGTTTTAAGAGGCATGGAGTTTTAATGATAATTTTTTAGTATTTTTTTGTTACACGTACTATGAAATTTATGGTTTGTGTCTTATATTTATTTTCAAAAGATTTATATGGATTTAGGATCTTTCATATTTTGTGTGAATCCTTGAAAATAATTTTGGTTATAGTATATATTTAAATGATATTTGTTTTAGTTATCACATTTGAAATTATACATTAGATTTGAAAACTATAATATCATGCTAAGGATCTACTTTAAGTTATAATTCCTAGAATTATATTTGTGATGATGGAAAGTTTTGAATTTGACGTAGAAACTATATGATAAATATTTGTTTGAAAATTAAAATTTGAATTTTTTTTTTGGGAAGAAAAACGTTTGTGAAAATTTTGGTTTTCTTTGGGAGATATGTTATTTAATATAGGGTTAAATACACGATCCCCCCTGTCATTAGGGCGAGTTTTGGTTTTGCCCCCTGAGGTTTTTTTTGTGATTCCCCCCTTATAAAATCAAGATTCTGTTTGCAGAATCCCTTATCCCTTGTTTGCTGACTAGGCATGGGGAATATGCACACGTGGCATACAGGGTCTGCTGACTGGGCTTATTTTTAATTTTTTTAATTTTTTTTATATTAATATTTTTCGTTTTATATTTATTTTTTATTTTATTTTTCCAAATTATTATTTTAAAAAATATTCTAATTGGGCCAAGATTAATGACAACCAGCCCTAGACCATCAGCATTTTTGGTCCATTCACAATTAGTCTTTTGCAAGTTATTAAACCATATGAGATTTTGGTATATATACACTAAAGTTTTTAACTTATAAAATGATGTGGGACTTCAAGTTCAATTGAACTCTTTTTCTTCTTTTTCTTCACACTGTAACAACACTTGCAAGACAAAATTCAGCAAGCACCTACTCTACTGTAGCCATCACCATACGATTCAGCAAGCACCTGCAAGACAAAATTCAGCAAGCACCTACTCTACTCTTTTTCTTCACACTGTAGCAACACCTGTAACAACACTTTTTTTCTTCACAATGTATTAAAATGTGGAAATGTATGCAACATGCATATACCACAGTAACATACTTACAAGTGTCCATGTTGTTCTTTCTTGTTGCTAATAATTATAGCAAAAAACACAAATCATTTACTTAATGTCATAAAACTTTGGATGACATAATGCTTATACTTTCTGATTCTTACATTAATAACACAAAATGTTAAATATTTTCCGAACAAAATAGAACCTCACACTGCAAAACATGAAACTGAGCAAGATCATGGATGCATAAAACTTAAAAATAAAGCATCACAATTATCTCATTACTTAATATTTTCTTTCCAATATGTGTGCATGGTGTGTATCTCATTCTAAAAATACTCATTCCAAATTCTCCTTTCCTCTCATAACCATTACCATAATTCTTGTTGTAGTAGTTGTTGTTGTAACTGTTCTTGTACTCTTCACTGTTGTAATTGTTCTTGTATTCTTCACTGTTGTAGCTTTTTGTGTACACTTCATTGTTGTTATGGAGATTGGTTTGAGGATAACCTTTTTTGTAGCTCTTATCATCATTGAAATCTTCATTAAGAAGTTCATTTTCAAAGTCTGTTATGGTTTTTGGAGATTCTTTGGTGGAAGAATATTGACTAGAATCAATTCCATATAGACCGTAATCGTTTCCCGTTTCGACTAAAAACTCAGGCTCCGGTCCCGGTCCCGACGGTAGAGTAGTTCTTCCAATTTCTGGTACTGCTGCAGGCTCTTGTGCCGGTTCCGGTGCCGGTGATGGAGATGGAGATTGAGGTAATTGAGGATCATTGGCATTGTTGGTGGTTTTGAAATGAGAGAATGATTCATGAGGCTGAGTTTTTTAAATTTGCTGCTAAGGATGTTGTTCACAAGTCCCACATCGGTTGATGTTGAAATACATTGAGGCTTTATATTATAACTTGTGCATTGAAGTTGTAATTAAATGGATACCTGAACCAAGAAAATTTTACTTCATACCCCCACATTTGTCTCTCTACCCCTACATTGAACTTTTTTTTACCAAAATGCCCTCATATAAAACGTTAATTTGTTTTATTTTTTCACTTTTTCATTATTTATTTTTTCAACTTTCCATCATTTATTTTTCACCTTTTTAAAACAATTATCATACAGGAACACTTTTTAAAAGTGTTTCGGTTAGGTATATTATTAAGACACCGAAACACTTTTTGAAAGTGTTCTGATTAAAAAAAAATTCTAAATGAGTTTCTGCAACAGTTCAAAACTGTGGCCTAAAGTAATGAAAAAATTATCATACCGGAACACTTTTTGAAAGTGTTCCAATTGAATGTATAAGTAACACCGGAACACTTTTTGAAAGTGTTATGGTTTTAAAAATTGCAAAATGAGTTTCAGCAACAGTTCAAAACCATGGCCTAAAGTAACGAAAAAATTATCATACCGGAACACTTTTTGAAAGTGTTCTGGTTAGATGTATTAATAACACCAGAACACTTTTTTAAAGTGTTCGCAACAGTTCAAAACCGTGGCCTAAAGTAAAGAAAAATTATCATACCGGAACACTTTTTAAAAGTGTTCCGGTTGGATTTATTAATAACACCGTAACACTTTTTGAAAGTGTTCCGGTTCAAAAAATTGCAAAATGAGTTTCAGCAACACTTTACAAACGTTGTTTATTTACTTTAGGCAACGGTTTTAACCTGTTGCCGAAACTAATTTAGTAAGAAAAATTCTATCAAGAACACGTTTATAATGATGTACGGGTTTTATAATATACTCAACTGTCACACTCTTAAAAGGTGTTTCGGTATGACTTTTTTTTTTATTTTTGAAAGATTTTCAACCGGAACACTTTTTTCCGGTATTAATTTTTTTTAAAATTTTTTAAAACACGAATATTATTTAAGCGGAACACTTTCATAAAGTGTTACGGTATGATAACTTTTTTCTGTATGGGAATTTAGAAATATAAATGATGGAAAGGTGAAAAAATAAAACAAATTAATTTTATATGAGGGCATTTTGATAAAAAAAATTTAATGTAGGGGTAGAGGGATAAGTGTGGGAGTATGGGGTAAAAAATTTCTGAACCAAGAAAGCTAGGCCCAATCATGTATGTGTGCTTAGGCCCAAGTTTAATATTTTGATAATTTAAAATATCAATTTAAATTAAATAAAATTAATACGAAAATTAATTAAAGAAAAAATTAAATAAATAAAAAAATTATAAATTAAATCAAATCTAAAAAAAATTAAATAAACGAAAACTAAAAAAAATTAAAAAAATTAAAAATAAGCCCAATCAGCATGCCCTAAATGCCATGTGTGCAGATTCTCCATGCCTAGTCAGCCAAACAAGGGATAGGGTTTTCTGCAAACAGAATCTTGGTTTTACAAGGGGGAATCACAAAAAAAAATTTCAGGGGGGGGAACCAAAACTCGCCCTAATGGCAGGGGGAATCGTATATTTAACCCTTTAATATATATTATGATAAATATATTTGAAATCACATATATGATTATGATTGATGATTGAGAATCCTAAAATTTATTTTTCCTTAAAAGAATTTTGATTCTCAATCGTTTATTTATGGCTATAGATAATATATTTAGAAATATATGCTCATGTCAATTATTAAATTTAAATCTTATTTTGGTGATTTGATTCTTGGTTTTGAGTTTAAAAAAGGTTTTATTATAAAAAAAAATTATTTGATTTTGATCGTGAAGGCTGATCAGATCCTGTGATGGGCCAAGAAGAACGTCTGTGATGCTGGGTGTGAGATGAGGAGGAAGGGGGTGTACCTGCAAGGCACTCTGATGCTCAAGTAAGAAAAGGTCAGAGAAAAGGGGCAAGTACAAAGTAGGAGTTCGTAGGATGATTATTGGATACCTGACCCTCTCAAGTGATAGCGTTTTTATAATGCCCCCAGCGCGTGGCCAACGGTCCTTATTTTTGGGGTGGATTAACCGTTTCCCGAAGAATAGGTAACTGCCAAAAACTAGCCGTTATGACGGGCAGGGTGCCCAAAACTAGCCGTTATGTCGGGCAAAGGCGTAGTTCCGGGCACATGCCAATGATTGTTCCTGGATAATGAAGTCATGCGTGATGGGTAAAAATATCGGGGAAGAGCAAATGACCCTAGGGTTTATCTGTCCATATGTGCCCGGTTGGAGGGCAGAAAGGTAAATTCTGCCCTTTGTTGACTGGACTTAGGCAATTGGGCCGTTCTGGGAGCAGAAGTGTATTGGGTCATGTCTAGCCATTGGTCAAGTCCGGAACAGGAGCCCCCCAAGTCGTTGCTCCCGAGCAGGGGAGTGATGACTTAAGGATTGCATGGAGTCCCGGGGAATTACGGAGGAGTCATCATTTGGTGAGGGGGAATTATCATGTGCTGCCCGAGGATCCCAATGCCCGTAAGACTTGTAACGTTGTTCGCTCTGCCCGGCGTGCGAGGAGGCCAACGGTTAAAGGGAACTAAAGCGATGGGACGCCACGCGTGCTTCGAGCCTTGTGCTGCATTAAATAGGCAATGATGGCTAGGCTAGGGTCATAATGACCCTACTCGCGCGTGTTTGTGCACGTGCTCTCAGGATGTATATAAGGAGAGGGGATCTGTTCATTTGCATTTTTCTTCTCTCTTCTTCTTCGTCTTTGTCAGATAATTTTGTCTGTCGCCGCCGTCAACCGTCGTTACACCCGCCGTAAGTAGCTTCGAGCAACTTCTTCGGACCTCCACACTCTCTTCGACCACGTAAGTCACCTAATTTCTCCTTTTCTTCTAGCCTTTTCGCCTTTATTTAGTTAGAATGCATGTGGTTAGGTTGACTTAGGTGAGATTGTGGTGTTTCTCTGGCGTCTGTTGGTGGTAGACGGTGGCTAGGCCATCTTCCGTCGTTGATGTGGTCGCCGGAGCTCGTTATAGGTCTTAGAATTAGGTCGTCTTCGGTGCTATTGCGACGATGGCGCCGGTTAATTAGGTGAAGCTACCCAGTTTTCTGAAGCTCTGATGAATTTTCTGACTTGAATATGAAGTTTCCGGTGGAGCTTCAAATGGAAACTGGGTAGTAGGTCGGGGAGATTCCCCGAATGCGCATGAGGGGTTGCCCTCGGGCATCTCCTCGCGGGAGACTCTTGTGTTATTTTATTTTAAGGCTTAGGTTGGGGACACCGTCCTCGGCCTGTCACGCGCCCTTTCACTTGACTAGCGGTGGAAGGGTGGATTTGATTTTGCTGTCGAATTCACTTTTGTCCTCTGCTTTTCAGGTGTTCGAGATGGCGCGCGAGCCCGAAAGAGAGATTCTCGTAGATTCATCCGAGGAGAGCTCCTCGGAGAGTAGCGATTCAGAGGCTTCAAATACTCCCAGCGAAGTTGAGGAGTATCTTGTTTCCGCGGAGGAGTGGGCAGTAGCGGAGCCTGCCGAGCACGTATCCACCTTTGCGTCTTATACCGGGGATGGTTTTACATACATAAGGCTAGAAGGGGAATGGAAGGTGCATTTCCCCACTCAGGACGATCGTATCTACACGGATTACGGGGAAAGGTTCTCGATGTATGAGTACGCTTTCAAGGAGCTAGGGATGAGGCTGCCCTTTACTGATTTTCAGCAGTCCATCTATGTTCACCTGGATCTGGCTCCATCACAATTACACCCTAACTCATTGTCGTTCATCCGCGCCTTCGAGCTGACCTGTGAGTTCCTGAAGATAGGAGTCACTTTGCCTTTGTTCTTCACCATCTTCCACCTTCAGAGGCATGTCAAGGGGAGAAGATATGGTTGGGTGTCGCTGAAGCAACCGAGGAAGCTATTTAAGCCCTTCTCGGAGTCTATCCGGACCTTCAAGGAGAGGTTCTATGTCATCGAACCTGTGTCAGAACAGACCCAAGATAGCACGTATGTTTGGGCCGTGTCAACAGACGAGGATGGTAAAGACATGTATGACGAGGAAGGGAAAATGATTGCGGAGAGGACGTTCAAATTCCCTTTTCATTGGAGTGGGAGCTACTTTACTCGGGGGCCTGGTCATTATGTTGCTCAGTCGAAAATGTTGGACGAGCAAGATGTAGCCGGCTACGAGACATTGGTCAGTTATGTCAACTCCTTTAGGCTTGCCGAATGCTGGACGAAGAAGGGCGATCCGATTATTGACGAAGACGGCGGACAGAGAGTGGAGTACCGTTACATTAATACGAAGGCACTTTTGGAGTGCAAGACTCATGCAGATGCTTTTAAACTGCTTGGTAGTTTTAGTTTTTTGGCTTGTCTGAGTTGTATTTTCTTCGACGTCTAATATGTTTGAAATATTTTGCAGGTGAGATGCCTTATGCCCACGAAAGGATGGTGAAAATGTTGTGGCGAGGGGGAAAGCAGGAGCGGCAACACCAAAGTCGAGGTTTACTCAGTGGGCGCCTCCTCCTCCACCACCAACAGGGAGCTCTTCACCCGTTCCTTCCTCTGCTCAGGGGTCTCCAGTGCCCGTGGCTTTAAGGTTCAAGCGGGCCAGGGCTAACGAGCTGGTGGATCTTAGTCGGGTGACTGAGAAATGCAAGTTTGAACTTCCTCCTTGCCTCCATGATAGGAAATGCTTTGAGGGGACATCTCTGGTGGCTCCTCGGGCAAAATCCCTCAAATTGGAAGGCATGGATCGTCCTAGTAGACGGGCACTGTTGGTGCAAGATGCCTCTGCGGTGGTCTGGGTCTTAGATATGGCGGCGGTGTATGCCGAGGGCGACACCTCCTCTGAGCTTGAGCTTAACAGAGCCCAGGCGACGATAGCTGCCCTGGAGGAAAAATTTTAGAAGGCCAAGTAGGAGGCCAACGCTGCCACCGCTGCAAGGAAGAAATCGGACGAGGAAGCTGTCCGGTTAAAAGGGGAGAATGAGGCTCTGACTACCAAGAAGAAAGCTGCTAAGGACCTGGTCGAACGGTTGAGATCTATGGGCATTCCGGCCGAGGATGAGCCCGAAGACGTAAGGGTGATGAAGACTAGGGCGGAGCTGGTTGCTCACATAGCGCGGGCGGAAGAGGACGTGTTTTCCATTGGGGAGGAATCGTTTTAGAATGTTGTAGCACATCTTAGGTTGGTGAACCCAGACGTCCAGATCTCTAAGGAGGGTACCAACTTTCTCGGTCATGTTGAAAATGGTAAGATAGTTGTCCCAGAGATCCTCAATGTTGGAGCCGAGCACGCCCGTTCCGAGGAAACCCAGTCGTCGCGGCCTAACACCGAGTAGTCAGAGTTTGACGAGGAGCAGTCAGAGCGGATGGATGAGTGATTTCTTTTTGTCTTGTTGTAATATATCTGGCCTGCGTGCCATGTTTTGATGTAATTTTATTTTGTTTGGGGGCGTGGCCCTCTTGGTTTGAAATACGCACACTTGTGGCCCTTGTGGCCACTTAAATTAAACGTATGTATTCGGTCAGTGTAGTCGGTTTTGTATGTTTGCGCATGGCTTTCTTTGGTTTGATTTCTGCTAAGTGTTGTACTTTTGCTTAATATACTTGTGTGCCCGTAACGGGGATAACTTTGATTTGTTTTAAGTTTCAGGGAATTGCTCGATGTAGATGTGTTCGGCAGTGAAGGGGACTGGCCGAACGGCCTGGGAATTTCCGAGCGAGGAAGCGGAGCTCAGGTCACGTTTGAGGCCTGAGTTTGCGGCGTGTACCTCCCATCGCGAGCTGGGTGTTTTGCCTATCGTGGTACTTTGGCAACGGCGGTGCCCGGTTGAGGGACCGCTGTCGGGCAGGGACCCGGCTCGTTCCTGAGCGGGGTCCTGCCTTGGCTGGTATGCAACGCTTGTACCTAGGCGTGCATCGTGGTTTAGCATCTGCCGAAAAGCTAAACCAATACTATAGCTAAGGCCCTCTGTGAGGTTGATTCCTCTGGTATATGCTCTCTGGTGTGTAGGTGACTCTATTTAGGATTTGGTTGTGAAGGTTATTGAAGAGGGAAGATGGTGGGTTCTGTTTATTGATGGAAGCTGTTTTGTTGAGTTTGATGGAGGATGATGGTATTACGGCTGTGATGGAGGTTCAGATGATGTTACGAGTTGTTTTGGATTTAAAAATGGGAGAATGATTGGTTTACGGAATGTTGAGGTGTTGTCGAAGAAATGTGTGTGCGATTTTTGGAGTACCCAGGTCAGAATTGAAGTTTAGAAGTGGTTCTGTGGTTTCTGGTTAAAAGTGAGGTGATGAGCGTTGTTGAAACAAAAGAATGGATGAAGAGGTTATCAAGAAAAAGTTCTGTTAAATTTTTTGAGGGCAGAGATTTTTGTGTGGATGGATTGAATGTGATGGTGTCTATGGAGGCGAGTAGGCTAAAGGAAGAAAATGGATGATTTGAAGAAGAAGAAGAAGGGAGGATATGGTTATGTGGTTTCAAAGATTTGGAAATGGCGAATGGAAGAAGAAGATGAGTTTGAATATGATGAAGGTATGGTAAGAGTTCCTTACTGTTATGAGTTGAGTCCCCTTTGGTGTGGTTTTTCTTCTTTTTAAAATGAAATTCCTACTTGTTGTTTTTTTTCTTTTCAATTTTTTTTTAATCCAATCTGCTGTTTTTTTGAGAAAACAAAATTGGACTTGTTGACCGAGTCTTTAAATGACATGTCTTTCTCAAAGCACAGGCTGCTGCTGTTTTTTTCTTTGGACTGGTACAGGTTTTTGGCGTGTGGTCCTTGGCTGGAGGTAGCTTTTGGTTGTTTTGTTTTGTTTTGTAGCAGGGCATAGAAGATGGTAGCAACATGGTCAAAGTTGTTTGCAGGTGGGTTTGGTGCAAGTTTGTGTAGGAGGAGGTACAGTTAGGGAGTAGTGATCTGGTGTAAGGAAATGGCAGGGTGATGCGCAGCAAGTTGGTAAAATGTTGGGTAGTGGTGCATAGGCATGTACGATTTTTTTCTGTTAGCAGCAGGGAAGTGTGTTTGGCAAGTTATATGTGTAATTTACAATAAAAAAAATGAATGTATGCAGTGTATAATGGCTTTTGAAGAGCAGCAAATGGAAAATAATAATAATAGTAATATAAAACTGAAAATGAAATAATAATAATAATATAAAAGATGAGACTGTATTAAAAAATCTAAAATACTCTAATAATTTGAAAGTAATGATAAAAATGGAATTTTAAATTACTACTGAATAACTAAGACTATTTGAATTAATGTTAAATTTAAAGTTAAACTAAACTAAAATAAAGAATTTAATTAAAAACTAAACTAAAAAAGCTACACTAAAAAATTAAAATTACTAAGTTAAGATTAAAAATATGCTTAAGATTAAATTAAATTAAATACAAATTATGTAAAATAAGATAAACTGGACTGAAATTGACTACATAAATTCTAAACAAATTTAAAGTGAATATCTAACTAAAAAACACAAATAATAAATAATTTGAATCGAGAATGACATGGAATGACAAATGCATGATTAATAAGATGTCTTACTAAAAAAAATGTGAGAACAGAGACCGACTTAAAATGATATGCAAACGATCAGAAAATCTAAGGGTAAAATTTGGGGTATGACAGTTGCCCCTATTTAAATATCTTCATCGGATGACATGAGTGATGATAGTTCTCGTGAAATCACGGTGGAAATATTTAAATATAGATAACCGAAAATTTTGCCCTTAGATGCAATGCTATGGACAAAAGAATCAGACTAAGATGTTGACATGCCATGAATTTCTAAGTTATGATGATAATGATAGAATGACAAATGCAAAATGCATATAAAAACGAAAGCAAACAGAGACAAAGTTCACCCAATGAGCAAACACTCACTGGGGCTAACAACAACACTGGGGAAATCTAAAGTGAACTGGGGAATAATCTAAGGTGATGAAGCAACTGGTTCAGGCGTGACCAGCTGACACTTTAGAAAGAAAAGCTGACACAAGATCCTCACTAGAAGTAGAACCGGAAAGACGGTCTCCACTGGGGAATCAAAAAAAGACTCAATCTGGAAAAGCATCAGAAAGAGAAAGGCACATCTAGAAGAACACCAGATGTAAAAGAAACCTGACATCGAATAATGACTTTGAATGAAGGGAAAACTCACAATATCTGAGAAGGCATCAGATGAAAGTGAACAAGATAGAAATCCAAGAAAGCATTGGAAACAAAGAAAGAACAGCGTTCAAGAAAGCATTGAACAAAGAAGTACCCAAGAAAGCATTAGATACTAAGGAGTCAGTCATCTAATAATGGCTTTAGATGAAAGGTATAACTCACAATATCTGAGAAGGCATCAGATGAAAGTGAACAAGATAAGGATCCAAGACAGCATTGGATAAAGAAACCAAAGTATTCAAGACAGCATTGAATGAATGGTATAAATCACGATATCTGAGATGACATCAGATAGACGTGAGAAAGTTAAGGATCCAAGACAACATTGGATAAAGAAACCAAAGTATTCAAGACAGCATTGAATGGATGGTATAAATCACGATATCTGAGACGACATCAGATAGACGTGAGAAAGGTAAGGATCCAAGACAGCATTGGATAAAGAAACCAAAGTATTCAAGACAGCATTGAATGGATGGTATAAATCACGATATCTGAGACGGCATCAGATAGACGTGAGAAAGGTAAGGATCCAAGACAGCATTGGCTACAAAGAAAGAACAACGTTCAAGAAAGCATTGAACAAAGAAGTACCCAAGAAAGCATTGGATGAAAAGAATCACAAAATACAAGAAAGCATTGGATGAATGTGAGCAAAGATATACCCAAGAAAGCATTGGATAAAAAGAATCACAAAATCCAAGAAAGCATTGGATGAAAGGAATCACAGTATCTAAGACAGCATTGAATGACTGTGAACAAATTTTCAGGAATAGCACTGAAAGTAAAGGCAAATTACTATATTCAGGAATGACATCGAATGATAGTGAGAAAGACGTCCACGAATGGCACTGGAATGAAAGAATATAAAGATTCAGGAATAGCACTGGAATGAAAGGATAGGTAACGTTTTGGTAGGCGCCAAGTAAGTTGGACTTTGACCACAAGGTAAGACGCGGATAACGACACGACCTCGGGAGATATGCAAATGAGGATGAAACACTAATGCTATGCATATGTATATGAATTATGCAGATGATATGATCAAATACAAATGCAAATGCTGACGACATGGCTCGACTCTTTTGAAAAGACAAGACTGGAATACCGATTCCTCAACACGGAGATCACTGCCATTCTGCTTGGGAACTAGAGATGCTATTGTTGAACACATCATTGCCACACTGGTAAAATGTATCCAAATTGATGATCCTTGTAGGAAGGATAAAGAGTTGCTTGGGGATTCTTCAGGTAAACTGCCCCAGACTAGCTGATTATTGTAGATGAGCTGATCACTGTTTCAGCTTGATTAATTCTGGAAATGACCGTTTCATGGTGCTCTTAGAAAGCTTGCTCCAGTCTGAGTCTTAAAAGATGATTATTTTACTGTACACTGGGAAGGCTTGCCCCAATATGAGTCTTGAAAGATGATTGTTTTACTGTACACCGGGAGAGCTTGCCCCAGTATGAGTCTTGAAGTATCTTCTGTATAAACCAATTCTGAGAAGTCGCCATTAAACCACAAATCTTGAACTGATTCTCAACAGGATATGCAAGGAACTTGCCCCTGATTGGATCACCGACCAAGTTTCTTAATTATTTGAAAATTCTTTGAGAGGAAAGCCAGTTTGTAAACAAAAGTACTTGTACAAACATGGTAAATGCAAAGTTCATGCAACTTTTGAAATCAATCATTTTTTAAAGAGGCAAAGTATATGAGATACTAGTCGGAACACGGTGGTTCAAGACATTAAAGTGAAAAGTTTAAGCAAAGGGTGTAATGCCCAAAATAGATGATCTGCAAAGATCTTTTGGAGTCAGTTTACGTAACCTTGCTGTAGTATGCTTTCAAAATAACCTCGCTTCAATTAGGTCTTTTGAGGGTTATAACGTGGCATGGTTCACGGTTTAGGAAACAAAGGGTAAAGGCTCAAAATTTATTTGTGACCCACCCAATCTACGTGATGAACTTCAGTCCTATGCTCAGTTAACTCAAACTATGCACTCAGGTTCCCAAAGGTTGGAATTGCACTGATGATAGTAATGATGATGGTTCAAAATTCAATGGACTTGAGATGGCAGTCACTGCTTCCTTACTAAACTGTTTGCCATTGAGGACTTTCAGGATAAAGGATTTAAAGATTTCCTCCTTTGGTTGTCATACAAACTTTTCTTTCTTATTTTTTCTTTTTTTTTTTTTAGTGACTGTCTGGCTTAAGGATTACAGTGAATCATCATTGGCGTTTGACTTGAAAGACATCTTCGACACTTGCTTGCTGTGTGCGAAGGAAAATTTGTGAATGCAACCTTTTGTTGAAAGGCGTCTTGAATGCTACTCTTGTATTTGAATGCACAATCAAGTTAACTGAGAACTACCCTGCCCCAGGTTAAGATTGCAGGTTTTTATTTGTAAAGAAAGAAACTCCTACTTCTAGGCTCAAAGGGGTTGACGAAGGGTTATCTCCCCTATTCCTCCAGTGTTTAGGGATTGAAACAATGCCTTACATCGTCAGCAAAGTCTTGATCTGAAAGCATACTAACAGCAATTATGGGTATAACGTTTTCATCATCCTCCCTCCAATCTTTGCACAATCAAAAGGAAAGTGGAAAAGAGATCAAGTATTTATTGAAAAAGAAAGCATGGAGATGTAAATAGCAAACACAAATGAATTGAACCAAAAAGTTGCAATGCTCATTTCATTAATTTTGAAAGTACAAACATAGTTGAAAGCAAACAGCTAAAAATAAAGAAAATGCAAACAATAAGAAACAAAGGCCTAGTGACTAATCAATACAAGGATGAGATGTCCTGTCTGAAACACTGGCTTTTAGGAGGATAATCTATTGAAGTCGACTGAAGCTTCACTTGGCGTGCCCTGGCAGAGGGTTGTTCTGAATGTTAGGGTTGTCTTTAAAGGAGAGGATTTTGTTTCTCATCAGCTCTTGTACTCTAGCCTTCAACATAAAGCAACCTTCCAAATTATGGCCTGTACCACCTTGATGGTATTCACAATGAAGATCAGCCCTATAGCCGGCCGGGAGAGGATTTGGAGGAGGTGGCATAGGCCTTGTGGTAATCAAACCTTGCTCAACCAGGCAGGGATACAGTTCAGTGTACTTCATTGGAATATGATCAAATTGATTCCTATTACGGTAGTGATTCCTCGACACCGATACCGGACTAGAGCTAATTACAGGCGCAAGATGTCAGATCAAGAGGCACACAATGCTGAGGTCCGAATGGAGATCGATGACCTTAAGTCGAGCATGACTAAACTCACTGAGATGCTCCAAGTTTTGATTGCTAGGGGAGAGACACCCCAAAGGACTGTCATCCAGGAAGTTTCAAGCATTGATCCTCCACCAGTTCAGATGCCACCTTCAACTTGGCCAGAGTTTGGTTTGCCACACAACTATTCTCCACCACTTGCATCTACTGCTATGATTGGTCAGACTACTAGACCAGTGTTTCAAGCTCCTGTTTTTGCCGAGCCTCAACTTATAGTTCAGACTACTCGAGCTCCCTTTGAGAATCCCCTCTATGAGTACAATGCTGCCAGTGCTCAAGGTGAAGACCGTGAAGACTTTGCTGAACCTGAAGTTGTTCGAGAGCAGTTGCAGAGCATAGAGAAGAGACTCAAAGTCGTTGAGGGTACTGATTACTTTAATGTGGATGCAGACAACATGTGCTTATTTTAGAATTTAGTTTAATTAGATTTTAATTAAATTTTAACCTGTATTAGCTTTGGCTAGGTCTTATTTATTTAGATTTCTATTTACTTCATTTAACTTTATCTTGACATTTTCTATGTTTTCATTCTAGTTATTTCCTAATATTCATTTTTCATTTAGCTCTCATTGCACTTGTTGTATATCCCTATTTTTGATTCTTGATACTTACTGTACATATTGCTGGTTATTATACTTGACCCGGGGTTTTTCCTTTTTGTTCCTCTGTCACTTACTA
Source organism: Lathyrus tuberosus (assembly GCA_022829125.1). Classification (NCBI taxonomy): domain Eukaryota; kingdom Viridiplantae; phylum Streptophyta; class Magnoliopsida; order Fabales; family Fabaceae; genus Lathyrus; species Lathyrus tuberosus. Next base: position 19,799,745 of record JALAZF010000006.1, read on the forward strand.
TTATTCCAAAGGAAATGGTCATTCCCGTTGACTGTCACGTCATTTAGGATAACCTAGTCCCTCACTCCCTCATCTCACGATGCCGCATGATCAAGACTTACCTTCTCCGTTTTAACCTAGCCTTAGGTTTGGAGTCGCTGCACTCCGCGTAGGTGTCTTGCTGTCAGACCCTACTTCCCTCGGAACCTTGACCACAGTCAAGAGTTCTTCAACCCCATTGAGGGGAACTACGGACGCTCTGATTTCTCAAGTTCATCTTGAGAATACGTAGGCATAGGATTGCGAGATCCTAGCGAGCCACCTTTTTGTTTTTCTACCTTTTTCTTATTCCACCCTTTCTTACCTTTACATCCGATGCCTTCTCGGATTCCATCCTTTTCTACTTTTATATCTGATGCCTTCTCGGATTCTACGATTCTCTTTTTACACCCTTTTACCCCGTATTGAGGGGAACTACAAATGCTCTGATTCCATTCCTGTCAGGATACGTAGGCACGAGATGCGATGTCTTGGCGAGCAAACTTAGTGTACATACTCTTAGGTCTTTACCTTATCCTTAGTATAGATTCTTAGCAAGCAACTTTAGAATAACACAATTACTAACAAGAGGTTCCCGTAAAGTACTACGGATACTTAGGGTGCTAATACCTTCCCTTTGTATAACCAACCCCCGAACCTAGATTCTCTTTTTTTAGGGTTTTCGTTCTTTACCCTTTCCTTTGGATAAATCAAAGCTCGGTGGTGAACTTCATGTTTTGTGATTCAAGTTAATTAATAGCTTGATATCCGATTCTCACCGCGACAGTTGGCCAGTAGTACCCTGCTCGTAGGGCTTTCTGGGCGAGGGATCTCCCCCCAAGATGTTGGGCGTTGATTACTTCGTGGATTTCGTGCAGGACGTGGGCGGCCATCTCCTCCTCAACACATTTGAGTAATGGGATGGAGAACCCTCGCCTGTAGAGTTTGTCTTCGACCAAGACGTAGGAGCAGGCCCTGTGCCTGACTGTGCTGGCCTCCTTGGGGTCGAACGGAAGTTCGTCCCTAGCAAGGTATTTATAAACGGGGTCATCCAGCAGTTGATGTCGCTGATTACTTGTATGTCGAGAGTCGGGAATGCTTTCCTGATAATGGGTCGAGGAAGTACCTCCTGGATGACGGACTTGTTTCCGCCCTTTTTCTTCGTGCTTACTAGTTTAGATAACATATCTGCTCTGACGTTATGTTCGCGAGGAACATACTTCACCTCTACTGTAGCGAACTTCATCATCTTTTCTTTGACCAAGGCTAGATATTCGGACAGGCTGTCATTTTTGGCCTGGTACTCTCTAAACTGGAGGGCTACGAGTTGTGAATCCGTGCAGATAACAATCTCTTCCGCCCCAAGATCCTCGGCCAGGCGCAAGCTGGCGAGGAAGGCTTCGTACTCAGCCTGGTTGTTGGGCGTGGGGAAGGATAAGGTGAGTGATACCTCTGCGATGATTCCCTCGTCGTTCTCCAAGATGATGCCTGCCCCCTTCCTGCCGAGATGGATGCCCCGTTCACGAAAATGATCCACTTGCGCGCCCTGCAGGTAGGGGAATCTGCGAATGTCATTTCTGCGACGAAGTCAACTAAAGCTTGGGCTTTGAGGGCTTTTCTGCTTTCATACTGAATGTGAAACTCGGACAGCTCTAATGACTATTTAAGCATTCTGTCGGCCATGTCTGGTCGTTCCAGCAGCAGCTTTACGGGTTGATCTGTTCGAACCACGATCGTGTGGGCCAGGAAGTAATGTCTCAGTCTTTTGGCAGCGTTGATGAGGGCCAGCGCTACCTTCTCTATCTGCTGGTATCTCAGCTCCGATCCCTGCAATGCTTTGCTAGTGAAATATATGGGCTTTTGCCCGTCAAGTGTTTCATGGATAAGAGCGGGGCTCACGGCCTCCGTTGCTATGGCGAGATATAGATATAGAGTCGAGAGAGGACTGGTGGCTATGACAGTGCCCGTTTCAGATAGAGGAGATCCTGGTCGCATTCCTTCGTCCATTTAAACGTTGCCTCCTTGCGGAGGAGTTTGAAGAAGGGCAGGGCATGCTGGGCAGACTTGGCTATGAAACGGGACAAAGACACGAGCATCCCGTTGAGGGACTAGATGGATTTCTTCGAGTTGGGCGTTGGAAGTTCGGAGAATGCCCTGCAGTTTTTGTGGTTGGCCTCGATTCCTCGTTCTGTTAGGTACAAGCCGAGGAACTTGCCTGCCGGACTCCGAACGTGCACTTCTCTGAGTTGAAACGCATCTGGTATTTCTTGGCCTATTCGAAGACCTTTCTTAAATGGACCGTGATCGGTCTCCTCGTGAGATTTTACGATCATATCATCCATATAGACTTCGAGCATGTCGTATATCTCTCCCCGGAAGACCTTTGAAATTCTGGTACATGTGCAGAATTCAGATGTCCTAGAACATGCCGTTCGACATCTTGTCTGACATGATCACAAAGGGCAAGGTATATTGTAATAATCATGGTACTGAAAAGATAAGAGCAAGACACACAGAATTGTTAACCCAGTTCGGTCTAACACACCTACTCTGGGGGCTACCAAGCCAGGGATGAAGTCCACTATCAGCAGTATCAATTCAAAGCTAAACTCCCCGTTTACAGCTTATCACTTAATCACTACCTAATGACCCTTCTACCTAGATCCTCTCTAGATATGAGAAACCCTTCTCACTCTCAATCATCGCAATGATGTCTAGCAGTTGACAATCCGCCACTGCATCAACGGCTCTTAACCTATACAACAGTTCAACAAGAACGACACCTCTCCAGGACACAGCCTAGAGTTACTTAAAAGCTTCCTCCAAGAACAATACTCCTCTTACTTAACAGCTTCGAGGATCACAATTACAAACTGTCCAACTCACATGTCGAGTGGTACAGGAACCAACCCTAATACTAGAACTTTTACATCTTTGGTTGCGTTACAAAACTAGGTTACAAAACATCTATATATAACCTATTCCCAACTGGATTTGGGCCTACAAAAACACAGCAAATGAGCTGCTACAAGTCAGCAGAAACTTCTGCTACAAAATAGGACTTCAATCTATAACTTCCTAAAATATCTCCATATTTAGAAAGTGTATATTTTCCAATATTCTTCTCAATTTCAGACTTGAATCTTCAGACCTTTTAATTCAGCGCCACATGGAATTTGCATATTGTTTCCTGAATCTTCTGCATCTGTTAAGACATATCAGAATTCTGAATTCTCTTCAGTTCTGGCGCGATGTCGAATGAACCTGCATGGGACATCTTGATACGACATGTTATACCAGATGTTGAAACTACTTCAGCTCAACATGTTCCATTGCACACTAGAACTCCTTGCTCAACCTGTTCTTCCTTAGCAAGATAAACTATCCTATCTAACACATTGCTGCTATTATTTGTTTTACAAAATTAATGCCAACCCTTAAAAATAAAGAACTAACATTCTCCCCCTTTGGCAAATTTTGGCTAAAACAAATACATAAACATTACAACTCAGAGTACAGCAGCAATCACAACTCTATACTAATGTCAGTAGTCATCAACAACTACTGATCCTAACAGTAACCATCAGTAGCTACTGTGAACAGCAATCCTAGAGAATCATCTTCTAGGGAATACTTGAATGATGTTAGGACATCATGTTTGACAACTCTTTTGGCAGCACATTTCTAAGAGCTCCATAACATCACCTTCGAGCACCACAACACAATTACTTCAGGCAGCACATCAGGAGGTAAGAAGTAGAAAGTCCTGAAGTTATGCACATGAGGAAGAAGATATCTGGTGTACATGAGGAAGAAGATTTCTGACTCCCCCTTAATCCCACACATTTCTTTTTCCTTCCAGCTCAGACCTGGATAATTGTAGAAGACTCCTCCAGAAAAGAAACGTCTGTCTTCACACAAAAGACCAATGGTGGCATACGAGATTTCTGCACATAATATAGGACATCATTCCAAGGAACACATCAAGAGATCAAAGACTGGAGATTAGCCCTTTTAGGAATAGAGGCAAAAGTAAATTACTTCTCTTTACTTATCAATGCCATTATGAGTGGACTTGAACAATAATCTTCAAGTATCGTTGACAAAGTAAGTTAAAGCAGTTTTGCACATATCCTATCGCCATACATTTAGAGAGGCACAGCCTTCTCAATTGCACCCTCAGGAGTTATCAGATAGATACGCAGTGGATCAAAACACAAACTCCTCAAAACCTTCAGGTGTCACATATCACCCCTAGCATCATAGTTCAGGTGACACCACAATACCACAGGTTTGAAAATAAATCAAACCTAACGTAACCACAACACAGCAGCTTTTCAACCAAACCTCCAAGCCTTCAGCATATGCCACTGCCTGTCACGAACAGTCCATCCTCCACTTCTAGGGACCATTCTCACACCTATATGAACTACTCCAAGTTCAAACAACTTTTCAGTAGAAATCTTCTACCTTGACCATGAACCAGAAAGTATCTTCCCTTGGATCTCATCCAGATACAGAACAGAATGACCTGCTCTGATACCAATTGAAATTCTGGTACATGTGCAGAATTCAGATGTCCTAGAACATGCCGTTCGACATCTGGTCTGACATGATCACAAAGGGCAAGGTATATTGCAATAATCATGGTACTGAAAAGATAAGAGCAAGACACACAGAATTGTTAACCCAGTTCAGTCTAACACACCTACTCTGGGGGCTACCAAGCTAGGGATGAAGTCCACTATCAGCAGTATCAATTCAAAGCTAAACTCCCCGTTTACAGCTTATCACTTAATCACTACCTAATGACCCTTCTACCTAGATCCTCTCTAGATATGAGAAACCCTTCTCACTCCCAATCATCGCAATGATGTCTAGCAGTTGACAATCCGCCACTGCATCAACGGCTCTTAACCTATACAACAGTTCAACAAGAACGACACCTCTCCAGGACACAGCCTAGAGTTACTTAAAAGCTTCCTCCAAGAACAATACTCCTCTTACTTAACAGCTTCGAGGATCACAATTACAAACTGTCCAACTCACATGTCGAGTGGTACAGGAACCAACCCTAATACTAGAACTTTTACATCTTTGGTTGCGTTACAAAACTAGGTTACAAAACATCTATATATAACTTATTCCCAACTGGATTTGGGCCTACAAAAACACAGCAAATGAGCTGCTACAAGTTAGCAGAAACTTCTGCTACAAAATAGGACTTCAATCTATAACTTCCTAAAATATCTCCATATTTAGAAAGTGTATATTTTCCAGTATTCTTCTCAATTTCAGACTTGAATCTTCAGACCTTTTAATTCAGTGCCACATGGAATTTGCATATTGTTTCCTGAATCTTCTGCATCTGTTAAGACATATCAGAATTCTGAATTCTCTTCAGTTCTGGCGCGATGTCGAATGAACCTGCATGGGACATCTTGATACGACATGTTATACCAGATGTTGAAACTACTTCAGCTCAACATGTTCCATTGCACACTAGAACTCCTTGCTCAACCTGTTCTTCCTTAGCAAGATAAACTATCCTATCTAACACATTGCTGCTATTATTTGTTTTACAAAATTAATGCCAACCCTTAAAAATAAAGAACTAACATTCTCCCCCTTTGGCAAATTTAGGCTAAAACAAATACATAAACATTACAACTCAGAGTACAGCAGCAATCACAACTCTATACTAATGTCAGTAGTCATCAACAACTACTGATCCTAACAGTAACCATCAGTAGCTACTGTGAACAGCAATCCTGGAGAATCATCTTCTAGGGAATACTTGAATGATGTTAGGACATCATGTTTGTGTCGCAGTGAAAATTGGATACCATAGTTATTTGTTAACTAGGATCGCATTTTTAATGTCACCACCGGTCTTTGATTTTATCCAAGGGAAGGGAGAAAAACCGAATTCCGACAATGCAATGCAAATGCACTAAGATTCTAAGTTCAGGGGTTGGTTATACCTAGGGAAGGTGCTAGCATCCTAGATATCTGTAGTACTCTACAGGAACCTCTTGATTAATTAAGTTATTTGTTTTTGTTTGCTAAAGGTTTAAGGGTAGGTAATTTATTATTTTTAATCCTAAGTGTGCTCGACAAGATATCGCATCTTGTGCCTACATATCCTGTCAGGAGGGAATCAGAGCACTTGTAGTTCCTTATTATTAAGGGTACTAAATGTTTTAAAGGTTTAGGAGAGAAAGATGAGTCATCATCTTAAGAAAGACCACCACAGTTTTGAAAATGTTTGAATTTTTGTGGGGTATGGGATTGTATGTCCCTTCTTTGAGATGATTAACATCTAATTCTCTTGTGTGGAGAATTAGGTGGGCTAAAGTTTGATTTAAAAAATCAAAATTAAGGGGGGACTAACCTAGGAAATCTATCCTAAGTTATCTAATTGACTTATCTTAAGGGTGTCGAGTAATGATGCAAATGATGTGCACCATGCACAATAACATGGTTATCATGCATGGGATTTTCCCTTGGATATTTATGCTATTAATTATATTATTTAGGCGAGTGTGCTAGAAGAGTGATGCTAGACTTGTGTCCAGTGATCGGTGGGTCGAATGCGATGCCCTAAGGCGATCGACTTACATGGGTAGAAAAGGGGCTCGATGTTGGATCGAAAGTTTTAATATTTTTTGAAAGGTTTAGACATGCAAGCATCATCAAGTAGCATAGTAAGCAGACAAAGCACAAATATGTCATTACACAAAACTAAATAGACAAACAAGCGTGCACTCAACGATCTAATGGGGAATGATTTGTTAAGAGGAGTTTTTTAAGGTTTATTTATTAAAAGGTTTTTATCTCTTTAACTATTTCGAAAAGGTTTTGTTATTATCTGAAATTAGAATTATATTAAGTTAAACCTTAGAAGTGTATTATTTCAATTTTAAAATTACTAAGAGAGTTTGATAAATTTGATTCATTATTATTATTTTTAGAATTATTATATATAAAAAAAAATGTTCTATATTAATTAAAAAAGGTTTTAGTTATTTAAAGTCTTTTATTATTTTAGTTTTTATATTAACAAAGTCAAAAAAGGGTTTTTTCTTTAAACGCTTAATTATTTTAAAGTTCTGATTATTATATTTTTTTAGTTTTTAAGTTATGTTAAGAAAGTTAATTAAAAAAACATATTAATTTAGAAAAAAGGTTTTAATTTTGATATTTTTATAAATAAAAGTTTTATTATTAATTAATTTTAAAGTTATATTAAAAAAGGTTTTTCTTATTAAAATGGTTTTTTTTATTATAAAAGAGTTCTTATTATTATTTTTAGTTTAAAGTTATGTTAAAAAAAGAAAAGTTATAAAAAGAAATTCTTATTAATTAAAAAAAGATTTAATAAATAAAAGTTTTATTAAAGGTTATTTAAAAAAAAGTTTTTTTTTAGTTGTAAAAAACGAACGAAAGGAAAAAACTGAGGGAAAAAAATCTCAAAAGTCTCTCTTCCTCTCAAAGTCTCTCTCGCTCTCAAAATCTCTCTCACTCCTCTTTTCTCAAAATCTCTCTCGATCTCACAGTCCCTCTCTCATTCTCGCACCTCAACCTCTCGTTCGTTCTCGTTCTCTCCGTCGCTCTCGGAAGAACAAAAAAAAACCTAAATCTAAAGCACGCAATAGTAAACCCTAGCCCCAAATCACCCCAATCCCGACGTTCTCATTAATATAGATTACAAATTATAATGATAAAGCAAGAAAAAAAAGAGGAGGTGGAAGCGAGCGACTTCGTCAATGGTAGCGGCGAGGGAATTGCTCTGTGGCGGCTTCGACGACGCAATAGGACTCTCTTTGACACGCACCAGCTACTTCAGATGAGCCTTTTTTTTTACTTCGATTGTTGTCTATTCAACTTTTCTTTTGAAATTGGTAGCCTCTGTAGTGAAAAAAAATATCCTGCAAGTTTGTGCTTCTGTTATCGTTATGTGTATATGAATCTTTGAATTTGCTTTTTTGATAAGGTTTTCAATCGTGTCCTTCTTGCTGAGTATGTGTATATGAGACTTTTCTTTTTTGGTGTAATGTTTTGGATTTCTAGTATGAGCTGTTATGGTGAATTTGGATTTTGGCTTTTTGTATGATCTGAGGAATGGTTTGAACTGTTCTAGAGATGCGAATTGTTTAGTTGTGATGTTTGAGGAATTGTTGTGTACTGATATGAATTAGTTCGTGGCGGTTTTGATGGTTGGTCGAGTGAGGTTGATGTTTTTTTTCTCTGTGAAATTCGTGTCCCCCTTCTGATGAAAATGTGTCCTCTTATATAGGCTTATGATGAATAATTTTGTTTGGAAAGCTCTTGAATTTTGTATTGGAATTGTTTTGGAAATGATTTAATCGTCTGATTTGTTTTTGGTTTGGAAACTTTGGAAACCTTCCTCTATTATCTTGAAACGATTTTTTTAATGTTGAAAAAACCTGATTTTTGTCTGATACTTGTTTGGGAAAGAATCTCTGAATTATTTGACAATATCCTTTCTGGTTTAAGAATATTCTGTAATCAATGTGATGTTATCTCATAATTATTGGTTTGATTTGAAAATGATGACAATTATGTCTGATCTAAAATATTCTGAGGCCTATCTTAATTCTCTTAGAACCAAATAACATGCTTTTGATACGGTCTGTTAAGACTCTTTCCATTCTTACTAAAAATATCTTGCCGTGTTTGGTAAATTCAAAACGTGCTTGCTCTTGTTGATTGCATTTAGGATTCTAATAACTGCATTTTTACTTCTGGCCCAATAAATGAAAACAACTCCAGATTTCTCACCGGAATTGACACTAATAGCAATCTTGTTTTTGGTAACAGGAGGATGGCACGAATAGCTGTTGTACCCGCATACTGTCTGTTGGAAAATTTTGCCCCAAAAACTTTGAATTAAAGGAACTAAATTTTCTGGTTGGTATCATCTTCCAACAATGACCTTGGTTCAATATCCTTTTTCTTTGACCTTAACTTCTCCACCGTCTATTCCGTTGAGTCTGCTTCCTCTAAAGAATCCATCGACAACAGCTCCCTCATTGCTGAAGTTGTTCTCTCCATTTGTGATGCGTGTTGAAAGTTAGAGCTGAACCTGTGGAATTTGAAGATCTAGCATCTTTGTTGTAAAGTTTGGTTGAAAGCCTTGGTTGAAGCATGATGACGGAGTTCTCGTGGGTTCCTTGGGCAACAAACTTCCTCTCAAACTTGGGCAGACATTTTGAACCGGTAAAGGCCATCAAGGTTTGGTTGCACGCTCCCTAGTTTGTTATGATTCCCTAAATATTACATTTGTTCTGTTTGATTTTTGTAAGCCAATTCAACGGAGGTCTGTATGCTAGACTTCATACTCTCTAACACTTGATTTCCATTACATTTGTTCGTCATAAAATTTGATGGTGTTGATTCAAACCTCACCTTTTTGTCTTGCTTGATTGTGCCGGGTAGAGAGAAGGAGTAGGATTGTTGTAGTATTATTCTTAAACATGTAGGAAAACTCATGGGCCAGCTCTAAACTTGTGTTTGGTTGTTTAAGCTAATTGAATTGTGAGGCACACACACTGTTGGCTTTGATGTTCAGTTGTGCTGAATTGGTTGCGGTAATATATATTCATTTTGAGTATTCTCACGTGGCAATACTTGCGTTAACTCAATTTGAGTATTTGTTGGCTTTGGCTGGGTTTTTTTTACAGGATTCGAATCTTGTAGTCTGAACCGTAGTTACGGTTGTTGGTCTTGAATTTGTTTGGTTTGAAAATGATCCTGGTTGTAGAGGTTTTGGTTAACGTGTTTACAAGATAAGTGTTAAACTATTTTTTGGTTTATGTTGTATTCATGATTGTATTGAATGGTTGGAAACTTGGTGCAATGATGTTGTTGTCTCTTTTGTTCTCTTACAAGCAGGCTATTAATAGATGCAGCTACAAAGAAGAGCACGCCAAGGTTGGTAGCCACGGATTCTACGCAAGCCACAGGAGTTAACTGTTAAGGAAATTCTCAATTTGCTGAAAGACAACAATTTGAGCCTTGTCATTGTCATTGCTATTGTTATTGTAACGAACTTTGGTTTTTTGTATTAATAGTTTGAATAAAATGGATTGGGGATTTAGAATCTTTGGAAATGTCGTAAATTTCATGCCGGCTTGTATTCTATGTGAACTTCAGATGGTGAATGATATGTGATATAAGGAAACGGAGAGAGAGATTCAATAAGGCATCTAAAGTTGTTTCTCCTTTTCTAAGACAACCTTGATTTTCTTCATATGGATTATCGTGCATGTGAATTACTCATAAAGAATTCATTGCTATTTCCCAACCAAGCCCTTCACGGCATATTTCTCATTGCTTTAGGGTCTAATTAGTGTGAGCACACCACAAACTTTAGTATATCAACATGGAGCACATATGCCAAAGTCTTTGCACCTTTACTTGAATTGAACTTCTTTACCTCTATTGACATTCGCAAATTGACAATTTGCATCCACGGCTCATATTTAAGTTTCAATTTGAAATCCTTGAAGAATCTTAATTCTTGACTAATGAATCTGTAACTAGACTCTATTCCAAATTTTCCATCCAATTTTACCATCTCAATGTATATGATTCACAAACTAAAAGCATCCCAAAACTTTTCACTTGCTAACTAAAGAATCAACTCTGTGAACAAAACTGAACTATGAGAAATCCTCAAGAGTGGGGATACCGCCTGTAGTGTAACCTCGCGTGAAATTTAAACCAGTTCTCAAACGATCACATTCAACTGTTCATAAACCCTAGTCCTTCTTGGGACATCTTTGGGGAGATCTTGTAGTGCCTTAGGACCAAGCAGAACGAGGACATATTCTCACAGGAACTCAGTACAAACTTGCAGAGACCAGAGAACCTCCACAAACACACACACAACACAGCCTTCAGGACCTTATATTTTCTGCAGCAGCGCCTGTCATTAAAAGAGAAACAAACAGACAAAGCTAGATAAAGCGATTAGTTATGCACGAATGATTGACCTAGGATGTTATGCAAAATCAAAGAGGGGATCTTAGGGTCAAAAATTAGGGTGCAACAGATGCCCCTATTTAAGTTTCTCCTATTCGGAGATATGGAGATTGAAATCTTCGCCTCGACGAGATAGGAGAGACTTAAATACAAACATGTGCAAATTTTTGGCCCTAAGATGCCGCCAAATGCACATGATATGATATGATATGAAATGCAAGACAAAGGAAACTGAAATGCTGAAACACAGCTAAAGAAAGGAAGACCCGATGAGGAACGACTAGCAAAGCAAGACTCCACGGGGAAAGATCTAACTCCACTGGGGGAAAGAGACTGCCAACTGACAATCATAAGGCAGAAACTTGAAAAGAGGGATAACTTACTACCAACAACTGGTAGCTTAAGCAAAGGTATCCAGTTGTAATAAAAAGGCGTATATCACCTGCGATCCCACACGATAGCCTAAGCAGAGGTAATAAACTGGGGAAGACAGATCACCTACTGCCAACTTGTGGCAGCCTGAGCAAAGGCGTCCGACCGAAAAAGGTGTGTCACCTACTATCAAGCATATGATAGCCTAAGCCAGGTAAACACAAGAAGGAAAGATGACCTACTACCACCACGGTAGCCTAAGCGAGGCATCTGAAAAAAATGACTGTTTGCCGAAGTCTGCTGGAGATCTACTGCCAAGAATAACTAGGGAAATACTTACTGCCGAGGTCTTCTGGAAATCTACTGCCGAGAATAACCAGGAAAATAAAAGTGAAATACCTACTGCCGAGGTCTTCTAGAAATCTACTGCCGAGAATAACCAGGAAAATAAACGACTGTTTGTCGAAGCTTAATGTAAACCAGGGAATCTACTGCCGAGATCCTGGAAAGAGATGACTGTTCGTCAAAATTTAAAATAAACCAGGGAATCTACTGTCGAGATCCTGGGAGGAAACGACTGTTTGTCGCAATTTAAAATAAACCAGGGAATCTACCGCCGAGATCCTGGAAGCTTCACCGGGGATCTTCAAAAGAGATGTGGGTCGGCTGACTTGTAAAATATATCTTCTCAAATAAAGAGGAAGATCATATGTGCCTTCATCAAACTTCTCGAAGAGATGCCACTTGACAGAAGCAAATTGAATTGCAAACTCATGGGGGGAGAATACCACTGAGAAGTAATATTGCTGTAGTTGAAAACCGCGTTGAAGCTAGTAAAATTCTTGTAATGGGGATTCTCAAATAAAGAGAATGCTTGGAAAATCTTCAATAGTTGATAACCTTGATAATTTCACCGGGGATAGACAAAATGTCTTGAGGAGACTGCTATTTGTCATCCAGGTAGAGAACTAAGCTCAAATAAAGAGCTATCACTTGTTGTCTGGATTTAATTCCCATAATAGTGCTGGAGGAATAACTTTTGTCTTCCGTAGAGATCTCTGAATAAATTCTTCTTGGGGAGATAGAGTGCAAAATAAATGCACACTTAATCTAGGTTCAACAACTTAAAGAGATCCAAAATTGTGATTGTCAGGGACCAAAGTTCAATTCAGGAAATAACTGAAAAGAAACGGTCAAACAAGACTCCATCCATTGAGGACTGAACTCAACGGGTTTATCCTTATCCAAAAAATGGAAAAGAAAACTAAAGCAACCATCTTCTACGAGGATTGAACTCAGTGGGGAATTAGAAAGGATGTGCTCTTTCTACCTAAAGCTGACAATTCTACTTGGAGGGAGCATACAAAACCCAGTCACTTGGGGGATAAACACAACCAAAGTGAAAGAACAAAACAAGCAACACACAAAAACAGGATGCAAAATGCGCACATGCCATGAATCTACATGAAAGAATGCCATGCCTATGCTTATGCTGACAAAACAAAACAAGAAGCAAACTAGAGACGAAAACAAGCATCTCGATACGGATACTCGGCCAATCTTCGCAAGATAAGAAGCATCACTGGGGATGAATGGAAAGCCATATATGAGGCCACGGTCCTGCTTCAAAACTTCAAATCTCTGGGGGAAAATAGAGCACTCCACTTGGGGATGAACATCGTAACTTCACTTAGGATTGTCAAGATGAACCTTGTGATTCTGTTGGAGATGAGAAATATTCACTGGGAACGAATCAAACTCATGATCGAAAAGACTTCATGGGGGATAAAATAAATATCCACTGCGAACTGACGTAGTCTGAATGAAAGTTGTAGTTGGATAAAATAAATATCCATTTCATCGGGGAAGCTCGGATCAATGGTAGTTGAAAATAAATATCCACCTTTGTTGGAGAAGATTGAGATAGTGAGAAAATCCACTGAGGAGTGAAATAAACACTCGCTTAGCTGGGGGAGGTCGAAATTGTAAGAAAATCCACTGAGGATTCTTAGGTTGTTGACTGAAGAAACCCGCGTCAAGCGCCAAGCGTGTTATAACTTCTTGAAATAGAGATTCACCGGGGACCGGTCGTGACTACCCGAAGTAAAACTTACTGGGGATTCGTCACGTTACTTGGGATAGAAACAAAGTAATTATGTTTTGGTGATCTACATGGTAGTCGCCATTTTGAACAACAGTTGTTGTGAACGAATGAAAAAGTAATCCTCACTTCTCAAAATGCCCCAGGGTACATGGTTTATGAGAAGAAGTCATCTCAAGAGGATTTTACAGAAAACTTGGCATCCAACTGTCCCAATGGTTTCAAACTCTTGGAGAGATTGTCGAATCTCGACGTAACTGGCCCGGATTGACTGTGTTCTGAGTCTTCAAACTTTGTTCCTTGAGGTCAGATGGCGAAAGAAACAGCTGGGAAACAAATTGCCCCTGCTCAACAAGGTCTTCAGGTGACGTGCCCCTGGATACTATCTTCTCCTTGAAACAGTACTAAATTTTAGCTCATCCATGCCACACGTATGTTAATTTCTACGATGTCAAGCAATGTTAGCAAGTAGAAAATGTTAATTCTGAAACAGATAATGCAACGTATGTTTGTCTTGAAGTTTTATTTTAAAATATTTTGGTGGTTGAATTACCGATTTTATAATGCCAACACAAATTTTTTAGCGTAGCTCATAGGAGTCAGGAAACGATATCTCAAACAGTATGCTTTTGAAATAAACCTTGCTTCAATTAGGACTTTTAAGGGTCGTATTATGGATTGGTTCACGGTATAAGAAACAAAGGATATAAGGCTCAAAGTTTGTTTGTGCCCACCACTCCGTCATGAAATTCACAACTGGTATCTGGATTGAACCAAGGAGGGAGAGATTTCATGGCTCTGGTCTTTCTGGGTGCCATCACTGAGTTTCGGGTGAAGTAAGACCACAATTCACTGTGAGTCATTGGGATTAGGTCAAACCAGCGAGTCTTTTCTTCTGGACTACTCAAAGGTCTCTGCTGATCCTGACGCTGATTCTAGTGATTCAGGTTCTCAACTTGTTGCTTCTAACATTGATCTTGATGAGTCAACCTTTGTCGTTTGTACGGACGCCCATGAGGTAGTGATTGCTGGCACTGAACAGGCGCTGCAAACCGACGTTTGTGATAAGGCACCGGAACTGGAGCTTGCAAAGTCTGAGGAGAGCCCAAAATTACATTAACTTCAACACTCTTTTCTTCTTGGGAAACACTAACAGACTTTTCTTCATTAGCTTGTCTATTTGAGACATCTTTAATTTTCCCACTTTTGAATGCGTTCTCGATGTTTACTCCGACTTCCATAATTTTAGAGAACTCTAATGGCACAACGCCTATCATTCTGACATAATAAGAGCCTGACAGTGTCTTTAGAAACATCTTGGCCAGCTCCTTCTCTTGAAGTGGTGGCCGAACTTGGGCTGCCAATTCTTTCCACCGTTGCGCATATTCCCTGAAGGACTCGTTGTCTTTCTGACTCATGGTCATCAATTGATCACTGTCTGGAGCCATTTCCAAATTGTAATTGTATTGCTTCACAAAAGCGTTAGCTAAGTCTTCCCAAGACCGAATATGGTTCCTTTCTAGCTTCATATACCACATCAAGGATGCCCCAGATAAACTTTCTTGAAAGCAATGCATCATCAGCTTGTCATTGTCGGCATAAGTAGTCATCTTTCGACAAAACATTGTCAAATGGTACATTGGACAACTAACACCCTTCAAAGACGGGCATTTTGAACTTCGGTGGAATAACCACGCCTGGAACTAGACACAAGTCAGGAGCCTTAAGACCAGATGTGTTAGGTCCTTTCAACATCTTCAATTGCTCTTGGAGGTCACGAAATCCTTTTTCAATTTCTCCTAATCTAGGATCATCCACAGTCGTCACAGGACGGATGTTCTGGGAATTTGGCATATACCTAAGAAAGCGGGAATCTCTTTTATTAACTTGACCATCCAGGTTATCTTGCACAGGATGAGATCGAGTAGGAACATCCACTTGTAGAGCGTCGTTGTCAGAAGAAAAACCAAACATCGAATTAGTCATCACTCTGAAGCTTAACATGGGATCCATATTTTGTGTTTTATCCATTATCCCCAATAACTACTTCAAGTTCGATGCGAATGCCAGAAGATCAGCTGAGCAACACGAAGATAGAAGACTGAATAAGCTGAGGTGGAGAAAAGACGTATGCAAAGAGAATGCAATGCTAAAGATGCAAATGCAAATGCAGCAAGTTTCATGGAACTCAGCTATTTATAATCATCAAGGAATATCAAAAGACTCATTTTTTTATTATTAAAACGGTTACAACTATTAGTATCAGAATACTAAAAGATTGATTTATTACAAAATTGTTTACAACGCGTCGGTACACTTTCCAAGAGTCATAACAGAAAAGCTAAATAAAAGCTAGTAATGATGGATCTAAGGAGACTCTTCCAATGGTCTTCGTTTGACTTCTTCTTCCAATTAAGGACTAGAGTAACTTCTTTCCAAAATTTCTCCTTTTTAGTCATATTAGCTCGGACATTTACCGAAGATAGTAAATGGATTCTTGTCTTGAATAAGTAACTCCGTTAGTTGATAATATTCTTTAAGAATTGTCACCAACAGTGATGGACTGGAGTAGAGTAGATAGTATTTCCTTATCAATAAGGGCTTCCCCATATCTGGTCTTGAACCTTTCTTTATCCGTTAATAGGGTCTCCAATCCCCTTAGATCGTCCAGGTTATAACTCTTGTAAGTGAACTTCAACGTTTTTTTCAAGAGTCTATGATATTCTTACGATGTTTACAAATGAGACTAAGTTCCATGAATCTTTATGATAATATGCTAATGAATGCAGGGATGCAAACACACAAAGCACAAAGTACAAAGCACACACAAGCAATCAAACAGACAAAGGTCCTAGGTTTGAAAGGTCACAGCATGGAGTCAAGGTATACCCATCCCATAGGAGTGTACTATAGTTTCAAATGTACCTGCCGAACGGGTTCTACAAAGTTCCCAGAGTCTACAATCTATCTTTCGGATATTATCGATTTTCCATATCACTTGGTAGTCAATAATATTCTCAAGAGAATCTTGTCTGAGTGTAGTATCGCGTAGCAACTATCGCAGAAATAGACTCCCGCATAGTCCCCGCACTACGCCCTAATAGGCCAAGTTGGGTTAAAGGTAACTACGGTCCCCAGTCCCGAGGGCCTTTAGATCGAAACCATACCGTCTTCACGAATGAACTCGTTGGACAAATATTTTATTCGAGAGGGCCTAGACTGAGTGGCGAAGTCTCAATTTAATATTTCAGGAATCGACTCCCTCAAAGCATCATTGAAGTCTCACCGTTCCTATCATAATTTTCACTCTAGTCCGGGTGTAGGACTTTGTCTCACCACAAAAATAATAACCCAAGCAAACATAACAAATACAAATATATAACAAAAACATAATTAATCAAGTTAGGGGGAACCCTCTTATGAGATGTCCCCAGTGAAGTCGCCATTTCTGTCGCGGTGAAAATTGGATACCATAGTTATTTGTTAACTAGGATCGCATTTTTAAGGTCACCACCGGTCTTTGATTTTATCCAAGGGAAGGGAGAAAAACCGAATTCCCACAATGCAATGCAAATGCACTAAGATTCTAAGTTCGGGGGTTGGTTATACCTAGGGAAGGTGCTAGCATCCTAGATATCTGTAGTACTCTACAGGAACCTCTTGATTAATTAAGTTATTTGTTTTTGTTTGCTAAAGGTTTAAGGGTAGGTAATTTATTATTTTTAATCCTAAGTGTGCTCGACAAGATATCGCATCTTGTGCCTACATATCCTGTCAGGAGGGAATCAGAGCACTTGTAGTTCCTTATTATTAAGGGTACTAAATGTTTTAAAGGTTTAGGAGAGAAAGATGAGTCATCATCTTAAGAAAGACCACCACAGTTTTAAAAATGTTTGAATTTTTGTGGGGTATGGGATTGTATGTCCCTTCTTTGAGATGATTAACATCTAATTCTCTTGTGTGGAGAATTAGGTGGGCTAAAGTTTGATTTGAAAAATCAAAATTAAGGGGGGACTAACCTAGGAAATCTATCCTAAGTTATCTAATTGACTTATCTTAAGGGTGTCGAGTAATGATGCAAATGATGTGCACCATGCACAATAACATGGTTATCATGCATGGGATTTTCCCTTGGATATTTATGCTATTAATTATATTATTTAGGCGAGTGTGCTAGAAGAGTGATGCTAGACTTGTGTCCAGTGATCGGTAGGTCGAATGCGATGCCCTAAGGCGATCGACTTACATGGGTAGAAAAGGGGCTCGATGTTGGATCAAAAGTTTTAATATTTTTTGAAAGGTTTAGACATGCAAGCATCATCAAGTAGCATAGTAAGCAGACAAAGCACAAATATGTCATCACACAAAACTAAATAGACAAACAAGCGTGCACTCAACGATCTAATGGGGAATGATTTGTTAAGAGGAGTTTTTTAAGGTTTATTTATTAAAAGGTTTTTATCTCTTTAACTATTTCGAAAAGGTTTTGTTATTATCTGAAATTAGAATTATATTAAGTTAAAACTTAGAAGTGTATTATTTCAATTTTAAAATTACTAAGAGAGTTTGATAGATTTGATTCATTATTATTATTTTTAGAATTATTATATATAAAAAAAAAATGTTCTATATTAATTAAAAAAGGTTTTAGTTATTTAAAGTCTTTTATTATTTTAGTTTTTATATTAACAAAGTCAAAAAAGGGTTTTCTCTTTAAACGCTTAATTATTTTAAAGTTTTGATTATTATATTTTTTAGTTTTTTAAGTTATGTTAAGAGAATGCCCGACAGTTTTTGTGGTTGGCCTCGATTCCTCGATCTGTCAGGTAGAAGCCGAGGAACTTGCCTGCCGGACTCCGAACGTGCACTTCTCTGAGTTGAAACGCATCTGGTATTTCCTGGCCTATTCGAAGACCTTTCTTAAATGGACCGTGATCGGTCTCCTCATGGAATTTTACGATCATATCATCCATATAGACTTCGAGCATGTCGCATATCTCTCCCCGGAAGACCTTTGAAATTCTGGTACATGTGCAGAATTCAGATGTCCTAGAATATGTCGTTCGACATCTGGTCTGACATGATCACAAAGGGCAAGGTATATTGCAATAATCATGGTACTGAAAAGATAAGAGCAAGACACACAGAATTGTTAACCCAGTTCGGTCTAACACACCTACTATGGGGGCTACCAAGCCAGGGATGAAGTCCACTATCAGCAGTATCAATTCAAAGCTTAATTCCCCGTTTACAGCTTATCACTTAATCACTACCTAATGACCCTTCTACCTAGATCCTCTCTAGATATGAGAAACCCTTCTCACTCCCAATCATCGCAATGATGTCTAGCAGTTGACAATCCGCCACTGCATCAACGACTCTTAACCTGTACAACAGTTCAACAAGAACGACACCTCTCCAGGACACAGCCTAGAGTTACTTAAAAGCTTCCTCTAAGAACAATACTCCTCTTACTTAACAGCTTCGAGGATCACAATTACAAACTGTCCAACTCACATGTCGAGTGGTACAGGAACCAACCCTAATACTAGAACCTTTACATCTTTGGTTGCGTTACAAAACTAGGTTACAAAACATCTATATATAACCTATTCCCAACTGGATTTGGGCCTACAAAAACATAGCAAATGAGCTGCTACAAGTTAGCAGAAACTTCTGCTACAAAATAGGACTTCAATCTATAACTTCCTAAAATATCTCCATATTTAGAAAGTGTATATTTTCCAATATTCTTCTCAATTTCAGACTTGAATCTTCAGACCTTTTAATTCAGCGCCACATGGAATTTGCATATTGTTTCCTGAATCTTCTGCATCTGTTAAGACATATCAGAATTCTGAATTCTCTTCAGTTCTGGCGCGATGTCGAATGAACCTGCATGGGACATCTTGATATGACATGTTATACCAGATGTTGAAACTACTTCAGCTCAACATGTTCCATTGCACACTAGAACTCCTTGCTCAACCTGTTCTTCCTTAGCAAGATAAACTATCCTATCTAACACATTGCTGCTATTATTTGTTTTACAAAATTAATGCCAACCCTTAAAAATAAAGAACTAACAACCTTGTTCATCATCCTCTAGTAGGTCGCGCCGGTGTTCTTCAGGCCGAAGGGCATTGCGTTGTAGTAGTAATTGCCCGATTCGGTCATGAAGGTCGTGTATTTTTTATCGCTCATTGCCATTGGTATTTGATTGTAGCCCGAGTAGGCATCCATGAATATAATAATTTAAAACCGGCAGAGTTATCAACAATTTTATCAATATTGGGGAGGGGATAGGCATCTTTTGGGCATGCCTTATTGAGATCGGTATAATCAACACACGTTCGCCATTTGCCATTAGATTTTTTCAGGAGTACAACGTTGGACAGCCAAGTGGTGTACTTGGCCTCCGATATAAATTTTTCCTCGAGGAGGTCTTTTACAGCTTGTTCTGCAGCCTCCTTTTTCTCTGGAGACTGCTTCCTCCTACGTTGTGCTACTGCTTTGATGGATAGGTCGATCGTGAATTGATGGCAGGCGATGGAGGGGTCCAAGTCGGGCATCTCCGCGGAACTCCAGGTGAACAAGTATGCGTTCTCTCAAAGGCAGACTTTGAGTTGTTTCCGTGCGATGTCGGGGAGACCAGTCCCTATCTTTACTCCCCGCTGAGGGTCGTCGCCGAGCAGTACGAGCTCAAAGTTACCATCTGGGATAGGGTGCATCGGATGGGAGTTGTTGTTGGTCGAGGCGGATGAGTTGCTCGGGCTGGCCTGGTCCTCTTTCTGGTCATCTTCGGCGAAGCGGCTGTCGAGATCAACGGAGTCGGCGCAAGGCAGAGGCTTGGCTTCCTCTGAGCTGTTAGGCAAGGCTGGCTTGTTGGACGTCTTCGGCTTGGAAGTGATGGTGTTGAGTCCCTTGGTGACCGCTTCGAAGCACCGTCGTGCAGGTTCGATGTCCCCGTGCAATGTGGCAATCGTACCTTTCGAAGTGTAGTACTTCATTTTGAGGTGGACAGTTGATGGCACAGCTACCAGCTCGACTAGAGATGGCCTCCCAAATATGAACTGATAGAGAGACGGGCAGTCAATTACTAGGAACTGCACTTTAACGGATCTGGTTATCTCTATAGATCCAAAGGTCACGATCAGCTCGACGTACCCCCAGGGTTTCGTGACCGACCCATTGAAACCTTGGAGGTCGGAACCCACATAGGGAGTGAGATGCGATTCGTCCAGTTGGAGGGTCAAGAAAAGTTGTGAGTACATAATATCGACCGAGCTGCCTTGGTCGACAAGAATCCTGAGAACATCAAAATTGTCCATCTGGGCTCAGAAGAGCAGTGGGATACTTGAGTTCGGGGACCCTCCGAGGAGTTCTTCCCTGTAGAAGGAGATGGGGGTTGATCCCTTCTGGGCCTTTTCGAGCGGTGTCACCTTGCTGGAGCTCGTGTTAATCAGGTGCTCGAACTTTCTCTTTACGGAGCCCACGGTGACTTTGTTGAAGCCCCCTCCGGAGATGACCATCGCGGAGGGGAAAGTCTCCCACGAGCTGTGGGCCGCGAAGTACGCGGGAGCGCTGAGCTCGTCTGGAATGTAGAAATCCTCCG
This sequence comes from Lathyrus tuberosus, assembly GCA_022829125.1. NCBI lineage: Eukaryota > Viridiplantae > Streptophyta > Magnoliopsida > Fabales > Fabaceae > Lathyrus > Lathyrus tuberosus. The sequence continues at coordinate 19,820,861 of JALAZF010000006.1, forward strand.
GTCGTGATATAGACATGGCTACTTGGAGGTTGGTTTCTTCTGAGAAAGGCACCTCTTCCTCTACTTTCTTTGACTCCTGGGCGTCTTGCCGGGAAGCCTCTTTCTTTTTTGTAAACTGCTTCAGGTGGTCATCCCTGATCAGTATTTCTATGGCATCCTTCAAGTGGATGCAGTCTTCAGTGGTGTGGCCGTGACTCTTATGGAAATGGCAGTACTTTGATTTTTCGGCGTTGGGATTGGCCGGTATCTGCTTGGGGAACCGCCTGCTTAAACTTCGAGTTGACACACTCAGAGAGAATATTTTCCCTGGAGACAGACAGGGGGGTGTAGTCGTGGAACCGTTCGGAGGGTCCCTTGTTATCCCTGGAGTCCCGGGGACGATCTTCGCGCCTTTTTCCTCCCTGACGGGATGTCGAGGTCTCGCCTCCCTTAGAGGCCCGGGCATTCTCCTGATGGCGAGAGGCTCGGGCAGAGCTGGCCGCTTCCTTTTCCTCGTACTGAATGTACGACTGTGCCTTGAGGAGGAAGGCATCCAAGCTTTATGGAGGTGCGAGGCCGAGAGCTTTGGAAAACTCTGAGTGTGGGTGGAGTCCCCGTTCGAGCAGAAATTTTTTCATGTCATCGATAGTGGGGACTTGCACAGCTTCTTTGTTAAACCTCTCAATATATGCTCAAAGAGGTTCATCATTCCCTTGAATTATGGCCTCAAGGGAGGCTTCAGTCTTGGGATGGCAGCGTGATGCTGTGAAGTGTCTGGAAAACATTTTGCCCAGCTGCTTCCACGAGGTGATGGACTCCTCGGGCAGTAGTTTGTACCAAGTCATTGCTCATTTCCGGAGCGTGGTCAGGAACAGGCAGCACTTAATGGCGCCCCGGACGCCACGGTAATCTAACAGCGCATTGATGTTTTTGATGTGCTCATCGGGGTCAGTTGTTCTATCGTAAGTGCCCAAAGATGGGGGTTTCTCCAAGCCTTTGGGGAGGCGTGTAGCCAATATTTCTTGGGACAACGGGTCGTGGGGATCGTTGTCGCTGCTGGAACTGGTCCTAGAAGGGGAGCGGACGACTCGCTCGTGACGGCGACTTCTTCGGGGTGAAGGTGTACGGTCCCGACCCTTTGATCTGGCCGGGGGTGACTGTTGATCTCTTCGAGTTCTCTTGTGACCCGGGGAGTGTTGGTTCCGCAGGGAAACGTGATCGTGCTTCCGAACGGCCTGAGATTCTGGTTTTTGGCACACCCTAAGGTCAGCTTCCCGCCGGGGTTGTGGACTCTTGGACCGTCGTCGATTCTTCCTCAGTGGGGGGATCTTGGACGGGCAGATTCTTCCAATGCCCCGATCCTCTCGTTTTGTTGGAGGATAAAGAGGTTGATTTTGTTGATTGCTTCAAGGAGAGCCACCACGGCCGGGTCGGCGTTGGGTGGAGCTGGAACGGGCTGGATGGCCGGCAAGGGCTGGTCGTTGTCACGGTCAGCAGGAGTGAGGGAAGGAGACGCGGTAGCCCCGTCTCTCAGGTGACGGGCATCTCCTCCGAGGAGGGATGAAGAACCGTCTGCATTATTTTTTTTGATAGGGAGGATAGAAAGATGGTGAGCACTTTTGACGTGATCTTGGCAAGCCATGATCGTTATCTTGGACAGAGAGTTTGTTTTGGTCTTTGAATCTGACGGGATGTTAAGATGGGGAAAACAAGGTTCCCACAGATAGCGCCACTGATCGTGAAGGCTGATCAGGTCTTGTGATGGGCCAAGAAAAACGTCTGTGATGTTGGGTGTGAGATGAGGAGGAAGGGGGTGTACCTGCAAGGCACTCCGACGCTCAAGTAAGAAAAGGTCAGGGAAAAGGGGCAAGTACAAAGTATGAGTTCTTAGGATGATTATTGGATATCTGGCCCTCTTAAGTGAGAGGGTTTTTATAATGCCCCCAGCGCGTGGCCAACGATCCCTATTTTCGGGGCAGATTAACCGTTTCCCGAAGAATAAGTAACTGCCAAAAACTAGCCGTTATGACGGACAGGGTGCCCAAAACTAGCTGTTATGTCGAGCAAAGGTGTAGTTTCGGGCACATGCCAATGACTGTTCCTGGATAATGAAGTCGTGCGTGACGGGCAAAAATACCGGGGAGGAGCAAATGACCCTGGGGTTTATCTGTCCATATGTGCCCGATTGGAGGGCAGAAAGGTAAATTATGCCCTTTATTGACTGGACTTAGGCAATTGGGCCGTTCTGGGAGCAGAAGTGGATTGGGTCATGCCTAGCCATTGGTCTAGTCCGGAACAGATTTTTTAATTATTTTTTTATCTTTCAATTTAATTTGCATAAAATCTTCACTTGAATGTAGATTTTGAGAGATAAGACAAATACTAATTTGTTTAATATATATTTAGGTACTATATATTATTTATGGATTTTTTTTGAATATGTTGAATTTCTCTCAAAATTATAAGATCAATTACCTTTATATAGCACTTAATAGTGAATCTCAAAATATTGTGATCTAATTTTGGTAAGTACTAAAATTAAGGGTTTGACTCTTTAAATTTTAAGAAATCTGAATTCTAGATTTATGGTTTATTTATAAATATGTGAAAATTTGTTTCATTTATTTATTTATTTATTTATTTTGGAAACTTTGATTCTAGAATAATTGTTCATTTATTTAAAGAGTCATTAAGTATGTATGTGAATCAATTTTAGCGTGAAATAATTTTTTGCTATATATAAAGATTCAATTTTTATTTGAATTGAAATTGAATATTTGGTTTATAGCATGATTATGATGTTTGAATTTTATAGTTATTAAGTTTCTACAATAATTTTTTTATTTTATTTTATTTCAAGCTATTTCTTGTTTTCTTGTGAGTTTGTTTTCACATTAAGGGTCACTAAGTAATTTTATGATTATAAGGAATGCAACAAAGCTTACGGATTCGACCTATATTTTATGGGTAGTGCCTTGTAAATTTAAGACTTTTTCCCATTTAATTTATTAAATTGTCTAGTAGTTTTTTTGATTGAATTGGCTGAAACAACAAGTTAAAAAAGTAACATCTATTGCGTATATTTGATTCAGTTGAAATTACAAAAGATGTAGTATGGAATTATTCATGCAAGCTGTTATAGTCGGCCAAAAAGAAGACACAGTCTGGCCGGATAATTACATACCTGTGATGGTGAATATGTGGTAATTATTAAATTTTTTTTCCATGTGGGTAATGGTTAGTGTCAAAGACGCACATTATCTTACAGGACTTATTACCAATATTTGATCATTACGTTGAGAGTACCACTTACAGTTAATTCTTGGCAATCAAAGATTGTGGATTAATGGTGTGTTTGGTATCTTGTTCTTGTCTTTTATTTACAATTAAATATCTGCATGTCTCTATAATAATTTATTGATGTGCCTAATAAAGTCGTGTGAACGTAAACTCATGAAACTATTTAGTGGATTACATTCACACCTATGATGGTAAACATGTGACGATTATTAAGATTTATTGTTTATCAATATTAATTGTCAATGTTTGATCATTGTAACAAAATACCACTAGTAATTGATGTTGTTGTCTAAAGATTTGACATGAATTATGCACTTAGTATTTTGGTGAGTACATTTTTTTTGTTATCTATAAAGTAATATAGTTTATGTATCTGCAAAATAAGTTAGATTTTGATTCTCAAAAGTTTTAACTTATAGGAATAAAATATGAAAATTATGTTCTTGGATCTAGACCTTACATAAGAATAGAGAAACTTAAATTCTCTCACAACTTAATATATTTAAAGTGAGACTCAAGTTTAAAAAGTGAGTACAGTCCAAATTACACAGGTCTATGATCTTAAAGCATTGCAATCCAAAGACATTAGAGGTGTTATTTAAGATGACATAAATTTTTTCATATTATCTTTGCTTAAATTCTAGTGCTTCTAAAGCAATAAAGCGAAAGTCAAACTCTCATTGGAGTGATGACTTTTCATTAAGATATAAATTCTATTCAGTATGATTGAAATACTCTATTATGATAGAAATTCATTAAGAATTAGAGCATGAAGTGTCATAAAGAATTGACTGAAAAAGAGAAATTCTATTCAGTATGATTGAAATACTCTATTATGATAATAGTGACACTTGTTACTTGTTATCATTTTTGAAGCTTCATAAGATAGATATCAAGTTAGTGTTTCTTAATGGCAACATTAAGAAATACAATATGGTGCAAAAGGAGAAAATTTTGTGTCAATAGATACAAAGTTAATGGTTTGCGAAAAGATAAAATCTATTTATGAGTTAATAAAATTGTCTCATTAGTGATACCACAATATTTCATAAGGTAATTGTCTCGTTTGGTTTTGAGATGTCTATTATGAAAAATTAGTGGGTTTTACAAGTTCGGTGGGAGTAAGTTTATTTTCCTAGTTTAATGTGTCGATTTTATTTTATTTAGTCATAAATGATATATTATTATTGTGTGAAACCAAGAAATCTCTAACAAAAGTTTTGCGATGAAAGATCTTGGGCACATCTCCTTTGTATTAGGTATTTAGATACTTAGAGATATTCTCAAGGTATCATCCGATTAGCACAAAAGATTTATGTATATATCAATAAAGTTGAAAATAAAATTGACACGAAAGACAATAAACTAGGGTATGTCTCAATTATCAAGAGAGACTATTAAGTTGCAATCATTGTCCAAAATAAAAGAATCTGGAAAATTTAGAAAGTTAAGTTTTTTATACTTTTTCGGTTTTTTGGGAATCTTATGTATATGCAACAGGAATAAGCGTATATATAATGAGATCATTTGGTAGATACGAAAATTCAAAATTTGAATTGTTGAAATGAGGCAACCATAAGGATTGTTATAGAGAACTAAAAAGGCTTGTGCTCACATATTAGAGATCAAATGATTTGGAGATCATCAGGATGTTTGACTCTGATCCTTTTGGATGTTTATATATAATGGACATCCTAACTCAAGAAATGACTATAAATATTTAGAAAAAAATACCCTTTTTGGTCCCTTAAGTTTACCTCGGGGTTCATTCTGGTCCCTTATCTTTAAAAAGTTCCAAAGTGGTCCTTTAATTGTTCAAAAAGGTCCACGTTAGTTCTTTCCGTCCATTTTTTTCAAACGGCATCAACTTTTGCTTGGGTGGCATCTGACGTGACACTTGGTCGTACACGTGGCATGTGAGGTCATTAAATCACTACAAGAAAATTGGCATGTTGCGACGGTTATTTTTGGAAGATTACGGCGGTTAGAACCATCACAAATGGCAAATCACGACGGTTCCCGTTCTATCGCAAAAACATGTGTCGCGGGGCTATTCTGCGACGGTTTGTAAAATTGCCGCTCCAACTGCCATAACATACTGCGACGGTTCTAAACCTGCCTCCAATATATTATTACGACGGTTATAACCGCCATAATTGTATGATATATATTTATATATATATATATAATTAAAAATAGCGACGGTTAGAACCGTCGTAATTGTATTATTTTTTTAAAAATAAAATAAAATTTTCTACATTATCTCCTCTCCTCTCTTTGGGCTAGTAGAATACCAATACTATTCCAATATTCAATTCTAACAAAAACAAAATAGAAAATTTTACCCCTTACCCCTACAATTATACCAATACCCCTACAAAAAAAAGTTTATGACCAAAATACCCTTGTATAAATAGTTAAAACTCGGAAATTTTTTCATTTCCATTTTCCACAATTTTAAGTCATCCGGAGAAGATTTGAAAGCACTGCATTCCGGAACACTTTCAACAAGTCTTCCGGTTCACAATTTCAACTCCAGAACACATAGGAAAAGTCATCCGGTGCATTATATAATACCGGAACACATCAAGTAAGTCTTCTGGTAGTCTTTGTGTTCCGGAAGTCATGGAAGATGTCTTCCGGTTCAAGGAATTTATGAGTTTGTTTTCCGGAACTCTTTAGCGAAGTGTTCTGGAACGCTTCCAAAACATGTCAAACCAGAACTCTTTGCTAAAGTGTTCCGGAACGCTTTTTTTTTTTAATATTTGTTATTTATGTTTTTATTTTGACAGTGGTGCACACACGAGGCAGAGACGGTTTGATCCCTAAGCGTAGTCTAGGACGGGGAGAATCATCGTGAGTGGCTGAGGAAGAGCATACTGGTGCATCTGCTTCAGCAGCACAGCCCGTTGGATATCCAGGAGGACCGTACGATACCTCTCTTTTGGTTACGTATGAACATCATATTGCTAGACATATATGGTTCGGTGAGGTAAATAAACTACAATTATTTGATATTGAATAAAAGTTGAATTTGTTATGTTGTAATTTATAATATATTTACGTTTAATTGTTTTCAGGAGAGGGGTTCGAAGAAAGAGCTGAAGGTAGCAGGACATGGGTTGAAGCTGGCTTAGAGGGTACCACAGCTTCTTCCTAGAGAGATGGAGAATTTGATAGCTCGCTCTGGTTTAGCTTCACTTCAGAGGACCAGTGTGTCGAAGATAGATACGAACCTGGTATCTGCATTTGTGGAGAGATGGCATCTAGAGACATCTTCATTTCACATGTCGTTTGGTGAGATGATGATTACTCTGGATGACGTCTCTTGTCTGCTTCACTTGCCCATCAGGGGAGTCTTCTGGAGCCCTCAAGATATCAGTGAAGGGCTTGCTGTTGATTGGGCCGTTGATTACTTGAGAGTTTCACGGAGAGAGGCACAGAAACAAATCCGTGCCTGCAGGGGTTCATATTATAAGCTGGAGTGGTTATACGATCTATTTGTCCTACACAGAGCCGCTTCTAATTGGACATTATCGACTAGAGCTTATTTGATGATGTTAGTGGGTTCTACAATTTTTGCGGATAAGACATTTACGCTTGTGGAGGCACGATACCTTGCGCTATTTATGGACTTGGGGGGCTTATCAGGATACAGTTGGGGAGTAGCTGCGTTGGCTACCCTTTATAGACATCTCGGAGATGCTTCCATGTTCAGTTGTAAGCAGCTCGGTGGTTATCCGACTCTCCTACAGGTATTTATTTTAATTTAGTTTATTTTCTTGTAATTAATTTTATTTAGTATATTAATTTTATTTTTCTAGTTTATTATGTTATAATTAATTATTTTAGATTAACTAATAGTATTTATTTTGTAACAGTGCTAGATTCATGAGTATTTCCCAGCACTTGGAAGAAAAGGAGAGAATTGGACACCAGCTACTAATTTTGGTCTCCCTCGAGCGATGAGATGGTCCTATAAGCAAGGTGTCCTGAAGGTGGATGACTTGCGACCTATTCTGGATGAGCTGACACCTGACGATGTCATATGGCGCCCGTTTGAGAACCATAGAGCATGGTGGCAGTTTGATGAGTTGTGTCTGTATAGGGGGTGTCTGAGGTGGGGTGACATTATTGTTCCATACTTGCCTGACAGATGTATGCGTCAGTTTGGATATAGGCAGTATGTTCCACCTCCACCTCTTGATTAAACGATGGCTGGTGATATTGATGTTGAGTGGATTAGTTACCATCAGAGTGTTGCAGATGTGATTCGTCCGACAGCACTAGCCACCACCCCATCTGAGACAGTTGATGGATATCTTCAGTGGTATTATCGTGTTTCGTATCCTCGTCTCATACCGCCCCGTCGTGATGCGCCAAGAGAGGTGGCAGTTCCCGTTTACGACGCAGGACCATCTGATCCTAGTTGGGCTCGTGTTTCTTCATTGATTCGTCGTTATCTTCAGCGAGCTGGTGCTGAAGAGGATGATCCACAGTTTGCTGACTTGTTAGAGGCTTTACAGATTTCTCGTGATCATTGACTTATATTTATGTTTATGTTTATTTAGACTTTGTCACTTATGTTTATGCTTATGTATTAACCTTTAGACTCACTTGACATAGTTGAGATATGTTTATGTGTTAACTTGTAGACTTTTGTTTAGCTTTAAAATGAATAACTTGTTAACTTGTAGACTTTTGTTTAGCTTTAAAATGAATAACTTGAAATAAGAAATGAATAACATAATTTATATTTCATAATGCGTTGGTAATATGGGCGTAAGTTGTTGCCAATGTTGTAGACGTGCTGCAAATCCTATCATCCAAGATGTTGCTTCTGTAGAACGAAACTTCTTCCAATCTACTGTCATTGGTGGCAATGGAAACCCTTCTTTCATGTTTACCTGAACAAAAAAAATAATCAAAAAGTTAAGTAAAAATAACTAAGAAATTTGGTTAATCACATTAACTAAAAAAAACTAAGTAAAAAAAACTAAGTACCTGAACCCAGTGATTCTCGTTTACAAAACCAATGCAATAAAAGGATACATTTGGTGAAAATGTGGTTGTCATAGGGAAGAAAGTCAAGCATTCAAACCCTAAATATACAAGTACAACATTATAATGATTCGCTATCAAGTAACCCATATCTGGTATAGTCAACTATTTCTGTGGTGGTTGAGGTCCAAATGCCTCTATCATCAAAGATTCTCTCACTCCTGCTAACCGTTCACCAAATAAATTGGCATACAAACTTGATCTTTCATTATGTATTATTTCCAACCCCAAGTCTCGACGAACCATTGGCCAACCATCTTCACCATATCCATGCAATGAAGCAATGACTCTAAATCCACAATTACCATCTGATACAACATTAACTACATCATCAATATACGACCTGATGTGATTAGGAAACTGAAGGATGAACTGCTTAGATGACTGTGAAGATTTTGATCTTTTCAACTTCTTCGAAGCCTGTGATGCCTGAGATTTCTTCTCTGAAGATTGTGATAATTTCAACTTCTTTGAAGTTTGTGATGGTTGAGATTGTTTCTGTGAAGATTGAGATGCTTGATCAACATACTCATGATACGAAGAGTCCCTATAAACATCATACCCTACTGGTTTTTTGCCTTTCTTCTTGACCCCCCCCCCCCCTTTGGTTTTTATTTTCTCAGGTGATGGACACAAAGAAGTAATTGTGGGAAAGGCAAGTTCAAAAACCCTACTTTTTAATGCCCTTTTCCCAACAATATCTAGTGACCTAAACCTTTTCCATAACTCGTCTATTGCCCTACTCATATCCACCTCTGATCCATCATCTATGCCTTCCTCCAACTTACCTTCCATACTTAGTTTCTTCCAATGAACATGCACAGCATCTATTGGTATCGATATACCACCAATTCTATATCCTGTCAACTCACAAGCACAAGGTAATCCATAGGTTGTTCTAAGAGTACAACGACATATTTCCTTGTTAGTTCCTACATAATCAATCCGTGTTAACTCTTTAGCAATGCGACTCAATGCAGCTCGAGACACTGAACCCCGTAAGTTATTGTAAAACGGACCTACGTGGGCATGCTCAACTTCATAAAAACTCTTTTGAAAAGAAGCTCTAATGTTTCCCAGCTGTAACTTTAAGTTGTCATTCATAGCCTCCCAACATTTGACCATGTCACCAATACTGTTCCCCAACATATACTTTAACTTCCAATGAGCAGACTCAACCCTAAAAAATAATACATATTAAAAATACAAAAATACAAAAAAAAACATACAATTTAGAAATACTTAAAAAAAATACATACCGATTAGTCGTCATGTTACCCAAATGTAGCACTTGATCAATCCATGCTCCAACAAATCTTTGTCTATGTGGTGTCAACCATGTGTCCTTCACATAATCAATAAATTCATTACAATAAACACACGCCTGCTCAAGTAGCGTCAACCGTTGATCATACTCAATCTCATCACTAGCCCATACAACTTCAGTCCATAATTTGTCTATTGTCTCTTGCTTGTCACTAGCCACATATTATTTCCATTTTGCACCAACATTTTTGTTAATATGAAATCGACATAGCAAATTTATCGACCTTGGAAACACAGTTTCAATGGCTTTCATCAAGGCAAGATCTCTATCTATCACAATCACTTGTGGACACAAATCTTTCTTCACAAACAATTGTTTAAGCTTATCTAACACCCAACAAAATGTCTCAGTCTGCTCTGACTCAATATACGCAAATGCGACAGCAAAAGTCGACTCGATTGATGTCATGCCAACAATTTCAAACAGCGATTGCCTATATTTATTTGTCTTCTAAGTGCTGTCCATAACTAACACAATAGGAAAAATATTTAACAACTTAACTGAATCTGGATGAGCCCAAAATATATCTCTAATAACTTCAGAGTCATCTCTTTTTCTACACCAATAAACATAACCCGCACCTTCAATAAGCTTAAACAAATGTTGTATCTCACTTCTAGGACCTCTGATCTCTTTTTCGATCGTACTCTTCTGCTTGTATATTTGTGTGATCCGGGTGACATTATCTGGATCTTGCTCTTGCAAGGAAAGCAATATATGTCTAGGTGGAACCTTTCTCTTTGTCAAATCAGCAACATGTTGCTTCTTATCCGCTGTCAACCTACCGACAAATGCGTGACCTTCTAATGTATTAGGCAGACCATGGTTATGAACTCCACATTTTACATCAACCTTCCATCCAGACCCATCTTTCGCCGGAGTCGACCTGATTTTAAATGGGCATCCACATTTTTTCGTTGCACTTTAGGTTTCACTACGACTATCCTTGTGTTTCCCACCTTTATCACAACCAAATATTAATTTGTTACTTCTTCCTCTCTTGCCTGTTTCAATATCTGAACTAGTGATGATAATTGTTACTTTATTCTGAATTCTGATCTCTTTAATCCATCTTATCACCTCTTCTCGTGTACCAAATCTTTGATTAGTTGAAAAAGCATCAGACGTATCTACACATATTTGATCTTTATCGCTTATTTGCAGAGGAATTTCTTTACCTACATAAAAAAAAAAAAAATAGAATTGCGAAAACAAACTGGAAGACTCAGAAAAAGTGTTCCGGTGAACAAACTTAACAAACCGGAAGACTCGCAACAAGTGTTCCAGTGACTAAATTAACAAACCAGATTTCTTAACAATAGTGTTCCGGTACACATTTAAAACAAACCGGAAGACTTAATGATAGTGTTCTGGTGACGCAAAACTAAGTCTAAAAACTGGAAGTCTTTTAACAAGTCTTCCGGTACGTACTTTTTAATTTACCGGAACTCTTATTAAAAGTCTTCCGGTATGAAAATTTGCTTACCGAAAGTCATTGGGAATGTGTTCCGGAACGAGTAAAATGAGGTAAAAATTTTTATCTCTGACACACGTCTGGCAATGAACAGTAACAATAAAAAAATAATAAAATAATTAAAATTAACCAGGGATAGAATTGGCATTTTTTTTAAAATGTAGGGGTATGGGTATAATTGTAGGGGTATGAGGTAAAATTTTCAACAAAATATCATAAAAAATTATAATTTTATTAAACAAAAAAACTATCAAGATCAACAATAAGGTCAATAACTAGTTTAAATTCACCATGATAAGATTTTGAAAATCAGAAAATTAACCAATTAATCACAAAACTTTCAAGAGCATATGATGTTCTACGGACTTTCATGGCCAAACACAAGGCCATAACTTAGAGTATTAAACTTATAAATCACATTAACATATTAAGTCATAACAATCATAATATATAGGCTGGTGGATAGTACACACGACTGTTCTTCTTGTGTCTACTGTGTTCCTTACAGTTCTCATAACAATTGCAGCAGCTCTAGCATCTAAACCAGACGTAGGCTCATCCATGAAAAGTGGCTTGAAAAACTAGACTTGTCCGCAACAAGGAAACCCATAACTCAAGCACCATATAAAGAGCATAAATTTGAGAAAAATCTGCACAAAGACACACCATTACACCATACAACCCACCAGATATTATTTACCATGAGAATCTTGGTTCTCTAGAATTCGAGAGCTTGGTCTCTCCCTCCCAAGCATAACCTCTTTCTAATTTTCAGAATGCCCAGAACATGGTTCTGATTCCTTTCTTATTCTGCCTAAGTTTTGTAACTGCTCCTAATAATAATAAATTCTTACTTTAATAATACTAATGGCTGCTTAGACCAGTAACTACTACAGATAACATTTATAATGGCTGCTCTTATACCTGTAACTGCTACAAATAACATTTATAATGGCTGGTCCTATACCTGTAACTGATACTTGACAGAATAGAACAGCCACATTTAGTTTTGGTTCATAGTAAAATTCTTAAGGTCTAACATATTTCTCTTCGAAATCAAGATATGGAGCAATTCCAAACAACACAACATCCATCAGTGCAGTAGTAACTCTCTAAAAACTAGTTATAATGCAAAGCAAACCTAACAGTAACAAACAAAACATTGCTTCCACAATTTCATCATTTACAAGTTACAACACAACACACTTTACATATTAACTTGATATCTAAATCTAACTCCATGAAAGACACAAACCAAGGAATAGTAACTGTTGCACTATCTTAGATTCTTCTTAGGTCATACAGTTGAATTCAAGTGTTTGCTAGTTATTCTGTTAACTACTAGTACCTTCCATTCTATAAGTTTCTCTACTCTAGAAAACCAAATATCAGAGACTATAACTAACTCATTTTTGCAAGGAAATCAAACACAATTTCTCTTATCAGAAACTCTTTTACTTACCAAGGACTTAAAAGGCTTGCCAACTGTTGCTACGACGGAAACATCATGACTCCTCAAAGTCTCAACAAACTGCTTGTAAATACTCTGATAGCTCACATCAATCTTCTTCTCTTTCTCTGTCGCCGCTTCAATTTGTTGCTTAACCCTCTCGAAATTATCCGCCATCAACAAAAGCTTCTTAATAAATCCTTGTTTGGCATCAGATTGAATGTCAACTCTTTCTTTGTCACATTTTTTCCTAAGGTTATCAAAATCCGCTTGTAGTCGAAGATACTGCTCCTTAACCGAAACTTTATCAACCGATAAAGTAGACACTTTCTGAACCAATTTATTCTTCTCATTCTCCTTCAATTGTATTCTTTCTTCAAACTCCGATGCAGTCTTTTCATCGCCGGTAAGAAAAGCTTTCTTGTATGCTTCAATAAGAATCACTAAGCTGGGTAAAGTTTTTTTATTTTCGTCAATTTGAATCTCATCTGTTTCATTATTTATCTATGGAAGAGATAATACAGAAAGAGAATTACAATTCAGAAACAACTACTGAAATGATAATAACTACCAGAAGCATTTTTTTTACAAAAAAAAAAACATGATATTAATCCATAGTTGCAAAAACATGATAAGTTATGATAACACCATTACAAATATATTTGAAATTTATATTTTAGAAACAAAATATGTACAAGAACAAATTTTCTAGAATTAAGAAATAAAATGGTGGTAACACCTAAAAGACTAAGCATGTGCTAACTCCCAGGTTCATTTTTGCAACTATGAATATATGACTAAATAAAGAGCATGCAGTATGTCATTTTTTATTGCTTACTCCACTTAACAAGTATACATCACTTTTATGCCAGTTAATAGTTAATTATCCAAGTCCAACATTAAAACATGTAGTATGTCATTTTTCCATGCGTTTCAATATGTACAACTGCAATTTTGTGTTCCATTCGTTTCAATATGTCATTTTTCAATATGTACAACTGCAATTTTGTGTTACATAAATTTCATTTCTATTGCCAAATGCAAAGCTAAATAGAAACTTCTCAATTATACAAAAGAAGAACATGAATGGAGTTCTTAAATCAATAAAAGGTAAACCTAATCAAGTTTATCATTGACTTGCAATTGGTAGATTGAAATAGACAATAGAAAAAGACTTTTTTTTTTAACCTAAGAGGACACAACACAACAACCATTATACCAAAATTTACAAGTTATAAATATAGGTGTATGATGGCTTATTTGTATATTAATTAGTAATTTCACTTTAGTATATTTATATTTGTACCAACTCTGTGGACATTAGTCTCCTTGCTGTTATTAAGGAGCAGATCTTAACGGATGAAGCGTTTGGGCCTAAAGTTTTGAAGTTATGCTCTAGTAAGACTTTCATTTTAGTTAAAGGTAAATGAGCACAAAGTTGACTATTTAATCATACCTTTTATCTGAAGATTATAATATAATTGATTAGATTTATATATTCTCGTATTATACAAACTGTTATGGTCAAAGGAATGAAACTTATAGTGATATTGCTAGCAGCAAAAAGCAAAACAAGATTTAGTTCTTCCTATACTCTAAGAATAAATGCATTTGATATTATCTTTCTTTCATTTGGTTTTAATATTTAAAGACAATTTTAGAAAATAGACACAACATTTACTTCAAGACAATATGCATCAGTCATCATCTTTGGACAATTTACACCAGTCATCATCTTTGGCCAGGAAGAGGACTACAAAGAGTGTGAAGCTTAAAATATAGAAAATGAATGCAGGTTTATTGAAAACTAGAAGAACTACTATATTACTTTTCTGAATAAGCCTTGCACAAACCACAATTCACTGCCTTAAAATTATAGCTTCTACCAAACATGTGTCCACGTCTAGGCAGCCTTCGAAACAAAACATACTAAGTGTGTTTGGAACAGAGAAAATGTGATACCGGACACTATTAGATCGATTAATTCCATGTAGCTAACTTAATTGATATGCTTATACTTTACCATTAAATTAATGTTCTCATCATTATACATCTATGCAATTGTTATACCTTATATAATAAAATTAAGATTTTAAAGTAAAATAAATATTCAAAACACGAAATTTACGGCTATCTCAAATCAAAATAATTCAAAGCACGGGCATTACAATTTGAACATATTCAACTACTATTCATCACACAACCAATCAATAATACAAGTGTCTAATGTTTGATTTCAAATAAGTTTGATTTGCAATATACTTATTAGTTAATCCATGCTGACAGTATGTTACACAGACAACTCTACTTTCATAGAAACCATTGGGGAAATTTTTTAATAGTCATTTCAGTTCAAATAGAGATAAACATAGCCATTTAAGAGTATGTTACACAGAAAATTCTGCACATTATGTCATGCAGTCATAAGAACAACCATCTAGAACATTTCATCAAATAGTTAACATGCAATATCTAAATCTAAAGAAATGAGTAAGAATTCTGACCTCAAACCAAAGAAATGGAAAAAGTGAGATGAACTCCTAGATCCTTCTCGCTATCTCTTGAAGGCTTTTGTAATAATAAGTAACTAAACAATGAAACACTAAACAAAGTAGTAAAGTAAAGCAGCAAAGTAGTAAAGTAAAGCAATTAAGGTTAGAACAGAAAAACAAAAGTTACCAAGAGAAGAAATGAATATATTCATGCTTTAGCACTGATTCTGCGTGACATAAAAAATAGGTACAAAGAGATTCATGGCTAAGTGAACAAACTTCTCAAGAGAGAGAGTCGTGGTGGCGATTGAGAGAGGGAAACTCGCGGCTGAGAGAACGTGAAGCTCGTGACAGAGAGATTGTCGATTGAGAAAAAAGTCAAAGTGTTTGTGTTTCCCTCTTTCTCTAAGGCGTGCGTGTAACCCTAAATTTGTTTAAGATTTTTGGATATTTGGAGGTTTGTGTTGCCCTCCCGTGAAAATTAAATTTATTTGGGGGAGATGGTTCAACCGTCGCGGACTTCTTTTTGGGGCGGTTAGGCTTATAACTGTCGTAAAATATTTAAGATTTTCAAAAAATTAAATGGCAGTTGTCTAGAACTGTCGTGGCAACCGTCGTAACGTATAAAGAAATACGGTTTTCATGGAACCGTTGCAACCTATGTGTCGCAAAACACTTTTTTTTTCTTGTAGGGAATACCTAGAAAATCTTTTAAAAAAATTATTTCAACTAGGATTCAAACACAAGTACAATTGGTTGCTAGACAACATATCAAACCACTACACCACCTCACACTTGTTTGTTAACATTCCCACAACCATATTCATATTATTAATATTATTATTATTATTTATTATTATTATTATTATTATTATTATTATAATTATTATACTAATGAAACATATTATAAGTATCAGTAGTTAAAACAAGTCATGCCTCTTATATCTAAAACGGAAATGTATAAGTGTTTGTAACTGAAATCAAACCTTGTTCCTATATGTAAATGGAAAACGCTACATGATCTAGCAGTATATAAATTATGCTTATATTTTTAAACATGATACCCATGTAGATATTATAATTAATTCCACATGTCCATGTATACATATGAATGGCGGTACAATAGCGTATATATATTGTTCTGGACTGGGCCGGGGCTGTCCAACAGTCGAGCAGGCCCAACCCATACAGCCTGGGGAGGCCCAATAAGGTTCTTCTGCAAGACACGCGACTGCCACGTGCTAGCCACAGTTTCGCCGGGCACTTAGGCAATGTCGGGCACTTGGGACAATAGGAAAGGAGGACATCACACCCTGCTGAGATGTGCCTCCCCGACAGACTAGCTTCTCCCCGCGAGAATGTTACACATCACTCCTCGACGGACACGATTCCTCCCCGCGAAGCCATGTCCATTCTACGGGCTTTATCTCTCCTCGACACAGAAGGCTCCTCCCCGCGAGGCCATGTCCATTCTACGGGCTTCATCTCTCCTCGACACAGAAGGCTCCTCCCCGCGAGGAGTGCCCAACGGTCCATACCACGTGGACACGTTACAAGTAACCTCCCACGTCCGAAGGATTCGGTCTGCCCTACTTCCGGAAATCTAGAAGCAGTTACTCTAGGGCGAAGACCACGTGCTGGTCTTCACTACTACACGTAAGCCCTAGCAGTTGCTTGGAGTGGGCCTAGTTGATCCAGCCCACTGCAGGTAACCGTTGGCCCCGCGCTGGGGACTCTCTATAAATACCCTTTCATTTGAGAGGGTCAGGTTAGACACACTCTTCTACCACTTTACTCTTTCTGTATTTGCGGTTATTCTGTATACTCTCTCACTTGAGCGTCGGAGTACCTTGCAGGTACACCCCCCCCCCCCCCCGCCGTCTCTCACCATCACCGGAGCTGTCGTTCCAGACGCCGTTGGCCACTATCAACTGTCTGATCCAGGTACGATCAGTGGCGCCGACTGTGGGGATTCATAAGCTTCCCCGTTTTTCTACTCGATAAACCAAAGCTTTCTTCATTCAACAACCATCATGGCCAACCCGTCGGCGAATCAACCTCTAGACAACGTTATTGCGCAGCTCAGTAATGGCAACCGCGTCGACAACAACACTGCCCAACCTGTCGTGGAGAACGACATCAGAGACGGACTCACCGCCTCACCATTTTCCGAGGAAGTGGAGTACGAGACAGCTCACCAAGACGGACATGAAACAGTCCTCCAGCCCGTTTTCTAGCCCGTGGACCCACCGCCAAATGCGGACCCGAGCACTGCTGCCCTGTTTGCTTTGGTCAATCACACCAACCAGATGATCTTCAACCAGAACATCCGGATCGAGGCGTTGGAGAAAGGTCGTGATCGGACTTCCCCGCGAAGGCACCGGCCACCGCCATTTCCAAGAAGTTCGCAGTCCCCAGAGGCATCTCGCAGCCCCTCCCCAATTCACAGGGGTCGCAGACCACGCTTGGAACATACTCAGCCGGAACATCCTCATAAACGCCACCGCTCCCCGCCACCAAAGGGACCAGTTCGCTCCTCGAAAAATAAAAGGAGCAGGTCGGACGCCGAGGAGCCCAGAGGCCGCCCAAAGGACCACTCCCTGAGACGTCACTATGTTCATGGACAACACTCCCCCTCTGTGTCTCCGGGAGCCAGCGAGGATGACGATTACCGGACCCCTCTGGCCAGGCACATCATGGACGCCCCTATTCCTAAGGGCCTGGAGAGGCCCCCATCCTTGGGGACATATGACGGAACATCTGATCCTGATGACCATGTCGAGAGTTTTGAAGCTCTGCTTGATTTCAGGAATGTCTCCGGCGCTATCAAATGTCGATTATTCCCTACGACTCTTCGGAAAAGAGCCATGGCCTGGTACAAAAACCTAGCATCTGAATCAATCACGTCGTGGAAGGTCCTGAGGGAGTGCTTCAGAAAACATTTTACGGCTTCTCGTCGACATCCGAAGACGATAGCCTCCCTGGAAGCCATCTTTCAGGGGAAGGATGAACCTCTCCGGAGCTACATCGAGAGGTTCAACAAAGAAGCGGTCGAAATCCACGTGACCGATCACATCAAAATGTATCTCATCATCAAGGGTTTGCGACTAGGATCCAAGTTCGCAGAATCCGTCGAACTACACTGTCCCCGCAACTTTGAAGGCCTCTTCGAGAGGGCTCAGTCACATATTGAGTTCGAGGAAGCTGAAGTCGCACAAATTGCCCTCGATTCGAGGCGCAGAGAAGGCCCCCGCGACAACAAGGAAGAAGACTCCCCTCCACCCAGGCGGGGTGGAGACAGGAGAAGAGAAGACTCCCCTTCACCTAGGCGAGGTAGGGAAAGAAAAAAAGAAGCCTGGACCAAAGAGCCCCGCTAATCACGGGGACCGTCTGGCCTTTTCAAAGACTACACACCACTAAACGCATCCCGCGCACGCATTTATAGCGACTGTGCCAATTCAGAGTTCGTCAAAGGGGGAATCCGCTTCCCGAAACCGACGGCTCCCAAACCAAATGCTGACAAGTCCAAGTACTGCCGGTTCCATCGCAGTCACGGGCACGTTACTGAAGATTGCGTCCACCTCAAGGACGCAATCGAAACGCTGATTAAAGAAGGGTACCTGAAGAAGTACGCCAAGCAGCAAGAGGCCCCCCGCCCCAGCGGCCAGGAGGCCCAGAATGTCGAGGAGTCAACTCCTTCTCCCAACAACGGATCGCTGCAAGTCGCGTTGAGCATCACGCGACCTGAAGACTTTGGCTTTTTGGGAGAACTCGACAACCCTAAAGTTGTCCGAAACATGTGGAAGAGCTTCCCAGCAGAAAAGCCGATAAATGCCTGCAGTACCTGGGAGTCTTTCCCCCAAGCCCTGGTCATATCTAGCGGAGCCCCTGACCGTTTGACCGTAGGATCAATAAAGAGGAAATTCGACGAACTGAAAGCAACAACTCCTCGAGCCCCTACCCTCGAGAGAGTTCATGGAAGATCAACTCTGATTACCTGCTACCTCGAGGAACTTCCCGGTGGGGCACCTAACGCCAACATCCCCCTCCTGATCCGGGCACAGATGGCCAATTTTGATGTCCACAGGATTTTGGTTGACCAGGGGAGCTCGGTGGATATCATGTACGTCCACCTCTTCGAGACCCTCCAGCTGACCAAGAGACACTTGTCCCCGTACGTAGGGTCAGACCTACAAGGCTTCAATGGCGCGACCACCAGACCATGGGGCTTCGTGGAGTTGATGGTCACCTTTGGGATTGAGGAAACTACCCGACAGGTGAAGACGCGTTTCTTGGTGGTGGACTACCCGTCCCTCTACAACTGCATCATGGGGAGGACCACGTTGGCGGAACTGACGGTCGTCCCATCAACGGTCCACCTAAAGATGAAGTACTACACGAAGCGTGGACGTGTGGTCACTCTCCATGGTGACATCAAGGTGACCAGAAGATGTTTCGACGCAGCAATCAAGGGTCTGAGTGTCGTCGGCAGCGTCAAACCCAAGACTCAGGCTGGGGCATCTCCAGACGTCGTGCAGGTTCCACTCCCGCCGGTCAGCGCGGTCGACCTTGACAGCAGGTTTCCTGGGGAGCTGGAAGAAGCTGCAGGCGAGGACCTCCCAGTTGAAATCAATGGGCAGCCTCTCCACCCAACGCGCCCCGTCCCAGATGGAAATTTCGAGCTAGTTCCTCTCGGCGACAGCCCAGATCGAAGCGTGAAGATTGGCTATGGACTCCCCGACCTGGCGAAGAGGCAACTGAAGGCATGCCTCCGAGAAAATGCAGATTTGTTCACCTGGAGTGCTGCAGAGATGCCCGAACTGGACACCGAAGTAGCTTGTCATCAGCTGACTATAGATTCGGCCGCTAGGGCTGTAGCTCAACGTAGGCGTAGGCAGTCTCCGGAAAAAATGGAGGCTGCTGAAAAAGCTGTAAAAGACCTCCTAGAGGCAAACTTTATTTCCGAGGCCAAGTACACGACTTGGCTCTCAAATGTTGTACTCGTTAAGAAAAATAATGGAAAATGGAGGATGTGCGTTGACTACACGGATCTTAACCGGGCATGCCCGAAAGACTCTTATCCCTTGCCTAACATCGACCAGCTGGTCGATAATTCTGCAGGATTCAAACTACTATCCTTCATGGATTCCTACTCGGGGTACAACCAAATCCCCATGGACGAGGCCGACAAGCAGCATACCGCCTTCATGACCGAGTCGGGCAATTACTACTATAACGTAATGCCCTTCGGCTTGAAAAATGCTGGCGCCACCTACCAACGGATGATGAACAAAGTCTTCCAGGCAGATATCGGCGACGTGCTCGAGGTCTATATGGACGACATGATCGTCAAATCTGCAGAAGAAGTCGACCATGCTGCTCATCTCAAGAAAGTGTTCGACACGGCGAGGAAATGTCGCATGAGGTTCAACCCCGACAAATGCACCTTCGGTGTTCGCGCAGGAAAGTTCCTCGGCTTCTACCTCACGAAGAGGGGAATCGAGGCGAACCCTGACAAATGTTGGGCGTTCTCAGAAATCCCTACCCCGAACTCGAAGAAGTCGATCCAGTCACTTAACGGAATGCTGACTGCTCTCTCCCGTTTTGTCGCCAAATCTGCTCAGTACGCACTCCCTTTCTTCAAGCTTCTCCGACAGAAGGCAACTTTTGAATGGAGTGAAGAATGCGAACAAGCCCTCCTCCATCTAAAACAAGTCTTGTCACAACCCCCGGTCTTGTCCCGACCGGATAACGGGGAAACACTTTTCTTGTACCTGGCCGTCACCGGCGAAGCGGTGAGTGCTGTCCTCATACCGGAGACCCCCAACGGACAGAAACCGATTTATTTCACGAGCAGAGCTCTTCAGGGTCCCGAGATCAGATACCAACAGATTGAAAAGGTCTCCTTGGCCCTCGTATCTGCAGCCAGAAGATTACGCCATTACTTCCTGGCCCACACAATCGTGGTAAGGACGGAGCAGCCTATCAGACAACTCCTCAGTCGGCCAGATATGGCGGGGAGAATGCTCAGGTGGTCTCTTGAGCTATTCGAGTTCGACCTTAGATATGAAGGAAGAAAAGCCTTGAAAGCTCAGGTACTGGCCAACTTTGTAGCGAAAATGACCGTCCCTGAATCCTCGACCAATGGCTCCCAGAAATGGACGATTTACGTCGACGGAGCCTCCAGTGCAAAAGGTAGCGGAGCGGGCATTATCCTCGAAAACGAGCAGGGCATCCTGATAGAGGTCTCCCTCGAACTGTCCTTTAAGACATCGAATAACCAAGCCGAATACGAGGCCTTCCTCGCGGGACTTCGACTTGCGGAAGACCTTGGCGCAAAAGAAGTCAAAATCTTTACAGACTCCCAGCTCGTGGCATCACAAGGTCGGGGAGAATTTCAGGCCAAAAACGATAGTCTCATCGAGTACCTAACCTTGGTGCAAGAAAAGTTGAAGAAATTTGGCTCCGCGGAAGTGGCTCACATCCCGCGCGAGCACAACACTCGAGCAGACGTGCTCTCCAAGCTTGCGAGCACTAAGAAGAAAGGAGGGAACAAATCAGTTATCCAGGAGATATTGTCCCAGCCGAGCATAAACAAACCCACACCGACCACAGAGTTCAACGCCATCGGGGACGCAAACTGTTGGATGACTCCATTTTACGAATACTTGATTACGGGCAAACTGCCCGACGATCCCAAAGAGGCGGGGATAGTCAAGAGGCGGGCATGTGCGTACACCGTCGTTGAAGGTAAGCTATACCGTCGAGGATTCTCTATTCCCTTACTCCGGTGTGTCGAAGAAAGCAAAGTTTCGGGGATCCTCCAAGAAATCCACGAAGGGATCAACGCCCAGCACCTCGGCGGAAGGTCCCTAGCCCGAAAAGCACTCTGAGCGGGGTATTATTGGCCCACTATGCAACATGATGCAAAGGAACACGTCAAGAAATGTGACCGCTATCAAAGACACGGGGAAATGTACCTCGCTCCCCCAAACGAGCTTAAGTCATTGTCATCCCCGTGGCCGTTTGCGTGGTGGGGAATGGATATCCTCGGACCTTTCGTCATAGGGTCGTACCAAAACAAGTACCTCATCGTCGGGGTAGATTACTTCATGAAGTGGATTAAGGCAGAGGCGCTGGCCAAAATCACTGCCTTCAACATACTCCGTTTCTACAAGAGAAACATCCTCGCCCGATTCGGTGTGCCCCAAGCCATTGTCACCGACAACTGAACACAGTTCACCGACAGGAACTTCCAAGACTTCGTCGCCAAACTGGGCACAAAACAGCACTTCACGTCGGTCGAACACCCTTAAACCAACGGGCAGGCCGAAGCAGCGAACAGAGTGATACTCCGGGGACTGAAGCGACGACTCGGCGAGGCCAAACAACGGTGGGTCGAGGAGTTACACAGCGTCCTATGGGCGTATCGAACAACCCCACACTCCACGACCGGGGAGACCCCGTTTCGCCT
This sequence comes from Lathyrus tuberosus, assembly GCA_022829125.1. Lineage (NCBI taxonomy): Eukaryota > Viridiplantae > Streptophyta > Magnoliopsida > Fabales > Fabaceae > Lathyrus > Lathyrus tuberosus. The sequence goes on from JALAZF010000006.1 coordinate 19,843,418, forward strand.
AACGTACGGAACCGAGGCAATTATCCCCATGGAGATCAGGGAACCCTCGAGGAGGACAGAAGCTCCCCTCGACGAAGAAACAAACAACGAAGCCCTGCGAGAGGAGCTCGACCTTGTCGAAGAGATAAGGACCGACGCTTCCCTCCAAGAAGCCTCTGTAAAACAAAAAATAACTTTGCGTTATAATGACAAAGTTATCAAACGAGACTTCCAAGTTGGCAGTCTTGTCCTACGGAGAAATCAGAAAGATTCACACGAAGGAAAGCTGGCCGCAAACTGGGAGGGCCCATACCGCGTCGTCGCAAAGACGGGGACGGGTGCCTATTACCTCGAAAACCTCCACGGTGAACAACTTGCTCGACCATGGAATGCTGAGAAGCTCAAACAATATTACAGTTAGACACTGCCCAAGACAGTACGACGTCGCGACCACGGGGCGTGCAACGGTACATGCGCGACACCTCTATATAACACACGACGGCCAAAAACCACGAAGTGTGTGCGTGAGACTTTTTGGCCCGACGAGGAGACCTCAACCGAGCTCCGTCGTTGACGTACCAAATAGGCGGAACACCCATCTCATGATGGGAAGTTCACGCCACGAAGCTAAGACCTCGACCGACTTCTTAGCCTCGTTGAAGGTCGGAGTATAACCCCCGACCACTCGACTAGCTCTCTTCACAGTCGAGGATCGTCAAAGTCGAGCAAACTCCCAAGGCGCCAGCGATCTCAACTACTTAGGCAAAAATAAGTAATGTATAAAGTATCACACACAAGCAAAATAAATAAAGAGGCAAAGCGAAGTATTAGAATCGGGCAAAGCCCATTGTACGAATATTACATCAATAAGCCCACAAGCCGGGCAAAAACAACAAAATGGCACGCAGGCCAAGTAAACTATACTCCTACGCAGCAGCAGTCTCAGCAGCGTCTGGCCCACCTCCTTCGTTGGCATTTCCTTTTTGCCCAGGCAGCACTATCCGGCCATCGACCACCTCACAGTTAGCATCAGCCCCTTCGGTCATAAGGCCGGGATTTAGGATCCGAAGCTGCGCCACTGCATTTCGGATCCCTATGTCTGCGGCTTCAAGAGTATCATCCTCGACTAGCCGGAGATCCTGCTCGACTCTCCTGAGTTTGGCCACCAGAGCTTCCCGAGAGGTTTGGAGCTTATCCTCTTCAGTTTTGCCTTCAGCTGGCCGAACAACATCCTTCAGCTCTGCAACCCTCTCCTTGAGCCGCTTCTCCTCTGCCTCCAGCTCGGTGATCTGGGCAAGATGACCTTTCTCCGCTTCCTCAGCTTCCTTTAGCTTTGTCTCCGCCCGCTGCTGTTGCTCGCTCTGTTCTTTATTCAGGTCCTTGCATTCCTTCAACTCTTTGCACAGGTCTAGCAGCTCAGCCTCCAAGGTCTCGAGTATTTCTTGCAGTCGAGAAAGTTCAGCAGCGGGGCGGGTTTCATCATTCAGGATAATAGCAGTCGAACAGAACCGCATAACGGCAGACATGTCCTCAAAGATCGTTCTCCTCCTCGCTTCCGCAGTGGTCCCCAGCACAGCTTAGATTTCAGAGGGAGGGACGTGAGGATAGATGACTTCAGAGAAGAAGTGGGGCTTGAGATGGCATGGTGGGAGTTCGAAGCTTGAAGGAGGAGGGGGACTTTCTTCATGGGCCAGGTCGACAAACTCCGCATTCGAAACCCATAGTCGTTTCGGCGTCCCTTGATTACCCGGGGACTGGCTCCCAGCAGGAGGTGTGCGCCTACCTGAAATCCCCGACGCAGTCAAAGCAGGCTGGGATTGGCTGGAACCTTCGGGCATCGCAGCAGAGGAAACACCCTCGGGCATTGCCCCAGAAGGAGCAACACCTTGACCCTTTGAGTGAGATGACTCTCCCCGAGCATGTTCTTCCCGAGCCCTCTTCGCCTTCAACTTCTTGAGCCTCTCCTCTGCTCCGGCCATTTTCCCTGCAAAAAGAAAGAAAACATTAGTAAGGCAAGGTATACAGACGCGAGGAAGGCTTAGATCGAGGATGTTTTCACCACCTAATAGCTCATCTGCTTCTTCATCGGAGAAGGTCTCGAGCAGAACACGGGTATTGATCAAGCGACGTTGCTTCCTCACCTGCCCGTTTGCTCCAGTTATAGGCTCGCCATCTAGTGTTTCGTACCGAGCTTCATTGAAGCTTTCGATGAACGCGACGATCTTATCGTAAGCTGCCCGGTCGTCGACGTCCAACTTATTGTGTTTCACCTTGTATGTATCCACCCCTTTTTTGAAGTGTTCCTCCGTCCAGTACAGGGGGAACTTCGGCTCCAGAACCTCCTCGGAGCGACCGTCTACTTTACGGGTAACTCTCCGGTACAGCAAGTTGATAGCCCCAAGGGTGACCGACTTCACAAAATAGTAACGGTACTTGAAATCCCGGATGGAATCCAAATACGTCTGGAACAGAGCTTTGCTTTGCTTAAAGGACACCCAGTCGTGTCGTCCACCGACCGACGACCTTTGAAGATGGAATATTCGAAAGAAGAGGGACATTGTCGGTCTGATTTTCAGGTGTTTACAAACAAGCTCAAAAGCCCGGATAAAGGCCAGCGAGTTCGGGTGAATCTGCGAGGGTGCCAGCTTCAACCAGGCGAAGACCCCCTCTTGGAAATCCGTGAAGGGCAGCCTCCACCCCGCTTCGTCGAACATGAACTCGTATAACGGGATACGCATTCCTCGGTAAGGCGAGCATATTCGGTGATGCTCTTCAGGGCGGAAAACCTTCCATGATTTATCAGACCCAATTAACCGATGCTTGACGGTACAGAACGCGTCTTCCACGTCTCTGTAGACAAAGATGGACGACATATCTAGGGCTTCGTCGCAGACCCACTCCTCGAGCGGGCGCTCTTGGGCAAAAGCCATATGAGCCATAGGAGATTCGGGGTGGTCGTCTTCTTCAAAGGATCCTACGGCCACCTTCGCAGCCAAACCGTCCATTTACCTGAAAAGCAGAAGGAAACGGTGAATTCAATGGGTCATATCAAATTCACCCCTCCATCGCTGTTCAAGCGAACGGGCGAGGAAGGGGCAAGGCTTTCTCGTTTCCCCGACATAGCTGGTCGAGGATCAACATGGTCACCGGGGAACTCATCGCCTCCCCGGAAAATTCTGCCCCCTTCTTCCCATAACGCTAACGAAAAGAGTGACCATTGGGGACCCCGGGACATTCATCGCGTCCCCGAGATATTCATCCCTTGTCCCCGAGACATTCAACAAAAGCGAGAGAAGTTCTTAACACTTCCTCTCTCAACAACAAAAGATTCCCGCCGTATTCGCCAGGAACCCTTTCATTTCTCATGGGAACTTCCTTAGTTCACCAAGGAAGTGTTATACGCTAATTAAAATCAAGAGGAAACGCAAGAAAAAGGTCAATTTTTGAACAAATACCTTATAGGCGACGGTTTAGGTTTCCGGTGCGGAGTTCTGGCAGTTGACGGCGACGAACGGCTGCTGTAGAAGATAGAGAGAGAAGGAGAGAAATTGTTGAGAGAGAAACGAAAAAAGTGGGAAAATGAACGAGGGGAGGAGTTTTATAGTGGTTTTCACGGAACTCGAGGGACATAGGGCACTTGAGTGCGCTACCCTAGCTAGCCGCTCTAGGTAATGATGACAGACGACACGTGGCACACATGCAGTCGTTCATCCTCCCACGCGTGTCCTTTCGATTTTCCCCAACGTTTCGAATCTGAAACCCCTCCTCTCCCCGGCGTTACGACCAGACACAAATGTCCGATGCTCGACTCATGTGCGACCGTAGGAACGTCGAGCACGAGAATGGCCTCCTCGGTTCCTCTCTTGGCGTATCCCCGACATGCCAATAACCCTTAAATCATTACTCTGACATCTCAGAGCAACGACTTGGGGGGCTCCTGTTCTGGAATGGGCCGAGGCTGTCCAACAGTCGAGCACGCCCAACCCATACAGCCTGGGGAGGCCCAATAAGGTCCTTCTGCAAGACACGCGACTGCCACGTGCTAGCCACAGTTTCGCCGGGCACTTAGGCAGTGTCGGGTACTTGGGACAATAGGAAAGGAGGACATCACACCCTGCTGAGATGTGCCTCCCCGACATACTAGATTCTCCCCGCGAGAATGCTACACATCACTCCTCGACGGACACGATTCCTCCCCGCGAGGTCATGTCCATTTACGGGCTTTATCTCTCCTCGACACAGAAGGCTCCTCCCCGCGAGGCCATGTCCATTCTACGGGCTTCATCTCTCCTCGACACAGAAGGCTCCTCCCCGCGAGGAGTGCCCAATGGTCCATACCACGTGGACACGTTCCAAGTAACCTCCCACGTCCGAAGGATTCGGTCTACCCTACTTCCGGAAATTTAGGAGCAGTTACTCTAGGGCGAAGACCACGTGCTGGTCTTCACTACTACACGTAAGCCCTAGCAGTTGCTTGGAGTGGGCCTAGTTGATCCAGCCCACTGCAGGTAACCGTTGGCCCCGCGCTGGGGGCTCTCTATAAATACCCTCTCATTTAAGAGGGTCAGGTTAGACACATTCTTCTACCACTTTACTCTTTCTGTATTTGCGGTTATTCTGTACACTCTCTCACTTGAGCGTCGGAGTACCTTGCAGGTACACCCCCCCCCCCCCCCCCCCGCCGTCTCTCACCATCACCGGAGTTGTCGTTCCAGACGCCGTTGGCCACTATCAACTGTCTGATCCAGGTACGATCATATATATTACAATAATCGAAGTAATAATTATTATTATTATGTTATTATTATTATTATTACTATTATTATTATTATTATTATTATTTATTATTATTATTATTATTATTATTATTTATTATTATTATTATTATTATTTATTATTATTATTTATTTATTATTATTATTATTTATTATTGTTATTTATTATTATTATTATTTTTTATTATTATTATTATTATTATATTATTATTATTATTATTTATTATTATTATTATTTATTATTATTGTTATTATTATTATTATTATGGCTGGGAACTCGAGTTATCAATGGCTGATTATCAACTGATTTGAAATAATAATCATCAATTATGAAGTGGTGTAGTGGTAAGATTTTATTGCTTACAAGCAAGATGGTTTGGGTTCAAATCTAGACTAAAACAATAATTTTGGAATGTTTTTTCACAATTATAATGACCTTGAAGATGAATGTGTGCCAAGTTAGCCAAGTCACTTGCCACGCGTATGACCCAGTGTCACATCAGATGCCACCAAAGAAAAAGTTGACGCCGTTTGAAAAAAATGGACGGAAAGGACTAACGTGGATCTTTTTGAACAATTAAAGGACCACTTTGAAACTTTTTAAAGATAAGGGACCAGAATGAACCCCGAGGTAAAGTTAAGGGACCAAAAAGGGTATTTTGCCAAATATTTATGTCACTTGGTTGCATATAATAAAAGGTTTTGAAAGACAACTCGAGCTATATTGTGACATAAGTCAGTCAGATAATGTTTCAACAACTGTTTTATAAAGTTCATTAACTTATAAGTTGTTGTTGTTGTTGAATGATAGAACATATATATAGAAATTTTATGCTAGTTGACTTACTAATCAAAGACTTAAAATATAAGGTATTTCATATGATTGTTGTCACTAAGGATGTCCAAGATTAGTGGGAGTCACTCATTCTTTATGTTTTATAATATTGTTTTGATATTGATACAGACTTTATGTTAAGATTATCTGCAGAAACAAAGCTTATGAGGTTATTATTGTTATAACCATTTATGTATCTTTTGTGCAAATATTGAATTTGCAAACTTCAATTTGATCTCAATAAAGAATTCAGATGGACCATAATCCTTTCGACCATGGAAGTTAAGTTATTATCTCCTGCCATACCATCGTGTCGAACCCGATTTATGACTTCGTCTGCATCTTGATTCCTGTTAACCATTACCGCCCTTGGTTCCTGCTCACTTGGCATTGGTTGTTCGACCCTAGGGGTCGACTCTAACTCCTTGATTTGCCACATCTGCATGGGGTGCATTTCGTTGAGCTTGGTTAATGGTAGGGTCCTCCTCAAGGATTGCTCCTTGGTTTTCTACCACCAATTCCCTTCGAAGTTGTCGAGGTACTTGCGGAACCCCAAACAAATCTACAATTCGCATCAATTGTGCTGCCATCTATTGGTTCATTTGGGTGGTGTTCTGAATCAAGGGGTTGAATATTGTGGCCGTCTATTGGGCAAGGATATGGACCATGTCATGGTTACTTTCGTCCATTTGCTGCCTTAAAACAGCTGCAGAGTTCGTAGTAAAGTTGGGCATTTGTTGGGCAGAAAATCCCATCTCTGGGGGTTGGTTAATTCAACCCATATTGTTAACAACCGATCCAAACCCTTGCAAAGGTGAAAACGCGTTCGCCACTGGGTCAGCGAATGTTGACGTTGTATTATGCAAATTTACCATCATCGAAGTTGGCATGCCATATGGCTGTTCGCGACCATTCAAAGGCATTGTAAACCCAGACACATAAGGCCTGAATGTACTAGTTCCCACTTGAGGAGGGGTTACCGGTTGACCCTGTGTTCTCACAGGAGATAAAATTATTCCACTGTGGTGCTCTACGGTATGGTCATCGTACTCGCCATGGATAGAATTGCTTCAGACACAGATGCTGCGACCATAGTCTCCCCTGTCGAAATAGGGGGTTGTTCTCCATTGTTATTTGGTGGATTCGCCATCCTTCTTACGTATCTCCTTCTTCGTATTGGTTCGTTATTAGTGGTTATTTTACCACTTCTTAATCTCATGCAACAAAGTTAGAGAAACCACAAATGAAGAACTTTCAAATATTTTCAGAAACTAAGTACAAGCACTGGTCCCACTGGGCGTGCCAATTTGTTTACCTTCGAAATTGGTAAACAAACGCTAGTTTTCCAAATTCTATAATTTTGGTTACTCATAGGATCGACTAGATTGATCCTAGGACATGTGCTTTTACTTTTCTTCAAGTTTTATTATTCATGAACATTTTGACAATGTTCTTTCAATTTGTTAAAGATAATGTTACAATTCGTAAAGAAATGCAGAAATATAAATTACAATGTAAATGACTTCAAAGTAAATTTACAGCAAATGTAAATGACAAAATCTTAAACGATTTGATAAAAAAGTGTAAAATATGGGGATCACACGTACATTCCACTCAGGAACTCGTTTCTCAACACACACAGATACTTTGAGTAATATTTGAGTTTTTGTACAAGTTTTAACACACGAATCCTAATCACTAAGATTCATATTTATACTAAATCAAAAATAACAGTAATCAAACAGTCTCTTCTCCAAAAGATGCCACGTTTTCAATTGCATGCACTTTGCTATCTACAGCTTTCCACGTGTCTTCTCAAGAATGGATAAAGCCAAAAAATAGTTATTAGCCTTATTTTGAATTACGCTTGTCGAACGCAACTCCAAGTGAACTTCGTCGAACTTAAGTCTGAACCAAAAATATTTCTAAGTCCTAGACCACAATCTTCCTCTATGCAAAGAGTCTTCTTCGACTATGTCCTCACCAGCCTTTCGTCGAAATCAACACAATCTTTTCAGAATATCTCTTTAAGCTCTACTGACCTATTTCAAACATTCATACGCGTCAAAATTTCAGCCAACACCATGTCACTCTTTAAACATACTTCAACCTTCAGATTCGTCTTCACCAATCGCTTACATGAGGTTCGTTCATTAATCTTATGCTTCGATTTCGTTTATGTTTCTTGTTAAAAATGGGTTCTCATTTTTTCATTTGGTGAATGTTCTCATTTTTTTATATTCGTCTTCACCACCTTAACAAAGCACATACTTTGTCTATGATATATATGGTTTGTGTAGCTATGAAGAAAAATACAAGAAGTATGAACCTATTGTGTAAAATTCATTCACCTTGTACTTCTTATTCATAGCTTCATAAACTAGATGAACTTCATAATTTGTTCCAGATCCACAATTAGTTTGAAAAAAGGTGCATTCTTGAAACATTACATAATATCTTGCGTTGTTGTATGTTGTTGTTGTTGATTAATGTTCTCAAAACTTCATAATTTGTTGTTGTTTTTGTTTATTATATCTTGCGTTCTTGAGCCTTGTTTTTTTTTATATTTTATTGTATGTTGTTGTAATGTCGATAAACGTTGTTGTATATTGTTGTTGTTGATTAATGTTTTCAGAACAAGAACAAAACATTACTAAGCCACAAGAAATAAGCTTCTTGTGACTTAACAATGTTTTATTCTTGTTCTGAAAACATTGATAAATGTTTTGTTCTTGTTGATAAATGTTGTTGTTGTTGATTAATGTTTTCAAAACAAGAACAAAACATTGCTAAGTCACCAGAAAGAAGCTTCTTGTGACTTAGCAATGTTTTGTTCTTTAAATTATTATATGCTATGTAGATGAAGTTGAGTTTATTATATGCTATGTAGATTATTTGTTTCACTTACCCTTCACTGAAAATACATTTCATTTAAATTGACTTAGAAACTTATAATCTAAAAATGAATTTGTATTTGAAAACCAATTATATCAATCAATGTTTTTCGAATTGCATTCGTCTCATCATTCATCTCCCACTCTTTAACATATAGGATGTGGTTCGATGACCTGATTCCTTCATCACATCCATACCTTCTCTTATAGTTTAATTTGAATAACAACAATTTATTGATATTATTCAAATTAAACTAAAATAGAAGAAATTGATGTCATGAAGGACTTAGACCATTGAACCACATTCTATATGTTAAAGAGCGAGAAATGAATGATGAGACGCATGCAATTTGGAAAACAGTGGTTTGTATAAGTTGGTTTTTAAGAATAGTTTAATTTTCAAATTATATACTTTCAACAACAGTTATTTATTTTAACCGTGATTAAATCTTATTTTCATAAATGTATATACCACAAGGGTTGATACTAGTAACCGTTGTTGTAGGTAGCGCGTGTCCTGCCTTACTATCACGGTCTCGCGACCGTGGTGGAAAGCGCCAAACATACAATCACCTCTTACCTCACAACGGATGGTTCGACGTTGTGGTATCCCTTTTCCAACCGTTGTCGTATGGCTTTTCCATAGTAGTATAATCACCATTCATGACATCATGTACGTATGAAAATCCTGGTAGAAGATTTTATGGTTGTCGTAATTTTAAGGTGATGAGGAAAAAAGGTTGTAATTATTTTCAATGGTTTGATGAAGAAATGAGCAACCATCCCAAAGAAGTGGTTAGATCTTTAAAAGAAAATAATGACGAGCTTATGGATTCAATCAAGGACACAAATTAAAACGAAGAATTTTTGAAGATGAAGATCAACTTTATGGGTTATTTTTTGAGTTTGTCATTTGTTTTTGTTTTGTTACTTGTGTTTGCATTAGTTGCAACACATTTTTGAAGTAATGTAATGTTTTAATTAGAAGTTATCTAATATGTAATGGATTGTGTTGCAGTGAGTTGAGTTGTTTGTAATGATATGAAATTAAATGAGTTAAGTTATTTTGTATTTATCATAATACAGTATGTGAATTTATGTGATGAACTCTTAACAAATGTGCTTGAATTGTAATGCTGACAAATTCAGAAATGGCATATTTGAATTGTAATGCTGACAAATACATGTGAATTAATGTTAATTGTTTTGTATTTAGAATATTGTAGTATGTGAATTAATGTGAAGAACTATAAATAGAGTTAGTAGTTGGTAGAGATATTGAACCAAAGGCAGCATATTGCAGTATGTAAATTAATGTGATGAACTGCAAATAGAGATTAGCATATTACACAACATCAAATAGTTTGTCAGCTCTAGGTTAGGATACTTTATCATATTAAACCATATTGTTCAAGCAGAAAACAGATTCTATCAAGGTGAAAACTTGGAAATTTTGAAACATGAATTATAACAGACCCATATAGCAAACATGAACTATAGCAGACCCAATTTGAAACATGTTTGTATACAATAACAAATATCTGTTTTACACGAATATGCCTATTTTACATTCAAGTTTCATTCAAACTATACCAAACATGAATGCATACTACACCAAACCTGTATTGTTCACGGTACCTATAATGTTCACAGGATATTTCATTCATACTACACCAAACCTGTATTGTTCAAAGTACCTATAATGTTCATATAAAACGATATTTGAACTAATGAAAAATTGAACCATGACCTGTAATCATTTCATACACAAGAGAATTTGAACCATTGACAAATTGAACCATAACCTGTAATCATTTCATACACAAGAGAATTTAAACCATTGACAAATTGAACCATAACCTATATATCATTTCATACAAAATAGTTTGCCCATAATTTAACCATTTACAAATTTAAATTGAACCAGAACCAAAATTTAACCATATTATGTTGGGCTAAACAATTTGTCCAAGACATCAAAATACCATAGCATAAAAGCATGATAAACCTAAAAGTAATGTATGTTCATTCATTACATAAGCTAAATGTAGAACTAAAGAGTTTGACCAACGCTTGCTTCAAAAAATAGAAAATAACCTAAACTATTCTTAGGTAAATTATGGTGCTTGATCCCCTCCTTCTATAATAGTTGGTCCGTCACCCTTCACTATCTTCTTTCCCTTTGTCTTTGTCTTTTTATTTCCACCTTTAGGTATCGCCCTTTCAGCTGCCCTTTTCTCTTTGCATGTTCGTTTATTATGTCCTAAATTTCCGCACTTTTTGCATTTCACCATTTGAAGATTTTTGGGCAAAGTATTTGTGCTTCCAGGCTCATTATTTGCCTTGCAAGTCACATTGTGTATCCGACTTAAAATGAGATATACTCCAATATACAACAGACACACCCATCATGTCTTTCCAAGCATTAACATTAAGTGCTTTCATATGATTCATTGCCCTTTATCATCCAAGTATTGTTGTAGCCCTAGCTACTCTCCATGAAGCTTCCTTTAATTCTATCTCAGGATATTTATTCCTCCAGTTGCCATATAAATGTTTAACACACAATATGTGTTCAACATATTGGCTTATCTCTAGAATAACTGCATCAATCCTTGACATTAATTAAGTAACATAAATTAATAACATTAAGTAAGTAACATAATGGAATACCTTTATAAAGTAATGCCATTAAGTAAGTAACATAATGGAACACCTTTTGTTGATCTTAGATAAACCCATAGACCTTGTGTTGGATGGTCTGCAAATAATCAAGTAACAACTTTAGGAAGCACTGCCATGAGTCTTTTGTTTCTGCTTTAATAATTGCATATGTTATGAGTATCTTCTTGTTATTTATATCCTTACCAACAATAACTATCAATTGACCTCCAAAGTCCCCTTTTAAAAAACATGCATCTAATCCAATTAAAGGTCTAGATGTGGTGGCAAATGCAACCTTAAATGCTTCCAAATATACATAAATTCTCTCAAAAGTAGGACCACTTTTTGAATCAACACATTGGATCTTAAATGTAGAGTTTGGATTTGACTTAAGCAATTCATAAGCATACCTCCTCAAGTGTCTAAATTACTCACGACCAACACCTTGAAACAAATCTAATTCTTTTCTTTTGGATCTATAAGCTTGGTTCTTAGACAACTTCACTTCCCATTTTTGCACGGCATCTATAATCAAACCTTTAGTTCTCATATCATGACTATGTCTTAATGTATAAAAAAACTGTGAGCTAACCAATCACTTATTGCTTGTTTATTCTTAGGTGTCCTATGACATTTATGTTCCTCATTAAAGCTAACAAGTTGTCGAAATTGATTGGAAGTCCTCATACTAAACCTTATATAAAAGGGACAAACTCCCATACATCGTACCACCATTCTCTTCTTGTCATTTTTAAGGACAATGTTCTTCTTCTTATCCATTACATATTCTTTTACAGCATCTCTGATTTGCAATGTATTTTTGAACATGATGCCAAACTCAAATTTTAGTGATTTCCTTAAAAATTGGGAACCTATTCATCTCATATTCAATGTCACTTTCTAGTGGGTGTGCAGCTCATTTGAATCACAACCCTCGTTATTAAAATGTGGAGAATGTTTAGTTTGTTCATTGGGAAGAGCAGTTGTCCAATCTACTCTAACATCAAGACCTAAATTAGAATCAGTTTTACTTTCATCAACATCTTCCTCACTTTCCTCATAATCAGGACCAGTTTTACTTTCATCATCCTCCATATTCACCTCAATTACATCATCATCCACATTCACACCAGTTACATCTTTCACACTCACACCATCTTCATCATCATCCACATTCACAACAGTTACATATTCCACATTCACACAACTTACATCATCCACATTCACCCCAATTACATCTTCCACACTCACACCAGCTTCATCATCATCCACATTTACACCAATTACATCTTCAACATTCACACTAGTTACATCTTACACATTCCCCAATTACATCTTCCACATTCACACCAACTTCAACCACAACAGGTATGTTAACATTGTGTTTGACGTATATATCAATTACCTTAAACCCTTTAACATCTTCAATAAAAGTTAAAACATATTGGTCATTATTCAACTGTCCAAGCCCTTAAACAAAAGAAAACCTAGGGTTCCAATACCAAAGACACTTTATATTCATATGGCCTTCCTTTTTTTATCATTTGTTCAACTTGTATATAGGACATTAAGTCCACGTCTCAGTCCCAATTTATTTCAGACACAGTTTCACCAACATACCACATTATAAGATGGGTGACCAATGTCCCCTATAATGTATTCAAAGTCTGACATTTTGTGTATCAGTTGGCCTACACAAACCATATATAATAAAAATTTCACATACATGAGGGACCACAACTTTGTCATAAAATAACCGCTACATTATTTTGGGACCACAAAGACCACAACAACAAAAAATAAATGGAAATTGAACACATACTGCACCAACCTTTTAGAAATAATATACTGTAACATTAAATAAAAGGAACATGAAGAAAGAACTGCATACCTTGATACATAATTTGGAGTTGACATTTTGAATACTCACGAAAACGAGGTCGATGAAGAAATACGACAACAATATTGATGAAGAACGTCACTAATTGCAACTGAAAAACACACGAACAACAATATTGATGAAGAAATACGCGTTTTATGGAGAAGACAAAGTGGATGACGAAAACCAAACGTCCATTTCAATTCTAGGGTTTATGATTTTGGAGAAAATACGATGCTTTTAATAACTAAATGAAATGATTCTGATATCAAGGTTTTAAAACAAATTGTTTAAACATTTATTTTTAAAAATAATTGTTTAAGTCTTAAAAAATCATTAACCTAATAAAATAAAAACTAAATGAGTTGGAAAAAAACAATTTAAAACTCTCTTAACATTTCCAAGTCACCAAAATCCACTGCCATGTCATTAAAAATGCTACCCGATTTAATGGAGACTAAAACCCTCCAAATAACCTAATAAAGGAACAACATAAATAGGTTTTTTTAAATAGGAGATCAAAATTAAGAAAAAAATGATAATAGAGATCAAACTTTAAAGTTATAATGCAAGTGGAAAAAATAACCTTTTACAGCATTGCATTAATCATTTATGATATTATGAAAACCGCGTGCGTTTTCGCGAGGGATGAGTTTCTTGCAGGGAATCATTGATTCCTTTAACTCTATTTTCTCTCCTCAATCCTTTAATCCCAATTCTTCTTCATCTTCTTCTCAAACCAATATCACTGCAAAGGAAGCTTCTCCTTCTTCCATTTCCAACGAACGTGTCGCTTATAAGCTCATATGATACTTCGCTTTAGCCACACAAGAGATCGATAAAACTGTTATGGCTAAAGAGTGGGTATTGATTGATGACGTTATTCTTCATTACAGGAATGCTCAGAGGATCATTCTAGAAGCTAATTCAACTCCCGTTCCTTCCTTCATCACTTCTAGGTTCGGTTTTGTTGATCGTTGGTTGATATATTGATGTTGAGTTTTTGATTTGGTAATCGAATTTGTGAAATTTAAAGGATGTGTGCATGAATCTTGGTGGTTAGGGCTGACGTAGAATGTTGCGATTTTGGAATTGAAAAAATAAATTAGTGCTTTAATAGTTGAATCACAGAGAAATATTATTACAACTTAATCTATGTTTTAATTGAAGGTTTAGAGCTAGTTTATATAAACTTCACAATAAACACTTGTGGAAAACCTCTGAAAAAATGTGTGTCAGTGTCGATGTCCGAACCGACACTTGTGATCATGTATAATTTATTAATTTTTTTCAAATCACTATCGGTGTCGAGATGTAAGTGTCGATGTCGTGTTTGCGGTGTCCGTGTTTTATAGCTGGTAAGCTAGAAGTTAATCCAATGTTGGCCTTAGTGATAATAGAAAATTTGGGATATTTGTATCTTGCATTCCCTCTTTTTGTTTTTCTTTCATATTTTCAGCTTCTAAATTGCACCCTAATTTAGCGATTTAATCCATAAAAGATAGCCTTTGGCTATGTAACATCTAATATATAGTCCACTCACTTCATTAACATTGTTGCTTAGTGGCTTAATGACAAAAGAGGGTTCCTATTATGTTTTGTTTTTTTTCTTATTGGAGTCTATGATTCTGTTGCAGTGAGAAACAAAAGGTACAATCGTATCATCAAAAGATATCAAAATGGCAGGGACAAGTTTCTGAGAGATTGTAGGCTCTTAACAGACGGGCACGACTTCTACAATCAAACCTTTAATTCTCATATCATGACTGTGTCTTAATATATAAAAAAATTGCGAGCTAACCAATCAGTTGTTGCTTGTTTATTCTTAGGTGTCCTATGACATTTATGTTCCTCATTCAAGCTAACAAGTTGTCGAAATTGATTGGAAGTCCTCATACTAAACCTTATATAAATGGGACAAACTTCCATGCATCGTACCACCATTATCTTCTTGTCATTTTTAAGGACAATGTTCTTCTTCTTATCCATTGTATATTCTTTTATAACATCTCTGATTTGCAATGTATCTTTGAACATGATGCCAAACTCAAATTTAGTGCTTTTCTTAAAAATTGGGAACCTATTCATCTCGTATTTAACGTCCCTTTCTAGTGGGGTGTGCAACTCATTTGAATCACAACCCTCGTTATCAAAATGTGGAGAATGTTTAGTTTGTTCATTGGGAAGAGTAGTTGTCCAATATACATTAACATCAAGACCTAAATTAGAATCAGTCACTTTCATCATCATATTCCTCACTTTCCTCATAATCAGGATCAATTTTACTTTCATCATCCTCCACATTCACCCCAATTACATCATCATCCACATTCACACCGGTTACATCTTCACACACACACCATCTTCATCATCATTAGGATGTCAATTTGCATCCGTTAACGGGGATCCCTTTGGGGATTATCTGTTTGGAGCTTTGAAGTCAGAGATTTTATTCCCCGCAGGGACGAGGATGAAGGGAAAAGTTCCCCCGATGACACTTTGGGGCGTGGATTGGAGAAGTACCCTCCGCCCCGCGGATTCCCTGACCCCGATCATAATATTTAACTTTATATTATATAATATATAATTATATAATTTGGCATGTTTATTTTATAAAAAATTAATTAATATATTAGGAAATGAAGAGTCATAAGTGACTCATTTTTTGTTTTATTGTATAATGTATTGGTTCACCATTGAAGTACCTCAACCTAGAAAAGTGCACCCAATACATATAATGTATACACCCTTTCCTCTTCTTCTTTTCTCAATTCTCTTTGTCTCCTCCATTCCTCATCTCCTATATTCTCATCATCATCATCAAAACAACCACTCTCATTTGTTCATTGTGCTTATGGTAATTAGTCTTCAACTTCAATATACTTTAATTATCAAGCTGAATTTAGTTCAATTAATAAATTAGTAGTTATGTTTTTGTAACTACAAGTGATTTTGCATTTGTTTATAATTGATTCAAGATGTGTTTTTATTTATTAAAAAAATGCAAAATATATGTTTTAAAAAAAGGAAAAAAAAACTAAACACTAGTGTCATAGTTTTGATAAAAAATATATAATTTTTTTTAATGATTCGATCTCCGTGGATCTCCGATTCTCTATGGGGATGGGGATGGGGAAAAATATTTCCCCATGGCGGGGATCGGGGACGAGGACGAGGAAGATATTAGGGGGCAGGGCGGGGAGTGGAGAAGTATCCTTCGCGCATTCCCCGCCCCATTGACATCCCTAATCATCATCCACATTCACAACAGTTACATATTCTACCTTCACACCCGTTACATTATCCACATTCACCTAAGTTACATCTTTCACACTCACACCAGTTTCATCATCATCAACATTCACACCAATTACATCTTCAACATCCACACTAGTTACATCTTCCACAATCACCCCAATTACATCTTCCACATTCACACAAACTTCAACCACATCAGGTATGTTAACATTGTGTTTGACGTATATATTAATTACTTTAAACCCTTTAACATCTTTAATAAAAGTTAAAACATCTTGGTCATTATTCAATTGTTCAAGCCCTCAAGCAAAAGAAAACTTAGGGTTCCAATACCAAAAACACTTTATATTCAGATTACCTTCATTTTTTTATCATTTGATCAACTTACATATAGGACATTAAGTCCACGTCTCAGTCCCAATTCATTTCAGACACAGTTTCACCAACATACCACATTATAAGATGGGTGACCAGTTGTCCCCTATGATGTATTCAAAGTCTGACATTTTATGTATCAGTTGGCCTACACAAACCATATACAATAACAATTTCACATACATGATGGACCACAACTTTGTCATAAAATAACCACTACATTATTTTAGGACCACAACAACAGAAAATAAATGGAAATGGAACACATATTGCACCAACCTTTTAGAATTTATATACTGCAACATTAAATAAAAGGAACATGAAGAAAAAACTGCATACCTTGATACATAAGTTGGAGTTAACATTTTGAATACTCACGAAAACGAGGTCGATGAAGAAATACGACAACAATATTGACGAAGAACGTCACTGATTGCAACTGAAGAACACACGAACAACAATATTGGTGAAGAAATACGCGTTTTATAGAGAAGACAAAGTGGATGACGAAAACCAAACATCCATTTCAATTCTAGGGTTCATGATTTTGGAGAAAATATGATGCTTTTAATACTTGTATAAGAACACACATATATCTATATTCTTGGAAACAACTAATGAAAAGAAAAAAAATTTAAATTTATTTTAAATTTAATTTCGTTTTTAATTGGAATCACGGGGTAGGCATGACAACGGGGCGGGTTGGGGACGGTTTTTACCTCCCCAAGCCCAAACCCGAATCCCCAAACAATCTCCGTTCCCCACCCCAAACCCAAACGTGGATGGAGAATTAAAACCCAAACCCGTCCCAAACGGGTTCGGGTATCCCCGCTCCGCCACCATCCATTTAGTGAAATCAATTTTTTTAATAGAAAATATTTATTTTTTCCAAAATCAAATTAAATTACATATAATAAAAAAAATCTCCAAAAAATTATGACATACATTTCAAATATTTTAAATAATTAATACAAACCAAAATATCAAAACATTTGCCACATATTTAATATTCTAAAATAACAAAATTAAATAATAATGTATATAATAAAATAAACGGGGCAGGTTCGGGGACGGGTTCGGGGTGGGTACTAATATCCCCATTTCCCGACCCATCTCCATATTTTTTAATCGGGGAAAACCCAAACCCGAACCCTAACCCAGTCAAAACGGGTTTTTCCCGTCAACTTCGGGGCGAGTTCGGGTGGGTACCCGCGGGTATGAGTTTTGTTGCCATGTCGAGGTGGTGGTTATTATGAATGAGAGAGAAAAAATATTTTTAATTTTTATTTTAATAAAAAAATATTATTGATTATTTGTAAAGACACGTGTTATATTCGGTTTTATACAAGTATTTCTCCCGATTTAATGGAGACTAAAATCCTTCAAATAATAACATAATAAAGGGACAACATAAATAGGTTTTTTTTTATTATAGGAGATCAAAATTAAAAAAAACAAAAATTGATAAGAGAGATCAAACTTTAAAGTTATAATGCAAGTGGAAAAAAATAACCTTTTGTTGGTGTACAAGGTGAATAATGGATGAAAAGAGAAGAATATATTATAAAGTGAATGACGGCTACAAAGGATTACAAAAGGATTACAAAAATACTCACTACCACTAGTCTATTTATAAGCTAAAACTAGGGCTACAAAAGCAACAATAAAATACTAAAATGCCCTCTAACAAACTTGGTCACCAAGTTTGTGAATATAAATAATTAAAATATAAATTATTTCTAATACCATTCCTTAATTTATATTTCCTCAAAACTAACAACTCCAATTCCATCCCTTAAGCGAAGGAATTGATCAGTTTTGATAGCCTTCGTCAGAACATCTGCCAACTGCTTCTGGGTACTACAGTGCACAACTTCTAACACTCCATTCTGAACTTGACTTCTCAGATAGTGATACTTTGTCTCAATATGCTTGCTTCTCCCATGCAACACTGGGTTTCTGGCAAGATTGATTGCAGACTTGTTATCAATCATCAGCTTCAGAGGTTTGTCAACTTTAATCTTCAGATCCTCCAGCAAGTTCAGAATCCACACAGCTTGGCAAGCAGTAACAGCACCTGCAATATATTCAGCTTCACAGGTTGACAACGCAACAACAGGTTGCTTCTTAGAACACCAAGAAATAGGACCTCCCAGAAACTTAAACAAGTATCCAGAAGTACTTCTTCTATCAACTCTGTCTCCACACCAATCAGAATCTGAATAACTCAGAAGTTCTGATTCAGTCTTTCTTCCAGAAGGGAATAACACTCCATACTTCAGAGTTCCCTTGATATACCTCAGAATCCTGACAACAGCTTGGTAATGGGACCACTTGGGTTTACTCATGAACCTACTAACCATTCCAACTGTATAGCAAATATCAGGTTTGGTATTACACAAATACCTCAGAGAACCAACCAACTGTTTGAAGGTTGTAGCATCCACATCCTCACCATCAGAATCAGAATCTAGTTTCTGATTCGTATCTGCAGGTGTGATAGCAGCCTTACAATTCTGCAGCTTAAATCTCTTCAGAAGTTCTCGTTCATACTTCAGTTGATGCAAAATGATACCTTTCTCAGAATATCTGAACTTCATCCCTAGAAAGTATGTCATTTTTCCGAGATCAGTCATTTCAAACTCATTCATCAGCACCTTCTTGAACTTAGCTAGTTCTTGTTCAGAACTTCCGGTCAGCAATATGTCATCAACGTACAAACACACCAGAATCATATTGCCTTCAGAAATATGCTGAACATAAACACCATATTCCATCTCACATTTCTGAAAACCCTGCTTCTTGAAAAATGAATCAATCTTCTTATTCTAAGCTCTGGGCGCTTGCTTCAATCCATACAAAGCTTTATGTAATATGTACACCATCCCTTCCTGATTCTTTTTCACAAATCCAGGAGGTTATGACACATAAACTTATTCTTCTAATGGACCGTTCAAAAATGCAGATTTCACATCTAAATGCATCAGAGGCCAATTCCTGTTAGCAGCTATTGCAATCACCAATCTGATTGTTTCATGTCTCGCTACAGGTGCAAACACTTCAGAATAATCCAGCCCGGGTTTCTGCAGAAATCCTCTTGCTACCAACCTCGCTTTGTGTTTGCCAATTGATCCATTTGGTTTTAGCTTCTGCTTGAAAACCCATCTGACACTGATGGCTTTCTTGTCCTTTGGAAGTTCTGTCAGCTTCCAGGTCTTGTTTCTCTCTATGTCATCAAGTTCTTCTTTCATGACCTTTAGCCAAAACTTCTACTTGAGAGCCTCTTCCGTACTTACGGGTTCAGAGTCTACTAACATGGCACACTGAATAATTTCTCCTTTAGAATCTACTTCAGTGTCTTGCAACATGTCAAACTCTTCAAATATTCTTGGAATGTTTCTGATTCTCTGTGGCCTCTGACCTCGTTCAGAATCTTCTTCAGATGCTTGAACCCCAGAAGTTCTGTCCTCAGAAGTTTCTCCTTCAGAAGCTCTTGCTTCAGAAGGTTGACTTCCTCCAGAACCTTGACCATCTTCAGAGTCTGGCATATTCCTAGAGTCTGAATCACCACCAGAATCTGGATCATCATCAGAATCTGGATCATCAGAATCACCTTCATCTTCTGAGTCTCCTTCAGAGTCAGAATCACCATCAGTTTCACAAACTCTTATTTCTGACCTTTCTTCAGAAGTTCTCACTTCAGAATCAGATTGAGACTTATCCCAATTCCAAACTTCTGATTCCTTCACAATAACGTCTCTGCTGAACTCAACTTTATTAGTTCTTGGACAATACAGCTTGTACGCACCTGTACTGTGGTACCCCACCAGTAACATTACTTTGCTTCTATCATCCAACTTCCGTCTTCTAGCTTCTGGAACATGTTTATAACATACAGAACCAAAAACCTTCAGATGACTAACACTTTGCTTTTCTCTAGTCCATTTCTGAATAGGAACTATTTCCTTCAGCTTCTTCGTTGGACATCTGTTGAGCACATATACTGCGGTGGCAACAGCTTCTCCCCACAAGTTCTGAGGAAGCTTCTTCTTCTTCAGCATGCTTCTCACCATATCAAGCAAAGTACGATTTCTTCTTTCAGCAAGACCATTGTGTTGAGGGGTGTAAGGAGCAGTAACCTCATGCTCAATTCCATTCTCCTCATAGAACTTCTGAAACTCTTTGGAGTTATACTCACCCCCACCATCGGTTCTGAGAATCTTCAGAGTCTGACCACTCTGATTCTGAACCTTCATTCGGAACTTCTTAAATTCAGCAAACACCTCGTGTTTGAACTTAATAAGGGATACCCATGTCATTCTCGTGAATTCATCAACAAATGACACGAAGTATTTATTCCCTCCGATCGATGCTACTGGAAATGGACCACACACATCAGAATGTACTACTCCCAAGGCATGTTTTGCTCTTGGAGCAACTTCTGACGCAAATGGCAATCTTGGTTGCTTTCCTTCCATGCACACTTTGCATGACTTCTCAGGCTTCTTAATTGTAGGAATTCCATGTACCAGCTTCTTCGAATTCAGATGTTCTAAGCTTCTGAAATTCAGATGACCAAATCTTCTGTGCCACAACTCACTTTCTTTCACAACACTTGTTGCACTAAGACATTCAGAGTCAGAAGTTCTGACATTCACCTTGAATGTTCTATTCCTTCCCTGTTCTGACTCCATAATCAGCTTCTGATTACAGTCATACAGCTTCAGAAGATTGTCCTTCATGGTAACTGAAAAACCTTTCTCAATTAATTGTCCCACGCTCATCAGATTGCTTTTTATGCCAGGTACATACCACACTTTCTGAATCAATGCTGTTTTCCCATTGTTCAGAACAACTCTGACATTTCCCATACCTTCAGCGTTAAGATATTTATCATCAACACATCTGATCTTTGTCCTCTTTTCAGAATCAAAATCAACCAACCATTTCTTATTTTCAGTAAGATGATTTGAACAACCAGTGTCCATATACCACCAGTCTGTCAAATTCGTATCATCAGATTCAGAAGCCGTCAGTAGCACAGATTCATCATCAGAACTTATGGCTATATTTGCTTCTTCTGACTTCCTTTCTTTGTTTGACCAACAATCTCTAGCAAAGTGACCAAACTTCTTGCAACAGTAACATTGGATCTTCTTCTTGTCATACTTCTCTTTTCCCTTCTGAGCATTCTTTTGCCTATTAGAAGTTGAGGTTTCTGACTTCTGACCACCATCAGATCTTCTCCTGGCTTCTGACCAAGACTACTTCTGATGCTTCTTATCAGAAACTGCTTTCAGAGCCTGCTGCTCTACTTCCCTTTCAGAAGTTCTCTCAGTTAGACGCAACTCTTGCGCTTCTAGACTGCTTTGCAGCTCTTCAATTCTCATGGTGCTCAGATCTTTAGAATGTTCTATTGCTACCACAATGTAATCAAACTGAGGAGTAAGAGATCTCAATACCTTTTCAATGATTACTTGTTCAGAAAGAGTTTCTTCACACGCCTTCATCTCATTAGTGATCAGAATCACTCTGGAGATGTACTCAGAAACTTTCTCATTGTTCTTCATGTTGAGATTCTCGTACTGCTTACGTAGAGACTGAAGCTTCACCTTCTTCACTGATGCGTCACCACCGTAACATCTGACCAGTGTGTCCCACGCCGCCTTTGCTGTCGTTGAATCTGCAATCTTCTCAAACACATTCGCATCCACACACTGATGGATGTAAAACAATGCTTTCTGATATTTCTTCCTTGTATCCTTCTGCGCGTTCTTCTATTCCTCCGTCGCATCTGCTGCTACCGGAACATAACCTTCAGTGACAAGATCCAGAACATTTTGAGCACCGAACAATACACACATCTGAATCATCCAACGATTCCAGTTTTTGCCATCAAATACTGGAAGCTTGGTGTTCATGCCGCCGTTGCCATTCATCATCTTCAACCTTGTACAATACACTTAGAACTTACCACACACACAGTGTTTCCCAACCCACAGAATCAGAAATTATGATTCTGATCAGAATTTTGTTCAAGATTCAACACAAATCAAGAACCAAAATTCAATCACACAAAAAACCTCACGTTTCACTCGTGTTTCCCGTGTTTTTCCGTGAATCCGAACCGGAGCTCTAGATACCAATTGTTGGTGTACAAGGTGAATAATAGATGAAAAGAGAAGAATATATTATAAAGTGAATGACGGCTACAAAGGATTACAAAAATACTCACTACCACTAGTCTATTTATAAGCTAAAACTAGGGCTACAAAATTAACAATAAAATACTAAAATACCCTCTAACAAACTTGATCACCAAGTTTGTGAATATAAATAATTAAAATATAAATTATTTCTAATACCTTTTACAGCATTGCATTAATCATTTATGATATTATGAAAACCGCGTGCGTTTTCGCGAGGGATGAGTTTCTTGCAGGGAATCATTGATTCCTTTAACTCTGTTTTCTCTCCGCAATCCTTCGATTCCAATTCCTCTTCTTCTTCTCAAACCAATCTCACTGCAATGGAAGCTTCTCCTTCTTCGATTTCCAACGAACGCGTCGCTTATAAGCTCAAAGGATACTTCGATTTGGCCACACAAGAGATCGATAAAGCTGTTAGGGCTGAAGAGTGGGTATTGATTGATGACGCTATTCTTCACTACAGGAATGCTCAAAGGATCCTTCTAGAAGCTAATTCAACTTCCGTTCCTTCCTTCATCACTTCCAGGTTCGGTTTTGTTGATCGCTGGTGATATGTTGATGTTGAGTTTTTGATTTGGTAATCGAATTTGTGAAATTTGAAGGATGTGTGCATGGATTTTGGTAGTTAGGGCTGATGTGGAATGTTGCGATTTTGGTATTGAACAAATAAATTAGTGCTTTAATAGTTGAATCACAGAGAAAGATTGTTACAACTTAATCCATGTTTTAATTGAAGGTTTAGAGCTAGTTTAGTTTAGAAGTTAATCCAATCTTGGCCTTAGTGATAATAGAAAATTTGGGATATTTGGTATTCTGTATTTCCCTTTTTGTTTTGCCTGTTTTCAGCTTCCAAATTGTTCAGTTTTGAACTTAGTGTGCGTTTGGTTTGGTTATGTTGATTTTATAAAATTTATTCAGCCTAAAAGTGGGTTGAAGGTAAAGTGATTATGTTTGGATATATTCTTGTAAAAGTGAGTTAGTTGAACAATAGATTTCAGTGTAAAAATCTCGTTTAGACTTAAAAGCTACAAATCCTAGCTTCAAGTAGAATCAATTCTACTCAAGAGGAACCAAACTTGTCAAAAATCAATTCTACACATCCTGAATCAATTCTAAGTGCTCCAACCGTGAAACCAAACATACACTTAATCATATTAGACAGCCTTTGGCTATGTAACAGCTTATATATAGTCCACTCACTTCATTAACACTGTTCCTTAGTGACTTAATGACAAAGAGGGTTCCTAATTCCTATTATCTTATGTTTTGTTGTTTGCTTACTGGAATTTATGATTCCGCGACAGTGAGAAACAGAAGGTACAATCGTATCGTCAAAAGATATCAAAATGGCAGGGACAAGTTTCTGAGAGATTGCAGGCTCTCAATAGACGGGCAGGTTTGCGTCCGTTTCGGCAATCGTCTTCTTTTTTTTTTTCCATTTCCATTGTGACTTTTCCAAGAATTCTTACCATTTTTTTCACCCTCCAATTGTTCATCTTCCTCTTTTACCATTCCAGGCAGCTCATTTTCCAATCAGGTATGCTATGATCTCTCTAAACTGTCTGTAAGTATGTTTTTTGTTTTCCTCCTTTTTGCTTCAATGCAGCATGTGCTTCTTAAAACACCCTTCCTACGGTCACTATTATAAGAAAACTACTTTCATGATGCTTAAGAAATTTAGTTAAGTGCAATAAATTTTCTAGATTTCATGACTGTATAACATAAGTCCAATTTACTAAATTATCCTTTTTGATATTTAGTGAAAAAACTCATTTAATTATCTGCATTAAATGTTTTTGAATTAAATGATGGGTGTATTAGAAATAATCTATGTTGTCATAGCGCGCTACAGTGGTTCTATAGCAGCCCCAAAATGCTATTGTGTCCGCAATTAGAGTTTTGGGGCGAAATTCTTCAGAAACCTTGTTCTTGCTCACAAACAATTGTTATGTTTTTCTTCCTACTTTTTGTTCAACTATGTTATGTTCTTCTCCCCTATTTAAGTTTAATTGTTTGTGCTATAGGATCTTTAATAATTAAGTATGATAGTTTCTTTAATTGTGTATTTTTCTATTTTTGAGTATTTATATTTATTTTTTGCACTGATTTTTAATTTTTGCAATAGCGTCTATCCCGCTATCCGATATACCCCTGTAGCATTTTAGGGGGTTGCTGCTACATGACATTATCTAGAATTAACAACATAGGAAATAGTAACATTAAATAGCTGAAAAGTAGTTAACTTTTGCTTATAATGTTGACCAATATTTGAAGCATTTTTTTGCTCATAATAGTGATCGAAGAGAGTATGGTGAGTTACCATTGTACTTGAATATTTAATGTCTGATTCACTGAACATTGGGAATTCGGTACTGAGTTTATGATTATATGAAACTTTAACATCCATTTCGCTTTCCCCAAAAATGTTTGCAGAGCACATCAAACTCAAACGTTGCACATACTGCTGCAATTCCATCTAAACTGTCAAATACTACAAAAAAAGTGTTACAAAAGAATCCTCAAAGAAAAGATGAGGTGAATAAAGTTCCAAGCCCAAAATCTAGTCAAACATCTGGTGCAAATTATGACACAAAACTGGTTGAAATGATTAACACTGCCATTGTAGACAGAAGTCCTTCTGTTCGATGGGATGATGTTGGTAAGAATCTAAGCACACTTGGTTTTTACTTATACATGTTACCGTTTATTTGATTCTTATCAAAATGTAGGTGGCCTTGAAAAGGCAAAGCAAGCTTTAATGGAGATGGTGATTTTACCAACTAAGAGAAGAGACTTGTTCACCGGTCTTCGAAGGCCAGCTAGAGGTGTTGCCCTGGAACCTCATCACTTTGGGTTATGTAATAGATAATGATGTATATTTTAGAATCTAAACACCAAATTTTGAAACCGCTGAACTTTTTCATTCTAGGTTTGCTTCTCTTTGGTCCACCTGGTAATGGTAAGACCATGCTTGCCAAAGCAGTGGCATCGGAATCAGAGGCAACTTTTTTTAATGTCACGGCAGCTTCCTTGACATCAAAATGGGTACATCTTTATCTATACACTCTAACTTGTTTGTGTTGAGTTTCATTTCATTTCTTATGTTAATTGCTAATACTTAAATTTTCACCATGGTTAATATGTACTCAATAGGTGGGAGAAGCTGAAAAGCTTGTACGGACACTATTCATGGTGGCAACATCAAGACAGCCATCTGTAATTTTCATTGATGAGGTATCTCTCTCATCTATAGGGTAGAGACCACCATGCCCTACTCCTGCTACTAAATATGACAACAAGACAGACTGTAATGAACAAATATGTTTAGGGACAGTGCAACTATATTTTCTTTCTCAAGGAGTGATTATTACGAAATTAATTCTTTGAAGATATTGTTCAATAACTCTTCGAACCTAACCTTTGCATTTAATGATTTTTTGTTTAATGCTTGGTTTGGAGTGCAACTCTAATTGATTATTGGACTGTAATTTTTAAGAGTGCAGATATAAAAAGGGGGTGGGTGACTAAGGATCCCTTTTGATTAATGTTGTCTTGCGTGTTTTCAGTTTCAAATTAAAATATGTGGATGACTTGAATGTTTATTAAGACTGTCGATGCATGTAAGCTACACTAGAGTATTTTTTGAATGTGATAAATGTTATTTCTTTGTCAAATAAGTATATCCAGGTTCTTAACCCTCTATACATGACCAACTTAATTTGACAAGCACTACCATTGATTGTCCTAAATTCTAGTCACTTATGATGGCTGCATTGTAAAATTATGCTATCTTGTTTTTAATAGTTAAGTTTTCTCTTCCTTGAGTCGTACTAGTAGTTTAATAGGAGAATTCGCCAAGCAGAAAGAAAGGGTTGAATGCTTCTTGTTTAAATTTTCTCCACTTCATTCAAATGATACTAATGATCTATTTATCTGACTACAGATTGATAGTATAATGTCAACAAGGACGGCAAATGAAAATGAGGCCAGCAGACGATTAAAATCTGAATTTCTTATCCAGTTTGATGGGGTGACATCCAATCCTGATGATATTGTGATTGTAATTGGTATGCACTACATCTGATGTTAATCATTCTCTTTTTGGAATAAGCACAGTTTAGACTTTAGACCCAATCTGCTAGTAATTGGCAGAGCATAGTGTCTACAAAGAACAGGGTTTTGGTTTAGAATCTTTATAATGATTGCAGCCTGTCTACCACGGGCAGAGCTCGTTTGTCTATTTTGGGATAATTGGCTAGTTGCAGTTGCTCATCTCGGTTAACCTTAGAAAAATGACATTATATGGTTAAAAATCCTACTAGGGAATGCTGGATTTTGAATCAGTCATGGAAAACATTATAACTTGAATTTTCTAAAATTGTCGTACAAATAATATAATGGTATCTTTATTTTATACATGTTCAAAGTAATTATAGTTGTTAGACCGGCTTTGGGATTGTTCCAGATGAATTCAGCTGCTTTAAAGATAGGATAGGAGTGCACTTTAGAGAATAAAATTCACTTTAGAAGAGTCAAACCCATTAGATCATTACAGAATGATTCTGTTATTTATTTTGTTTCACTTTAAAACTCAATTGTATCTCTTGCATTTTGTGGTATGTTCAGAACAATATTAACTCCCATTTGGGCCTGGTTTCCATCATAATCTGCCTCCTAAGCATATGGCCTTTGTATATTGATGGATGAAAATCTAAGTTATGGCTATTGTTAATCTGGAATTGCTTGCTTTGTCAGTTTTTCTTTTTAATTTCATGAAATGCCTTAAGCTAGCTAATATTGCGAGATTGAATAAGTTTATATTTAATTTAGTTTCCGGTTTCCGGCCGTGTATCTATTAGTCTCATTAAACGTGCATAAATTTCCTCATCCTTTTGAATATAGGTGCGACCAATAAGCCACAGGAACTGGATGATGCAGTTCTTAGAAGACTGGTGAGAATTTCTTCATTATCATGAATTGTTGTAGTTATAAAATTAAAAGAAACTTGAACCACATGCATCTGTTGTACCAACTCTGTTCTTGTTTTAACTCTGCTAGGTTAAGAGAATATACGTACCTTTACCAAATGAAAATGTTCGGAAACTTCTGCTAAAACACAAACTCAAGGGTCAATCATTCTCTTTACCTAGTAAGTAATATGTGTTTTATATGTGTGTGTGTGTGTGGTGATTGCCTTATGCCTTTGTTTATTCTAGTTCTGTGCCAAATTTGCACAAATTTAATTTACTTGTTATTACTCACTACTATTTTTTTAACTTTTTATTTTTATTTTTTTTAATACAGGTAGAGATCTAGAAATGCTTGTAAAAGAGACCGAAGGTAATTATAGATTTTGAGTCATGATGATGAGAAGGAAATGAATATGTTGAGATATTCTTTTCCTCTTCATTCTTTTTCGGTTTTTTGTGTAGAAATATATCCATTATAATTGTTTTACTTTGTTTACAGGATACTCTGGAAGTGATTTGCAAGCCTTGTGTGAAGAAGCTGCGATGATGCCAATTAGAGAGCTGGGTTCAAACATTCTTACTGTCAAGGCAAATCAGGCATGCTGGTTTCAAATTGCTTTAAATTTTGTTGCCGAGTTTTAATCTTGTAAACAAAAATCTTCCTTTGTTTTTGAGTGTCAACTATTTTTATTTTTCCGGTTTTACCAGGTAAGAGGACTGAGGTATGAGGATTTCAAGAAAGCAATGTCTGTCATTAGACCAAGTTTAAACAAAAGTAAATGGGAAGAGCTAGAGAAGTGGAACGAAGAGTTTGGCTCAAATTGAGGCCTTTATTCAGAACATGCTGTGATTTTTGCATGTGCTTAAAATTAAGTAAATGTACATTAATTAACTAAAATATAGACCAAGCAAGTGCTTCAAGGTCTATGGCTAAAACTAATCATGTTAAAGCTATTTATTAATAATGGCTATTCTAAAATCCTGTAGCCTTGAAGGCCTTGTTTTGAATTTAGAGACTTGCACATACAACCATCGATTGAATGGCTGCCATTATACATAGAAGATATGTATATATTATAGTATATATTAGTTTAAAAACTTCCCTCTTTTGTATGAGTTGGATCTATGAACTTGGAATTTGAACATAGGTTCTCTATGTTGTGGGAGAACTATGAAGCACAGACTCTAACACGGACACCGCAACATGACATACACGGATACTCCGACATTGATAATGTAAAAATATAGGACACCGGCGCTGCTATGTATATGATAATATTTGAGTTTCATTTATGCCACTATCATTAAAAATTAAATTTTTTTTGATAAAAATTAATATTTTAAATTTTTTATTGATATCATCGTTTCAAAACATGTTTAGCCATTTTAGCTATGTATGAGATTTGGCAAAAAAATGTATAGGGTGTGATGAAAATGAAAAACAATTTCTTTTTGAAAAACTTATTTGAATTGTATAACACATGTTATACGAGGGTCATACGGATGTAGGACACCGATTCAACAAGTGTCAAAGTATATAGAAAAACCATTTATTTGGAGACACTTGTTTGATTTTTATGACACTTATTTGATTTTTTCGACACATGTTGTAAGAGTGTTATATAAGTGTCGGATATTGCAACACGCCTACGTTTAGAGGTGTCCGTGCTTCATCGAAGACGAGTTTCGAGAGAGCCAAGAAAATGCTTCAAAGAAATTATTTACTGGGCAGCATATGAAATTTTGAACCTTCAAAGCATGTCTAAACCCAAGTTCTGTCCAATCGTCCAATTTTGTTCCGACTGTTGGTTTTCCAATGTCTAAAGAGAAAAACTGGTCATCAGATTCTGGAAGCTTTGAACAGAGCAGCAAGAAGCAGCGTTGTTTGCCAATGGAATCAAAAGAAGAGAAGTTAAATCCATGTGAAATAATAAGACAATTCTGTTCTTGGGGAACTTCAGGCCAAATGAATCAAACAGAGCCATGTCTCGGGTTTAAAAGCGTATTCTCTTTTCTCTAATTTTCTTTTACAAGGGGGCGGCTGATAATAACACCGAATTGTTGAATTTTGATAGTTTTACTCATTGAACAAACTTTTACAACCAAGGACTTGTACTCCTTCTGCGAACAGGTAGAACTTGGCATGCAGGGTTGCAGTTTGTTATAGACATGCGTGCCTTTGTAGTCCATTACATCTGAAATAAATTTCACAAAATTCAAACATATATATAATGCTTCTAACAAAATAAAGAGGAAAATACACTCAACTCCCCTTAGATCTATGGCTAAATAACAAAAACATCATCTTTAGCTTTCAAAATACAACCACCATCCTAGGCTATCATGATGTTAGCATTGTGTTTGGCTTGAATCAAAACTCCACTTAGCTTTCATATAATATTCCATTTTTGATAGTATAAATATGAATCATACTGGTTTAATTTCAATTTAAATATATCTCTCTGACATGGTTTTGTTTGAAGTGTTCAGCAAATTATTAAGTTGCAAAGAGTAATATATTGATGTTTTAGCCTAAGGGCATAAAACTGCAAGATAGAAAAATGGAAAGAATTTACTATAAGTTTGTGATGGTAGAGTTGAGCCTCTGTATCGATAAGAAGAAGCAATAGAACGAACCATAGTGAAGGAACTGACTTACAATCAAAGGAGTGAGATTTGATTTGGAGATTTAATGTCTAAGATATATAATGCTATGATTATTGGTTGATAAGATTTAATCGAGCACCTGACATAAAATATGTGTGTGTTTTAATTTTATTATATGATGATGCTGGTTGTTGGTAAAGAAGACTTAATATACTTGTAACCTAAAAACTGTGTGCGCTTTTTGTGTTAAGATTTAGAACTCTGTTTTAAGATAGATAAAATGCAAAAAAGTTTTTGAACAAGATGTCAGGATGGCCGAGTGGTCTAAGACGCCAGACTCAAGTTTTGGTCTTCGAGAGAGGGCGTGGGTTCAAATCCCACTTCTGACATTTTTCCATTCTTTTATCTATTATTTTGAATTTATTTGTCCTTTAAGTCATACTTTAGCTAGACACCATAACCATGCTCAACTATACAACTTTATTTTATCATTACATCTTTCATTCCAATTTTAAAGGAATAATCTCTTTCGTTCCTCACCTTATTATTCGTCCTATTTTTCATATTTAAGCATTCAATATTAAAATTTGAGAAACTGCACCATGAATGTTCGATAAGCTTTACTCAACTTTTAGCACCTTTCATTCATTCAACACAAATATCATATTAAATTAATATTTATTTGTGAATATTTTAAAAATATAGTGGATGTTCTTAAATTTAAAAAATTTTCTTTATATAAGTATTTAATTTTAGTTATGTAATAACATATTCTACTCATGATTTATTAAGTAATTTTTCTTATCCTATAAATTTATTTAAACGAACAACAAAAACATTTTGATTTATTTTTACTTTTGATATCAAAATATTTTATTATAAGTTGAAGTTAAAATAAATGTTACAATAACAAAGAAATTATTGAGTGAGGATTACCTCAACACCATTTTGAACATGTAATGGAGGGAACGATGTTTTGGTCGTCGATGGACAAAGAAAACATCATCAACACTATCGAGCTGTCAGATTTAAACGACAAAGTCATTAAAAAATCATCGGAGAATGTGTTATTCTGTGACAAACACATAGGTGTGACTGAAATTTCGCCAATGCAAATAGAACAGATAGATTTGATTGCACATAAATTGGTGTGTATCAAATATGAGAATAAAAATTGACTCCGCCAAAAGTTTACATTCATGAGAACGTATTTTAAGGGATATGCTCAACATGGATTCATGCTATTGTGGTGAAAGTTTTGGGGGAAAATAATATGATACAAGCATATGAAGGAGAGACCTAAAGAGTGTGGAAACTAACAAGAGGTTTCGAGATGCGCAATAATGATAATCGCTTTTTATCACCACTACAAATAATATATTTTACAACGGTTGAAATTAACATTTAATCACAGTTGAAGGTTCGTGGTTATGTAGGATGTGGTAGTAAGTGAGATACTTACCACCATAGACCATTGGCAGTGGTAATAAAATGAAAAGTGTGCTACATATCACCACAGTTCAAATAAACAATCATTGTGAAAAGTTTAAATATCGTTGGTTTGGTTTGATACTCAGCAATGCCATTTTTTAGTTTTATCAAACTGAATAGCGCTCTACATAACACTACAGCTGTCTGGACCAACTGTGGTGAAATATTTTATTTTTTTTAATCTATATTTTTTTATTTCACATAATTCTTATTTTTTAACTTGTATTTTTGTGAATCAAAACAAACCAGAGACAACAACATAATACATTTGTGAAACACTAACAAAATGACAACTATTAAGAACAAAAAATGTTTTAAGGTGCGCTGGTGAAGGTGGTGTGGAGAGGACTTGCCGGTGGAAGCATGACGTGGGAGCTGGAGATTCAGATGAGAGAGTCGTATTCGACCTTGTTTCCTCCAAGTAATTTTCGAGGGCTAAAATCCTTTAAGTGGAGGAGAGTTGTAACACCCTGAAATTTGATTAATCTATTTAATCAGATTATTGGTGTTTTTATTTAATTATTTAGCACATGATACACTTTTAATTAAATATATCATGAGTTGTATGTGCATGAGGTATATGGTGGAGTGTACTGAGAGTATTGGTGGTTGGTAGAATGATTAGAATAATTCTAAATAATTAGAAATAATAATTGTTTTTAATTAATTAAAATAAATGAAAATAAATGAAAATAAAGGTTTTGGATGGAAAATAGAAACTAAGAAGAAATAAGAGAAGTGGTGAGAATTATAAGAGGAGTTGGGGTAAAGTGTAATTAGTAAAAGGTTAAATTAGGGTTTTAGAGATAAAAAGGAATTAGTTGATCTTTTGAGGAGAAAGTACGTAAGGTTAGAGTATGTTTGATAAAATGAGGCTAAGGCTTGAAGAGGGAAGGACTCAGACCACCAACTTTAATCAAATTCTGAATCTGCTTCTTGGAAAAGGAGGTAAAATGTTTACTGGTATAGGGTTTAATTATCAGTCTTTAAATAATCAAAGAAAAATCCCTGTGACAAAGTTTGTTCCTGCTGAAGTAAAGGGTGAGCTCATAATGTCTGACCAAATGTTACAACATCCTGCCAGACTTCAGAAAACTCAGACCAAAGGCAAGTTCCAACCTTGAAAATGTCATTATTGTGGTAAATATGGTCATATAAAGCCTTTCTGTTACAGACTCTATGGTTACCCAAAGCATCCAACACAACATATGACTAATCATGTGATGACTAAAACTAGAAAAGAGTGGAAACCTAAGGTTTTTAATTCTAGTCCTATAGTTCATACTTCCTTTAAGGCTTTATCTAGAGGAGACTGATACTTTGATAGTGGGTGTTCTAGACACATCACTGGAGTAAAGAAGTTCCTTGTGGACATTAAGTCCCACTTCACTAGTTATGTCACTTTTGGTGATGGTGCCAAAGGTGAAATTAAAGGAGTTGGAAGACTAGCCTGCACAGGATTCCCTAGTCTCAATAATGTTCTCCTTGTGAAAGGACTGACTGCTAATTTGATAAGCATAAGTCAGTTATGTGATCAAGGTCTAAATGTGAATTTCACCAAGTCTGGATGATTGGTTACAAATGAGATGAATGATGTTCTGATGAATGGAGTTAGAACTAAAGACAACTGCTATTTGTGGGTTCCTCAAGAAACTACATGCTCTTCCACTTGCTTAGTTCTCAAGAAAGATGAAGTCAAGGTATGGTCTCACAAGCTTGGACAACTGAATCTCAAAGGTATAAAAACAATTATGTCTGAATAGGCCTTTGGAGGTATTCCTAAGCTCGGAATAGAGGAAGGAAGAATCTGTGGGGAGTGTCAAATTAAGAAGCAAGCCAAGATGTCACACCCAATGTCGCAACATCAGACTACGCCCAGAGTTCTAGAACTTCTTCATATGGACTTAATGGGGCTAATGCAGGTTGAAAGCCTTGGTGGAAAGAGGTATGCCTTTGTGGATGTTGTTGATACTTCTGTTTTGAATGTTTTAAATGTCGTTACCTCTGAAACTGTGAGTCTAGATAACCCTAAAGCGGAAGAAAATCTAAGTCAATCTAGTATGAATGTTGCTTTTAATGACACTATTGATACAAGTGTTCATATGTCTCTCTGTAAGATCTTGGTTACTAAACCTGAGTCTGATGTTGTGTCGGATGGCGCAACATCCTTGGCCCGACCTGATCATCCTGTTGAAACCACACAAGAAAACTTTCAGAGTGAGTCTCCTAAAAAATCTCATGAGAATGTGGCTGAAGATGATTCTGTTGGTGGTAAAAGATATTATTCTGATGATAATGGTATGTCTGCTGAAGATAAAGAAGAGAGTGTTGGTGTGAATAAGGTTCAATCTACTGACATTGTCAATGTAGATGGTCTAGATTTTGATGATAAGCCTATAGAAAATAAACTGGCTCCTGGTATTATTAAAAGATTGAGGAACAAAATGGGGAAGGTTGTTGTATCTACAAGCAAGCCTTCTAAGGCATCCAAGAAAAGTACTAAGGTTGGACCTGACAAAGGATGAAGTAAAAGTGTGGCCCCTGCTACAAATTAAAAGTCATTAACAAGAAAGGAAGTATCGTCAAGTGACTCTGAATATGATGTTGAACAAGATGTTCAAGACATCACACCTTTTGCTAAGAAAAAAAGTGCTGATGTGGATCAAAGTTTATACAAGAGTATGATTGGTAGTCTGCTATATCATACGGCTAGCAGACCAGACATCACTTTTGTTGTAGGAGTTTGTGCTAGATATCAGGATGAGCCTAAATCAAGCCACATTAATCAAATGAATAGGTTCTTGAAATAAATTAATAGTACTAGTGATTATGGAATGTTGTATTCTCATAGTCCAAATTCCATTCTTGTAGGGCATTGTGATGCAGACCGAGCAGCTGAGGATGAGTATATAGCCGCAGGAAGCAATTGCTCTCAATTTATTTGGATGAAACAAATGCTAAAGGATTATAATGTAAAACAGGATGTCATGACATTATATTATGACAATCTGAGTGCAATCAATTTATCCAAGAATTCCATCCAACATATCAGGACAAAGCATATTGACATTCGTCATCATTTTATTAGGGATCTTGTTGAGGACAAAATTGTTACTCTTGAGCATATGGCCATTGAGAAGCAACTGGAAGACATATTTACTAAGGATTTGGATGCAAATCAGGTTGAGAAGTTAAGGGGTGAATTGAGAATTTGCACGTTTGAGGAACTATAGCAATTACAAGTGTGGAAGAGTGCAAAGAATATTTTCTCTTCCCTCCATTCAGTGGTGAATCTTATTGAGGATGCTGGTTTGATGAAAAGCTTTTCTGGTGTTGGTGACTGTTATGGGATGCTGATGAAGAAATTCATTGTACACATTTACTAGGACTGTAATAGTAAGATGAGCAAGGAGTACAAGAAGGTTTATGACAGAGGTAAATGTGTGGAGTTTTCTCCTGAAATTATCAACAGGTTTATGGGTAGGAGAGAGGAGGAGCAAGCTGAGGTTGAAGTGACTGATAATGGTGTTATTCTCAGTCAGCACACTAGTATTTTGGTCAGCTCTAATGTTGCATGTAAGAGGAAATCTTCTCTATCTTTGCATTATAAGTTGTTTGTAGGGACACATATCCCAAACAATGTTGTGACATCTGGTGAGGTGGTGATAAAGATGAGGAAACAGATAGCAGTGCTAACATTTATTATTCTCTGTTCTTTTTTTTGTCTATATCTACTACAGAGGTTGTTTTTTTTTCTCTTGGTGAATGTATGGTTGTTTTGACTAATTTGTGGCTAAAAAGGGGGAGTAATTAGTATGTTTTCTTGGTAGATGTTTATTGCCCTGAGTATTACTTGAGGGGGAGTAATTACTTTTGCTCCTGATCTAGTGTTTAGGGGGAGCATGATGTTGTGTTGCTGACATCTTGACTGAAGATGATGTTGTTGTTGATGTCATGTCATACCCGATGTCTTGGAGAATTTATTTTTCTTTGCATTTTTTTTAAAAAGCTTCTATGAGCTTGTGTATGTTCTACTATATGGTTCTATGTGACAGGAGAAGTAAAGATTTGAATTATTGTTCATGCAATTTAGGGCTTTCTAAGTGTGTTTGCTGTGATGTCAGACGGGATGTCCTGACATTGTGTTTAGTTTGTTGTGATTATTGATGTGATGTCATACGGGATGTTCTGACATTGTGTTTCAGTTTTTTGTTGGAGGATCTTGGTGTAGGGAAGTTTATTTCTTTCTGTTTGTCTTTGTCTCTGTGAGGCTAGTTTTCTTTTTCTACTGCATGTGCCTCTAATTGGTCTTGGTATTATTCTGGGTTGATGTGGTTATGGATATGTCTGTGTCTCTAGTAATTTATGCAAAATATGTTTTAGCCAAAATTTGCCAAAGAGGGGAGATTATAAGTTCTGTTGTTTTGGATTGGCAGAAATTTTGTTAAAACAATTTTCAGCAAGATGTTGAGACAAATGTCGTGATAAGTTAGTCAGACAACATGATCAACATGATTTTGGGACATGTGGCCAAGACATGTTATACCAGAAGTTTAGGGCTGGGGAGATTTGATATTTAAAGCGTGAGATTCTCTCTTGCTTTAGTTCACACATTGTCGCAATCCAAGGAGGGTAATTTAGGAACTTCTGTCTGTGCCAGAAGTGCATGTATTTCAGAAAAAGGGACTTTGAGACATTTAAGGAAACATGAGATTTGATGAGATTTGATTTGATTTATTCCTGTAGAAGATTTGATTTGGACCTAATCTTTAGGAAATAATATATTATGGATCTGAATTTAATAATATATTATTTTTCAGAATATTATGGAATTTAATAATGTATTATCATCCAAAATATTATGGATGTGTTATTTAATTTAGCCCGATTTTCTCATCAAGTCCAGATTTTTAAAAGGCTATTTAAAGGCGTTTCTAAACCTAAAATAAGCAACTAAGACGTGTGTGTGCAAGGAGATTTTAGGGTTTAGTGTATTCTTTGTTATTTGTGATCCTCTCTTATGTCTTTTGACATCTGAGTTGGATTGTGTTGTTTGTCCATTTGTGAGTCATTCATGTACCCCTTAGGTACTTGAATTGGACTGAGTTTTGAGTTGTAATCACTCATAAGCTTTTAAGAAAAGAGTGGATTTTGTGTCATTGGAAGTGTGACTTCTATTGTTCATTGTTGTTGAGTTTGTCACTGTTGTGTGACTCGTGGGAAGCGAGAAGGGTCTCATATCTAGGAGTTCCTACGTAGAAATAACACGAGTAGTGATTAGGTGAGAAGCATATAAAACGGAGGTTGTTTATTGTGGCTTCAAACTAATACTATTATAGTGTATTTCCTTCTTGGCTTGGATTCCCCCAGATGTAGGTGAGGTTGCACCGAACTAGGTTAACAACTTCCTTGTGTTATTTACTTCCTGCAATTCTGTTTAAATTGTTATTATTTACATTCAAGCTCTTATTTTTTTCTACATAAGTGTTGGTTGTTGACTTGATCCCAGTGTCTTAACATCTGCCTTGACATCTGGTATCTGTGTGCCATAATTGCACACACAAAGCAACAGAATAACATGTGGATTTCTAGATTGAAATCTGAAGTAAACACAGTGGTCGAACTGACTCCTAGTGAAACTTGTGTGTTCCATAAACTTGTCGAATCTCCTATTCCATTGTCGAGGATATTGTTTTAGGCCATACAAAGACCTATTCATCTTGAACACATAATCTTCATTTCCCTTTTCTGCACACCCTCCTAGTTGCCTCATCAGGATTGTTTCATCTAGATCAGCATACAGGAAGGTTGTATTCACATCCATCTGTTCAAGCTCTGGGTCGAATATTTCCACCATAACAAGAAACTTTCGAATGGAACTATCCTTTACGGCAGATGAGAACACATCATTGAAGTCGACACCTTCTTTGTGAATAAACTCCATAGCAACCAACCATGCCTTAAATATCTTCAATGTCACTTCTTTGGTTCATTCCTTAAACTTGAAAATCCACTTAGAACTGACTCACCTGGCCCTGCAGGTTTCTCGATCAGCTCCCAAGTGTAATTATCATGAAGAGATTTCATCTCATCATCCATGGCTTTCATCCAATCATTCTTGTTTCAACTCCTCACAGATTCTTGTAATCTCTAGGTTCTTCATCAAGGACCACACTTGCAGAGATTAAGGAAAATGCTATGAGATCTGCATAACCAAGTCTCTGAGGTGGCTTGATGACTCTTCTCGACCTGTCTCTTGCTAGCAGGTAGTCATTATCAGTCTCCTCATCTTCATCAGCAACTTGTGCTTTCTCTTCGACTTCATCTGGTTTATGCAATTCAACATCATTATGCTTGACCTCAATAGGAATATCTTATTATTCCATCTCTTATCCAGAGATCTTGGTACTTTGACCAACATCATCAGTTTTCTTGAAGCCGTCTTGGCTTCATTGAAAACTACATATCGACTTATGATACACCTTCTTTGACTTAGCTCTAGGCACCACAACCTATAAGCTTTGAGCCCTTCAGGGTATCCAAGAAACATACATCTCAGAGCTCTAGATTCGACCTTGTCTTTCCCAATGTGAGCATAGGCTAAGTAGCCAAATACTATAAGTCAGTCGAAATTATATGGATATCCCGACCATACTTCTTCAGATGCCTTCATTCCCAAGGAAGTCGAGGGACACCTATTTATCTGTATGCTACAGTCACAACAGTTTTTTCCCAAAACATCTTCTTTAATCCCACACTAACCAACATGCACCTCACCTTTTCTAGAATGATTCGATTAACCTTTCATCCAAACCATTTTATTGGGGAGTACCTGCAGTAGTTATGTGCCTTGCAATACCAAATGCAGCACAGTAGCTATCAAAATTCTTGTTGCAAAATTCAAGGCCATTATCGATCCTCAAACTTTTGGCTTTCTTGCTAGTTTGGTTTTCGACCAGAGTCTTCCAACATTTGAATTTCTCAAAATTTTCATCCTTAGTCTTCTAGATGAATACCCATAAATTTTTGGAATAATCATCAACTATGGATAGGAAATACTTTGCACCTGAGTGTGAAGGATTCTTTGCAGGCACCCAAAGATAAACATTAATGTAATCAAGGTAACCATATGTTCTTTGTTTACCTTTGTTAAACTTCACCCTACAGGATTTACCAAATACACAAGGTTCACAAAACTCTAGTTTTTCGACCTTGTCACCACACTGTAGATTTTGTTTTGACAATTTGACCGAGCCTTTTTCACTGACATGGCCAAGTATCTTGTGCCATAGCTTTGTATTCGACACAGGTTTTATGGATGCAGCATCTGTTGAAAAGCTTAAAACCTCAGCCTCAAGGGTATACAAGCCTTCTTTCTTCACGCCTTTCAAGTCTTCCTTCGACTCCTTCATTACCCTTAGGATACTTTGCTCTCCTTTGAAAACATATCCTTTCTTGTCAAATTCACCAAGAGAAATTAAAGTCCTCTTAAGGTCAAGTACATACTTAACATTAATAAATAACCTTATTGACTCATCATGGAGCTTGAATCTAACATATCCAATTCATGCAATCTTGCAGGCATTATTGTTTCCCAATAACACTGATCCACCATCTTGATCACATAATTCCTCAAACGCGACTTTTTTGGATTCACGTGCCAAACACGACCTAAATCCATAATTCACTAACTGCTAAAGTCACTACTTGAAACCACCAGGTCATAAGACGATTCATAACCATCTTGCACATTGGATGCATTACCATTATCCTTTCCGCCATGATTATTCAACCAATCAAGGAACACCATTCTTGTATGTCCCTCCTTCTTACAATGATAACACCTAATTGCAAGAGTATTACCACCATAAGAATTATGTAGAGCCTTACTCTTCTTCTTCTTCTTTTTCTCAAATCTACCATCTTTCTTTAAGAATTTTCCTTTGACGAAAAATCCTTCACCAACCGAAGATGGTTTATGCTTATTTCTTTCATTTAGGTCCTTAGAGTACATGGTTGATTGAACTTCTTCAAAGGTCAACGAATCACTTTCATATAAGAGAATTTCTTTGAAATGAGCATGAGACTTAGTAAATCCCACAACATCAACAATGCTTGATCTTCATAATCAATCTTGACCTCGATAGTTTCAAGATCAAGAATCAACTTGGCGAACACACCCAGCTGCTCAGCTAAGACTTTGTCTTCACTCATCTTAAACAAATATAATGCTTGCTTCAAGTAGAGACGGTTGACCAACGATTTGGTCATGTACAAACCTTCGAGTTTCGTCCATACACCAACTGCAGTTTTTTCCTCTGAAACCTGCCGGAGAACCTTATCACCAAGGCTCAATAGGATGGCACTATGGGCTTTTTCGATCATCGTTATCTTCTACTTCTCCGTTAGGGTAACATCCATCTTCTTCGATCCTTTCAATGCTTCTAACAAACCCTGATGAACCAATAGGGCTTTCATCTTCAAGCGCCACAAACTGAAATCATTCACACCAGTGAACTTCTCAATCTCATGCTTTGCAGACAACATCTCCTCCGTGCTCACTACACCAATCTGTTGTGAATTGATTTCGTCTAGGACAAATCAAAGATATGAGAAAGATCGAGTTTATTGAATAAACACAAGAAACCCTATTAGGTTTTATGAACGAGAGAGAATAAGGAAGAAGAAGAATCAAGATTGGTTATAACTTTTTTACTATTCACTTTCTCTATTAAAATTCAAAGATAACTAGTGAATATCAATAACCAAACTCTCTCTCCCTCTCTACAACCTGAGAGAAATAGTTTATTTATACACTACTGAGCTACTTAAACAATTTGGGCTAAACAAACAAGCCCAATTCTACATGCTAACAGTCCTAGCATTTTGAATACTACATGCTTGAGCATACTTCGACTACAACATGAAGGATCAACATGTGAACATACTTAAACTACATGCTAAACCTTTTCCGAACCGTGAAGATATCCTTGTAGAGACTAGAGTTCGATCCAAATACCACAAATCTCTACCTTGGAACAAACTCTATACTAATAAGGGAACATACTAGCTTTCATCATGCAGCTTTATCAACTGCATACAATGGAAAAACTTGCTACTAGGCAATGTATTGGTAATCATATCAACAACATTGTCATCAGTTCAAACCTTGAGCACTTGGACTTCTCCATGCTTGAGTATCTCTCTGACGAAGTGCAACCTCACATTGATGTGCTTGGTTTCCTCATGATACGCTGAATTCTTCGACAAGTGTATTGCATTTTAACTATCACATTTAACAGTGATAACTCGACCTTGAAGTTTCAGCTCCTTAGCAAAACCTTCAAGCCACAATGCTTCTTTCAAAGCTTCAGTAAGGGCAATTTATTATGCTTCAGTGGTTGATAAAGCAACAACCTTATGAAGTGTTGCTTTCCAACTGATTGTTGTGCCAAACATAATGAACACATATCAAGAAATAGATTTTCTGAAATCCATACAACTTTCATAATCAGAGTCGACAAATCCTTCGATTTCGACTTTGCTATCATCACCACATGCTCCATCATAAATCAGGACTCTGCTCAGAGACCCATTTATATACTTTAGAATCCATTTTAATGCTTTCTAGTGCACCTTCCCATGATTGGCCATATACCTGCTTACAATACTCTCTTCTTACGCTATCTCTGGCCTTGTACAAAACATAACATACATAAAAAAACCTACTATACTAGCATATGGAATGCTAATCATATAGGTTCTTTCGACTTCAGTACTAGGACTTTGAGTCGCACTTAACTTGAACTAAGGATTAGTCGATCTTAGAACATGCTTTGAATTCGAGATACCAAACTTGTCAAAAATCTCTTCAAGTATGTCTCTTTAGATAAGCATAATCTCAACGAATTTCTATCTCTCCAGATGTAAATCCCAAGAATCCTAGAGGCAACTCTCATATCCTTCATGTCGAACTCCTTATCGAGTTCAACCTTCACCTTCATAACATCTTCGACATTGTTGCTTGTTATGAGGATGTCATCCACATAAAGCAACAAAATAACAAGTGAATTTCCAGGTCGAAATTTGAAGTAAACACAGTGGTCGAACTAACCATAGTTTTAAAAACCGGACCGGACCGGCCGGTCGGACCGGTTGGACCGGGAACCGGCCGAGTTCGCTTGTTGGATCGGCCATGTCGTTGAACCGGTGAGAACCGGTGTGAACCGGTGAGAACCGGGAAAACCGGGAAAACCGGCGAACCGGCGGTTCAACTTCTTATTTAAAAAAAAATATATATTTTTTTTTAATTTTTAAAAAAATTTTTTTTTTTTAAATTTTTTTTACTCAAATACATAGGAACTTTTCTTCAAGAATAATAGTAATCACTCATTTAATTCAAGTGATACACAAATTAAGTTTTGTAATATTCACAAAACTATTTTTACTATTTTGTATTTATATTGATTGAAAAATCATCATACAAATATTTGTATAGAAATTTAAGAACACAAATTAAGAAACTAAATATAATATAATTTTAGACTTAACTGATTTCCATTATATATATATATATATATATATATATATATATATATAT
Organism: Lathyrus tuberosus; assembly: GCA_022829125.1. Lineage (NCBI taxonomy): Eukaryota > Viridiplantae > Streptophyta > Magnoliopsida > Fabales > Fabaceae > Lathyrus > Lathyrus tuberosus. The sequence goes on from JALAZF010000006.1 coordinate 19,885,954, forward strand.
ATATATATATATATATATATATATATATATATATATAGACTTGGAAAATTTATTATTTAAAATAATGTTAATATCTGTATTGTTTTAATTATTAACATTAAAACTTATTTTTTATTAACATTAAAACTATGAATTTAAATTAGACTCTGTTTAATTTAGACTCTGTTTAAAATTTACAATTAGACTCTTTTAAAATTTGAATTTAAATTATGAACCTGTGAATTTATGATATGATCTTTTCAAAAAATTTAAGTGCTAGTTATAGTTTTTAGAGACTGAATCATCTGGTTCGATCGGTTTTACCGGTTTTATACTTATTATAATGACAGGTTTATTCAACCGAGTTATCCGGTTTAATCCGGTTTAATCCGGTTTGGTCATGCGGTTCGACCGATGACCCAGTGGTTCGACCGATAAACCAGTGAACCAGTACCCTCACCGGTTTGATGACCGGTCCAGTTTTTAAAACACTGGAACTAACTCCTAGTGAAACCTATGTGATCCATAAACTTGTCGAATCTTTAATTCCATTGCCGAGGAGATTGTTTCAGGCCATACAAAGACCTATTCAGCTTGCACGCGTAATCTTCCTTTCCCCTTTCTACATACCCTTCAGGTTACCTCATCAGGATTGTTTCATCTAGATCATCAAACAGGAATGTTGTCTTCACATCCATCTGTTCATGTTCTAGGTCGAACTTTGCCACCATAGCAAGCAACATTCGAATGGATCTATGTTTTACGACAGGTGAGAACACATCATTGAAGTTGACACCTTCTTTGGGAATAAACTCCCTAGAAACCAACCATGCCTTAAATATCTTCGACATCACTTCTTCGGTTCCTTCCTTAACCTTGAAAATCTACTTACAAATGAATAACATAACCCCTGCAGGGTTCTCGATCGACTCTCAAGTGTTATTATCATGAAGATATTTCATCTCATCATCCATGACTTTCATCCATTCAGTCTTGTTTCGACTCCTCACAGATTCCTTATAATCTCTAGGTTCTTAATTCGGAACCACACTGGCAGAGATTAAGGAAAATACTATGGGATCTGCATAACCAAGTCTTTGAGGTGGCTCGATGACTCTTCTTGACATGTCTCTTACCAGCAGGTAGTCATTATCAATCTCCTTATCTTCGTCAGCAACTTGTGATTGCTCTTCGACTTCATCTGGGTTATGTAATTCAACATCACTATGCTCCACCTCAATAAGAATCTCTTCCTGTTCTAGCTCTTCTCCAAAGATTTTGTACTTTGACCACGTCATCAGTTTTCTTGAAAGCCATCTCGACTTCATTGAAAACTACATCTCAACTTATGATACACCTCCTTTGACCTAGCTCTAGGCACCACAACCTATAAGCTTTGAGTCCTTCAGCGTATCCAAGAAACATACATCTCAGAGCTCTTGGTTCGACCATATCTTGCCTAATATGAGCGTAGGCTAAGCCTCCAAATACTGTAAGTCTATCAAGATTAGGTGGATGTCCCGACTAGACTTTTTCTGGTGCCTTCATTCCCAAGGAAGTTGAGGGACACCTATTTATCATGTCTGCTCCAGTCACAACTTTTTCGTTCCAAAACACCTTCTTTAATCCCACACTAACCAACATGCATCTGACTCTTTCTAGAATGGTTCTATTAAACCTTTCAACCAAACCATTTTATTTGGGAGTAACTGCAGTAGTTTTGTGCCTTACAATACTAGACACAACAGAATAGCTGTCGAAAGCCTCATTGCAAAATTCAAGACCATTATCGGTCCTCAACCTTTTTACCTTCCTGTCAGTTTAGTTTTCGACCAGAGTCTTCCAAAATTTGAAATTCTCAAAAGTTTCATACTTAGCCTTCTAGATGAATACCCATAAAATTTTGAATAATCATCAACTATGGATAGGAAATATTTTGCACTTGAGTGTGAAGGATTCCTTGCAGGCCCCCAAAGATCAGCATGAATGTAATCAAGGGATCAATGTGTTTTTTGTTTACCTTTGTTAAACTTCACCCCACAGGATTTACCAAATACACAAGGTTCACAAAACTTCATTTTTTCGACCTTGTCACCACAATGCAGATTTTGTGTCAACAATTCGACCAAGCCTCTTTCACTGACATGGCCAAGTCTCTTGTGCCATAGCTCAGTCTTCGACGAGGGTTTGCTAGATGCCACATCTGCTAAAACACTTACAACCTCATCCTCAAGGGTATACAAACCTTGTTTCTTCACGCCTCTTAAAACTTCCTTCGACCCCTTCATTACCCTTAGGATACTTTACTCTCCTTTGAAAACATATCTTTTCTTGTCAAATTCACCAAGAGAAATCAAATTCCTCTTAAGATCAGGTACATACCTGACATCAATAAATAACCTCATTGACTCATCATGGAGCTTGAATCTAACAAATCCAATTCCTACAATCTTGCAGGTTGTATTGATTCCTAACAACACTGATCCACCATCTTGATCACATAATTCCTCACATATGTCTTTGTTTGGAGTCATGTGCCAAGTACAACATGAATCCATAATCGAATCCTTGCTAGAGTCGCTGCTTGAAACAACCAAGACATCAGATGATTCATAAGCATCTTGTATAATAGTTGTATTACCATTATCCTTTCCACCATGATTATTCATCCGACCAGGGCACACCGTTCTTGTAAGTCCCTCCTTCTTACAATGATAAAAACCTAATTGCAGGAGTATTACCACCATAATAATTTTGTATAACCTTACCATTCTTCTTCTCAAATCTACTATCTTTCTCCAAGAATTTTCCTTTGACGGAAAATCCTTCACTGACAGAAGATGGTTTATGCTCCTTTCTTTCATTCAGGTCCTTAGAGTACAAGGTTGACTGAACTTCTTCAAAGGTCAATGAATATCTTCCATATAAGAGAACTTCTTTGAAATGAGCATGAGACTTAGGTAAAGCACACAACAACAATAATGCGTGATCTTCATAATCAATCTTGACCTCGATATTTTCAAGATTAAGAATCAACATGTTGAACATATCCCGCTGCTCAGCCAAGAATTTGTCTTTACTCATCATGAATGAATACAATGCTTGCTTCAGGTAGAGACGATTGACCAACGATTTTGCCATGTACAAACCTTCGAGTTTCATCCATACACCAGCTGCAATTTTGTCCTTTAAAACCTGCCGGAGAACCTTATCACCAAGGCTCAATATGATGACACTGTGGGTTTTTTTCGATCATCTTCATTTTCTCCTTCTCCGTTAGGGCAACATCCATATTTCTAGATCCTTTCAATGCTTCTAACAAACCCTGTGAACCAGTAGGGCTTTCATCTAAAAGAGCCACAAACCCAAATCATTCACACTGGTGAATTTCTCAATCTCATACTTTGCTGACGATATCTACTCCTCTGCACTCACCACACCAGTTTGTTGTGAATTGATGTCATCTAGAACAAATCAAAGATACGAGAAAGATTAAGTTTCTTGAACTAACATAAGAAACCCTATTAGGTTTTATGAAAGAGAGAGAACAAGGAAGAGAAGAATCGGGATTAGTTATAACTGTTTTACTATGCACTTTCTCTATTAGGATTCAAAGATTACAAGTGAATATCAACAACCAAAATCTCTTTATTTCTCTGTCTCTCTGTCTCTCTCGCTCTCTCTCTCTCTCTCTCTCTCTCTACAACCTGAGAGAAACAATCCATTTATAGACTACTAAGCTAACTTAAACAATTTTGGCTAAACAGACAAGCCCAATTTGACATTCTAACAATCCTAGCATTTAGACTATTGCATGCTTGAGCATACTTCGGCTACAACATGCATGATCAACATGTGAACAGATTTCAACTACATGTTAAAAATTTTTTGAACCATGAAGCTATTCCTGTTGAGACTGGAGTTCGCTCCAAATACCACAAGAATAAAAAATGACTTTGCCAAAAGTCTACATTCATGAGAACGTGTTTTATGTGATGTACTCAACATAGACCCATAATATTTTGGTGAATCTTTTAGAGGAAAATAATAGGATGTAAGCATATGAAGGAGATATCTAAAGAGTAAGGAAACTAACAAGAGGTTTCGAGATGCGCAATAATGATAATCGCTTATTATCACCACTACAAATAATATATTTTACAACGGTTGAAAATCAACATTTAATCATAGTTGAAGGTCTGTGGTTATGCAGGGTGTGGTAGTAAGTGAGATACTTACCATCACAGACCATTGGATGTGGTAATAAAATGGAAAGCGTGCTACATATCACCACGGTTCAAATAAACAATCATAGTGAAAAGATTAAATGTCGTTGGTTTGATACTCAACGATGTTATTTTTAAGTTTTATCAAACTAGATAGCGCTCTACATAACAGGACGACTTTAAGAACCAACCGTGGTGAAATATTTTATTTTTTTAATATATATTTTTTGATTTCACGGAATTCTTATTTTTTTAACCTGTATTTTTGTGAATCATAACAAACCAGAGACAACAACATTTTACATTTGTGAAACGCTAACAAATTGGCAAATATTAAGAGCCAAAAAGTTTATAACATCAAAACCAAAATGACATAAAACAACATACAATTTACACATCATTACATCAAATAAAAAACCAAAATGGCATAAATCAACATAAAAAAAATATTGTGCAATACATTCTTCAAATAAGATGCTCAACGTGACCGGGGACATCTTTTGATGTTTTGTCTCTAAACACCTATAATTTCAAATAATTAAAGTTGTTAGTATATAACACTTAGAAATTATAACATACAATAAATTATGAATAAAAAATAAAAATAAAAATATTTACTTGTTAATTTTTCCATATGCCTTATTCATGATCATAATGAATAACATGCATATCATCTGTATCAATTTGTACATATGAAGTAGGCACATGTGTTGCGTAAGAAGGAGTCGCAGTAATATCAAAATTTAAATCTTGGTTTTCATCACTCTGAGGAATGTATTTTTCTTGGAGCACAATCGACCATCTTTTGTCAGAAGAATCAGTGACATAAAAGACTTGTTTTTCTAGGGATGCCATGATGAATGGGTCGGTCATATAAGTTGTCTTACCAAGGTTAACCTGTATGAATCTTAAGTCATCTGTTTGTACACTAATGTTATTGCCAACCCACTTGCATTTAAATAAAGGAATTTTGAATAAAACATCATAAATATCCTAAATCTCCTCAATGACCCCAAAGTACGCTCTAGATGCCATTAAAGTATTCTTATCTTCTGAACTAGAGTAATACATGGATTCAACCTCAACTATAACTCCATTTGCATTATACTACGGACATCTTTTGATTTTGTATAAAAGGAAAACCTACTAATCTCGTATACAGTCCAAGTTATTACATTAAATTTAGGCATCTATGACATCCATTTAATTGTCTCAGATGAAATACCATCATTAGAAATCCTTTCATTAAACCAAATTATGAAATTTTTGTTATGCTTTTTCAACTACCAATTTTCACTCATTCAGAGATATTTCTCCTTGGTGAGTCTTTTGTGAGTAGATATGTAAGGTTAAATTTCATCAACATTATGCTTGAAGAACTATATTTCGAGTCATTGGTTTAACATTTAATCTTTGAGTGCCTCTACCTTCATATTTGTCATCACGACAAGACTTTGGGATACCAATAGAATATACTTCTGACAAATAGTTTGAACAGAACTCAACAACTTCTTCAATGATGTACCTTTCAACGATCGAAGCTTCTGGTCGGTGATGATTCTCCGTATATCATTTAAAGATCTTCATGTATTGATCTATTGGATATATCCATCTTAAATAATCTAGACCACAAAATCTGACTTCTCTGACTAGATGAACAATAAAGTGAACCATAATGTCAAAACATTATGGAGGAAGATACATCTCTAATTGACACAAGATTATTGCAACCTCATCTTCCAATTCATATAATTTTTTGAAATCAAGTACTTTGTTACATATAACATTAAAAATAAGCACAATTTGGTTATAATTACCCTTACATTTTTCGGTAAGATGTCATGGATATCCACTGGTAGAATTTGTTGCATCAAGACATGACAATCATGAGATATTAAGCCAATTAAGTTGAGATCTTTCATTGATACAAGTTTCTTGATGTTTGATGAGTACCCTTGGAGAACTTTGATCTATGCAAACATTTGCAAAAACTTTTCTTTTCCTTTTCTGATAGAGCGTGAAAAGCCGGAGGAAAATAAGTTTATTCCCTAATTCTTACGGAGCCAACTCTTGTCATATACCCATTGTCACCATATCTAGAAAGTAATTTTTACTATATTTAGTATTTCCTTGAATGTTTAGAAGTGTTCAAATCCAAACATCATATACATTTTTCTCTACGTGCATTACAACAAGACAATGTCTTACATCGAGGCTAGACTAATATGGAAGATCAAAGAACACAGACCTCTTTTTCCAAATATTTTTCTCAACAAGTCTTTTTTTATTCTTTCCAAAGATAACATTAATGTGTTATTGTTGTTTGTAAACTCCATCCCCAGTTAAAGGCTTAGGAGTGATATCAAACTCTAGCTCTCCGATAAAAGCCTTCCGCAATCTATGATATGGATGATTGGATGTTAGAAATTTTTAATTCCCGAGGTAAATTGTCTTTTTTCCAAACTGAAGTTGGTGAAAACATGTATTATATTCACTTATAGTAAACGTTTTATGTCCCTTGACACTATATCCAACCAAATTACCATATTTAGGAAAGTTGTTGATTGTGCAAAATAACATTGCATGCATCTTAAACTTTTCACTTGAATACGCATCATCAACGTCAATACCTTCCTCCCACAAAACTCTTAAATATTTAATTAACGGACTTAGATAAACATCTACATAATTTACAGGGTTTTTTATAAGCAATGTAATTTACAGGTGGTTTTGGCGCCGAAATCATCATATATATATAAAATGTGATGGAAAACCAAATAGATAGGGTGTAAATCATGAGAAGAACAAAATATAAAGTATGTTTAGTACTCATATTACCGAAGGGGTTCATTCCATCTGTGTCAAGTCCAAGCCCAAGGTTTCTTGGCTCATGGCCGAAATCCAGAAATAATTAATTAATTTTCTTCCATTGCAAAGAATCAACTACATGGCAAATTTTTCCATCACATTTTATTTCATATGCATGTCATATAATATTCTTTGGCAGGAGGACCCATTAGCAAAAGTCTCTTGAACCATGTAGTTATTGGCTGATACCATAACATTTTAGCAGGAGGATGCTTCTTGCTATCATCATCATCGTCATCACCACTGTTGTCCTTTACCTTGTAGTGTGACTTACCACATTTCAGGCAATGATTTAATTTTTCATAGTCTTTCATGTATAAGATGTAATCATTATGGCATGCGTATATTTGGATATACTCCAAACCCATTAGACACAATATCTTCTTGGCCTCATGGACCCCGTCCGACAAATTGTTATCTTCTGGTAGCATTTCTTTCAAAAACTCAAGCAATTATGTGAAACTTTTATCCGACCACCCACTTTTTTTACTTTAGATTAAACAATTTTAACACTACAGGCATTCGTGTAAAATTTGTGCACCCCTTATATAACAACACATCCTTGTCACTACATAAACTATCATAAATATGGGTTTTACTAAAAAAGATTCTCCAATATCTTGAATCATATATTCTAGTTGATCATCCATATCTACAACAACTTCATGTCTTTGTGACGTAGCAGTTTGGTTTTTTCTACTGCACCATGTCAGGTCCATATTGTATAATTTTGATAAATTCCATCACAACATAGGTGATAGAATATTTCTTTATCTCAAAATTTTTTAATATTCTCGCATATAATACAAGGACAATAAAATATTTCATTATTGTTAGAAAGATTTTAACTTGTGTATTCAAGGAATTCAAGAACTCCTTTCTCGTACATCGAACCTAATCTATCAGCTTTCATCCAACTACGATCCAAAACACATTCTGAAATTTATATCAAAAGCTTGTAAAATCATTTAACAATACAACAACAACATTCTCAATACAACAAATTAATAAATTAATTTTCAACAACTATAACAACAATATATACTTTAATACAACAACAACACAACAACAACAACACAACAACAACAACAACAACAACATTGTCAACAATACCATAGCAATCTCAATACAACAATACAATAAGAATGAAACAACTCCAAAAACAATATATAAAATTCTCAAAAACTTAAAAAAGAATCTCAATCCCACTCAATCATAAAAAAAATAACATTAAACAAGAACAAAATCTATAATTATCTCAACAAATAGCAAAAACCTAAAACTCAACATGAATGGTGATGAAGTAGATAACGTGTCGAGATTGTGGCAAAGAAGAAGAGGCAGAGAAATTATTTTCGTGTACACTTCTTGAAGTTTCGCCTTTCCACTCCTTGATTCAAACTTGAAATGATAGAGTTTGACGCTTCTCTGTTATCGTTTTCTTCTGTTCTTTCGCTGGGGCACTTATGTTATGAATGATGTACTGGTCAAAAAGTACGATTGTAGATAAACATAAAGCAAAAGAGGTGAGAATAAACTTCAATATAAAATGGAATAAATAATGTGAGGATAGATAAACACACAACACATCACGCAGTTAATACACAATTACACCGTTATAATCTCACACTTTTCCATCATTATATATATATATATATGGGTGGGGATTAACTTACTACAAGAGTAAGTTTTTTTTAACTTACTTCAAATCCTATGAGAATGTCATTTTTATGTGAGAACATGAGAATTAATCTGAATCATTAGACTTAAAATAAATGGGCGAGAGAAGAGAGAATATTAACTGTAAAAAATATAATATTTTAATTTAATTCATTTATTTTAATAATGGAGGAGAGAGAAAATAAAAGTGACACATAATCTCACAAATGTATTTTGAATATAATAGTTCAGATTTATTCTCATGTTCTCACATAAAAATAACATTCTTATATATATATATATATATATATATATATATATATATATATATATATATATATATATATATATATATATATGCAATGTGTCTGATCACGACATCGACATTATGCACGTGGTACCGAGTAACTCTTGAGTTATAATTTCTTGTGTCGAAGCAGTGTAACTCGACAAAAACAAGGATTAGTCGAATTAGCCTGATGTGTGCGTGTTGAGTTGTAATAGTGTGTCAAAGTGTCGAAGCAGGTTGCTTCACACATGATTTCGACTTAGGCCTATTTTAGTAAAGTTAGCTATTTTGGGCTTTTATAGTTTTGGGCTTTGGCTTGGGGTGCAAGCTAATCTAAATCTATAAATAGGGAGAAACCTTTATTTCTTGTAATGACTCATAACAATTCATAGTTTGCAGTTGCAAGTGAATAGAGAAAGAAATACCACAATTGTGGGCAGAGAGAACTCTGTAGATTTTCATCTTCTTCTCCAACGTTATTGTTTTCTTTCTTTCTTTCTTTAAAACCTTTTCTTTTCATTGTCATTGTGTGATTGTTAACAATCTTGAGATCAAGATTGAATAGAAGAATTATCCATAGATTGTGGTGGAATTTCTAACACCTGGTATCTCGAGCTCCAGTTGCGATTCAAGGAAGAAAATTGTGATGGCGATAAATTATCCAAATGGGCACTTTCCGGCGAGCCTTCCGATTCTCAAGAAAGACAATTATGAGAATTGGTGCAAGCAGATTATGGTGGTTTTCTGTTATCAAGATCTTTGGGATCTTGTGAAGGAAGGAGTAGCACTGCTTGCAGAAGACGCGACGGATCAAGAAAAGGTTGCACACAAAGAATTGAAGAAGAAAGATTATAAAGCTCTCTTTATAATCCATCAATGTGTTGATCCAGATAACTTTGAAAAGGTTAGTGATGTAGAATCAGCAAAAGAAGCTTGGGAGATTCTTGAAAAATCATTTGGAGGTGCAGAGAAGGTGAAAGAGGTGAGGTTACAAACTCACAAGAGGACTTATGAATTGCTTCAGATGGAAGATAATGAAAGTATAACAAATTTCTTCACTAGAGTTACAAAGCTGGTGAATCAAATCAAAGATCTTGAGGTCATTGGCTCCAAAATTCGACCACGTGGTAGTAGCCATATATGATTCAAAATACTTGTCAGTATTGACAAAGGAAGAGCTTCAAGGGACGCTTGAGTCTCATGAAAAAAGGATGGCTGAAAGAGCGGCAGGAAAGTCGAAGAGTGATATGGCTTTGCAGGCACAGTCAGAAAAAGAAAGGAAAGGCAAAGGAAGCTAGAATGGTAACAAAGGTAAAGGAGGCTACACTAATTTGACTGGTCGAAATTAGCAGGAATGAAACTGGTAGAATTAGAGAACCCTGGAACTAAGGCAACCAAAGAGGTGGTGCTGCAGGTAGTGGAAGAGGTGGTGGTCGAAAGCCTGACAAAAGTCACATTCAGTGTTTCAATTGTCAGAAGTATGGTCACTATTTTAGTGATTGTACATAAAAGAAGAAGAATAAACTGATGCAAAGCTGGCAAAACATGAAGAAGAAGAGATGTTGCTGATAGCCACAAAAAGAGACGAAGAGAGATTTCAAGACCAGTGGTACTTGGACTCAGGATGCTCGTCACACATGACTAGAAGGAAAGATTGGTTTGTCAACATGAAGCCCTCGTCGAAGAACACGATGAAGTTTGCAAATGACAACACTCTAGTAGCTGAAGGTGTTGATGATGTTCTGATTATGAGGAAAGATGGCAAGAGGTCAACAATTTCCAATGTGTTATACATACCAGGCATGGAGATTAGTTTGCTTAGTATATGGCAATTAGTCGAAAAGAACTACAAGGTAGTTGTCAAAGACAAGATGATGAGAGTTCTCGATGCATGTGGTAGGTTGATCTTGAAGGCTCCAATGTCTCAGAATAGGACCTTCAAGATTGAGCTCAATGTGATGGAGCACATGTGCCTAACAACTGCAGCCAGCAGAGATTAGTGGTTATGGCATTTTCGACTAGGCCATCTCAAATTCAATGACATTAGAAAGCTAAAGAGAAGAAATATGGCTTCAGGATTACCTAAAATCGACATTACAAGTGAAGTCTATGAAGAGTGTGTTCAGTCAAAACAACACAAGAATAGCTTCAATAAGGATGCAGGAAGGAAGTCGAAGGCAATTCTGGAAGTCATATACTCTGATGTATGTGGTCCAATCCAGGTGGATTCCATTGCAGCAACAAATACTTTGTCACGTTCATAGATGATTATAGTCGAAAGTTGTGGACTTACCTCATCAGAAGAAAAGTGATGTGATCGAGGTATTTTCCATATTCAAATCTATGTTCAAAAGACAGAGTGGTCGAAAGCTGAAAATTATGAGGACTAATGGTGGTGGAGAGTATGTGTTGAAAGAGTTCGATGCATTTTGTGAAAAAGAATGGATTGTGCATGAGGTGGTGCCACCCTACACTCCACAGCAAAATGGAATTGTAGAAAGAAAGAACAGAACCATCATGAACATGGTGAGAAGTATGTTGAATGGAAAGCATCTACCTAAAGAATTATGGGGAGAAGCGGATTCGACAGCAACATACATATTAAATAGATGTCCGACGAAGAAGCTTGAAGGAATCACACCAGAAGAATGTTGGTCTGGTGTCAAGCATAGCCTCAGTCACTTAAAGGTGTTTGGATCTATAGCAAATAGACATGTGCCAGATCAGTTGAGAAGGAAGCTTGATGACAAGTCAAATAAGATGATCTTGATAGGATATCATTCGACTAGAGGTCACAAGCTGTTCGACCCAGTGAATAAACAGGTAGTGATCAGCAGGGACGTGATCATAGATGAGCTTAAAGAATGGGATTGGACTGAGAATGTCAAGAAGGATTCAGTGAGAATCTCTTGTGAAGAACCAACCAATGAAGTCGAAAGAGAAGTTTGACAGGAACAAGTCAGAGATGAAGCGGGTCCAAGCATACCTCGACGAACAGGACCCATGCCTACAAGGTTGCAAGAATGTGTGATTACATCATATGATGTGGTCGATGAAGAAGGTGAGGTGGTACACTATACTTTCTATGCAGATGTCGAACCAGTCAATGCAGCCGAGGCATTGAAAGATTTGAAGTGGATAAAAGCAATGAATGAGGAGTTAGACTCCATCGAAATCAACAACACTTGGTCAATAGTCGAATTTCCTCAAGGCAAGAAGGCAATTGATGTGAAGTGGGTTTACAAGTTGAAGGTGAATCCTAAAGGATAGGTAACTCAACATAAGGCGAGACTTGTGGCGAAATGATTTCTTCAGAAGGAAGGAATCGACTTCGATGAAGTGTTTGCACCTGTTGCTAGGATCTAAACAATCAGGTTGGTTGTTGGTCTAGAAAATATGAACAATTGGCACACATGTCAGATGGACGTGAAGTTTACATTCCTTAATGGCCCCTTAGACAAAGAAGTTTATGTCGCACAACCAGCTGGGTATGTGAAACGAGGTGAACAAAGAAAGGTGTACAGGCTGCATAAAGCCCTATATGGACTTAAGCAAGCTCCAAGAGCTTGGAATAAGAAAATCGACAACTTCTTAAGGGAGAAGGAATTTGAGAAATGTACGACTGAGCATGGAGTATATGTAAGAAGAAGCAGTAGTGAATTGCTTATACTATACCTTTATGTCGATGACCTGTTGATAACAGGAAGTTACAAGAAGGAGATTGAAGATTTCAAGCATGACCTAAGTGAGGAGTTTGAAATGTCAGGCTTGAGAAACCTCTCATATTTCCTTGGCATTGAATTCTACAAGACTAGTAGTGGTTTGATGATGCACCAAAGAAGATATCCAGGCGAAATACTCAAGAGATTTGAAATGCAAGATTGCAACCCAACTTCGACTCCAGCTGAGACCAGATTGCAATTGTCGAAGCAGTCAGATGAAGATGATGTTGACCCAACCCAATATAAAAGACTTATTGGGTCCCTTAGATACCTTTGTCACACAAGGCCTGACTTAGCATACAATGTGGGTATTATAAGTAGATTCATGCAGAAGCCAAAGGTATCACACCTAGCAGCAACGAAGAGGATACTGAGGTATCTGAAAGGAACTCTTAACTACGACATTTTGTTTCTTGCAGCTGCTGAAGGAAAAGAATGCAAGTTAGTGGGATACACTGACTCAAGTTGGTGTAGTGATGTTAAGGATTGAAATTCCACAGCTGGCTATGTGTTTATGTTAGGTGGTGCACCAGTTGCTTGGAGTTCGAGAAAGGAGCCAGTAGTGGCATTATCATCATGCAAAGCAGAGTAAATAGTTGTTTCTCTTTGTGCATGTCAAGCAACATGAATGGTGAACCTGGTCGAATAGATTACAGGTAAGAGTCATGGAGCAATTACCATGAAGATCGACAGCATGTCAGCTATCAACTTGGCAAAGAATCCGATAACACATGGTCGAAGCAAACACATCAAAATGAGGTTCCATTATCTTTGAGAGCAGGTAGCAGAAGGGAATATGAACTTGGAACACTGCAAAATTGAGAATCAGATTGCAGATATCATGACGAAGGGAGTGCAGGTCGAAGTTTTTAGAAGACTAAGAGCCATGATGAATGTAAACAGCTTAGACACAATGAATTAGGTGATGTGTTGAGTTGTAATTTCTTGTGTCGAAGAAGTGTAGCTCGACAGAAATAAGGATTAGTCGAATTAGCCTAATATGTGTGTGTCGAGTTATAATAATGTGTCGAAGTGTCGAAGCAGGTTGCTTCACACAGGATTTCGACTTAGGCTTATTTTAGTAATGTTAGCTATTTTGGACTTTTATAGTTTTGGGCTTTGCCTTGGGGTGCAAGCTAGCCTAAATCTATAAATAAGGAGAAACCCTTATTTCTTGTAATAACTCATAACAGAATTCACAATTTGCAGTTGCAAGTGAATAGAGAAAGAAATACCACAATTGTGGGCAGAGAGAGCTTTGCAGATTTTCATCTTCTTCTCCAACGTTATTGTTTTCTTTCTTTCTTTCTTTCAAAACTTTTCTTTTCATTGACATTGTGTGATTGTTAAAAATCTTGAGATCAAGATTTAATAGAAGAATTCTCCATAGATCGTGGTGAAATCTCCAACAGTAACAACGATAACATATGATGTACGACATACAATAATGCAACGACAACAACACAACAGTGATTACAATGCCACATCTAACTGTAACCGATGATGCATTTAATTACATCAACTATAGTTCTCACTCCAAACTACACATCTTAGCAATCATCACCAAATATGTACAATAATTCATATAATTATATTTGCACTTCACAACATATATGCACACATCGAATAAACATCCCCATAACACCCAATCATATTAATTCATCTCATCAAACACGGCCAAACAACAACCAACAATCATTGGAATCAGAGACAGACCGACAATTCGTGTAAAAAATGACAAGTTTTCCTTGTCACTCTTGCTAAGCAAGATTTGGCTTGCTAAGCGAGATCCAAAAATCATAAAATATCACATTCTATCACAGCTCGCTAAGAGGGCACATTCCTCTCTAAGCGAGAGCTCGCTAAGCAACATTCATCTTTGCTAAGCGAACTCACCCAGAATTGCAAAAATCAGAAACGCGGTTCCACCAATGGAGCCCTATCAAAGTTCTGATTTCACACCCAAAACACTCAAATTGACCAGAGACGAATCATACACCAATTTTAATACATAGACATGTTAATTTCACATAGGTTCACAATTAATTTTACCAATTTATCATGAATTAAAGCCATACTCTTGAAAACTTAAACTCATCAATTAACAATAACAAATTGCAGATTCACATGCTTTTATCATGCATCAATTTGACATAAAACAATACACGAGTTTCACACAACAACATCAATCAAAATAAAATATATGTATTCATAACCAATTATTCACACACAATCAACAATATGACCAAATAAGAGAAAAACCTAGAGAAAGGTGAGGATCCCTCTTTCCCCTTCATCAATTACACCAATTGTAATACCCCGTATTATCTAAATGCTCAATTGGATATTAGATGAGATCGGATGAGTACCTTTGTGCTCTATCTTTGGTTAATTGGATTAACGGAATCCTCTAAGTGCTCTAAGTATTGTTAAGTGGGATCAATAGAGCAACTGGTGAACTCTGAAGAGAACAATTATTTTTATTAAATAGACATATCATTAATTATTAGTTCAAGAGAGGGTTTTATGGTAACTCTAATAACTGATCAATTGATGTTAGACGATAAAATATCAATTGAAGATATTTTACCCAATTGGATTATATATATATATATATATATGTTATAAGAAAGAAAGAGGAAAGAAAAGTTGGTAAGAGAAGGGAAAGAAGAGAAGAGGAGAAGAAAGGAAAAAGAGAGAAAGAAGAGAGGAAGAAACTTGGAAGTTGAAGAACAACTTGGATCATCATCTCTTCTTCATCAAATCATCCCAACATCTTCTTCATCTCCTTCATCTTGTTATTGGTGAGTCCTAGTTAGAACCCTAAGTATAGAAACTTAGGTTAGAACTTGAAAAAAATGGTGAAAATGGATTGATCATGCTAAATGTTGTTTGCTATGGTTAATATTTGAAATAAAACACATAATATGTGTGGGTTGTATGAAATATGGATGTTTGATGCTTGCTATGATGTTCCCATGAATTTTGATGGGTTCCATTGGGTTTTGATGCTGAAAATAACAGGTTTTTAGGTCTCGGACTCAGTGGTAACCGGTTACTCATTATAGGGTAACCGGTTACATGCAGGAAAAGTTGAGTTTTGTGGGAAAAATGAACTGAGTAATCGGTTACTCTATATGAGGTAACCAGTTACCCAATTGTGCCTCTAAACGTGAATTCAGTTCTATTTTGAAAATTTGGCTTGAGTAACCGGTTACTCTATATGCGGCAACCAGTTACCATATTGAGATTTTGGTTCTGTTTTGAGAAATGAACTTGTGTAACCGGTTACTCTATATGAGGTAACAGGTTACCACTGTTATGTTTTAAAAAATATTTTAGAAAATTAATATCTTTCGAACCGTGTTTTCGATCGAGGTGTTCTTGGTACCGATGGAAAGCTGTGAAAATATTCTACATAATGAGAGTGAGAAATATTAATTTTTATACCCAATTAAATGAATCGGAGGGAACCCGAGAATGGTGTTAACTTTATGAGTTGAATTATTACATCTAATTCATTACAAATTGTATTATCCCATATCTATCTAATTATGAATTGTGAACGAAAGAAAATATGTCTGTTTAAAATATGAACTAGGAAGAGTGAGGAGACTTTGCCCTAAAATAAAATGGCATAGTTTAAGATTGTGACCTAGTAATGGCTAGGAATTGATAGAAACTCTAGATGGCGATGCGCGTGCATTCGATGTAGAAAGGTGCATCCTTGACGAGTAATGGCCTAGAGTAGACAACCTAGATGATGATGCTCGTGCATTCGATGTAGAAAGCTACATCCGTGACGAGTAATGGTCTAGGTGAGAGTGAAACACTAGTATGGAACATGTGTAAACTATGGTAATTATTGAGAAAGGCAAAAGAGGCCTAAAGGCATATGAGGCCTAAAGGCTAATGTGGCCTAGAATTATTGAATACAATTATGGTTGTATGTGAAATCACGAAATCGTAACCGTTTCCCATTACGTGTCGTTACATGAGTAACGCGCTCCTCTGGAATGATTGCACGATTACTTGGTAGGTTTGATTCCCAATGTTATAGTACGAATGGAACCTGTAATACCCCATAAATTTATAAACGCTCTGGTTAATATTATTATGATCAACTGGGTTTCGGAGTACTCTGAACAATTATTTGATAGAATAATTAGAGTAAACTGACGAACTCAGAGTTGATTAAATTAATAGTATTTAACTTTTGAGTTTTTTATTTTTTTGTGCAATTGAGCTAATTTGGACATTTAGTAGTATTACTAATAAGTGGTAATTTTTCTATACTATCTATTTTCTCTCCACTTCATTTGGAAACAAAGAGAAAGTTAGAAACATTGAAGGAAAGTGAAGGAAAGGAAAAGTGAAGGAGAGAAAAGAAGAAAAACTCAAGAACATCAAGAATCATCATCATCCATTCATCAATCTTCATCCAATCTTCTTCACCATCATCTTCATCTTCATCTTACTAGAGGTGGGTTCTAGTTAGAGACCCTTTTTCTTTTTGAGTTTTTGGAATATTTGAGTTTTAGGTCAATATGTTGAAATCGATAATCTAGTGGTTAAAAATCGAGATAAATTGGATTGTATGATCACTCTATGCTTATGAACATTAATTATGCTTGTTTGTGTTGTTGGAACTGTTTTTGGTTTGGAAAAGTGGGATTTTGGGGGTTAGAATCATGAAACCCGCAGCAGAAAAAAATTCTGGTTCTGGTGCAAGTGGCCAGGCGAATTTTTAAGTGGCCAGGCGAATTTGGTCTCGCCACTGTCTCGCCAGGCGAAGTACTGGCGGAAGGGATTCGCCAGGCGGATTCCAGATTCGCCAGGCGGATTTGAAAAGACAGAAATGTGTGAGCTACTGGAACCTTTGATTTTTCTGAAATTGGGGATTCGCCACTAGATTCGTCAGGCGAAGTGCTGGCGAATGGTGATTGGCCAGGCGAAGTGCTGGCGAATGGTGATTGGCCAGGCGAATTCTGAAGTGGCCAGGCGAATTTCGCTGTAACTCAATAATTTTCTTTGTTTTCAAAAATTCATAACTTTTGACTCGTTTATCCAATTTAAGAGTTCTTTATATCGACGGGAAGCTAAGAAAATATTCTATGCAATGGAGGTGAAAAAGGTTAATTTTACTGCCCGATTAAATAATCGGAGAAACCCAAAAGTGGGATAAGTGGGTTGTTTTTATCATTTGTATTTCTATTGTTCAAATGTATTATGCTTTGGTTATTGTTCTCATTGTTAAACATGTTTGAGTATATATGTATGCTAAAATATGATATAGGTAGAGTGAGAATTATTACCATAAACAGTGTTGGAAGTGTGAAATTTTATGTGTGGCAATGCTCGTGCATGAAAGGCCGAGGCGTGTGCATTTTTGTTTATCAATAACCACTGTTTGTGCGGTGTAGTTCATGAGACTCGAGCACCTCCTCTGAACATTATACACAACTACTTGGCAGGTTTGAGTCCCGTGTTAAGTACGATTGGAGCCTACGGGTAAAGAGACTTGTGACGGTGTACGGGCCGTGAGAAGTGACGGATCACGGTGTACGGACCGGTGATCCCGAATCCAATCGTATGCCAAGTAGCTACAAGGATCCATGACTCGGATCGCCTTCTAGACGTAGAAGGGTACGGGAAAAGGGGATGCCTTGGTATTGGTTATTGATATGTGAGTTCTTGAGTGTACGGACTCAGAACGTACTTCGGTACTTTGTGAATCCTTGATTTTACAGGCTCAAGAGGTACTTCGGTACTAGTGTGAGTTTACAGGCTCACCGTGATGGTTACTCGTGTGTGTACTCATGGTCTTTTCCCTTTCCCCTTGGACATGAGTTAGGATTATTAGAACCTTGTAAAGCCGAGAGGACTTTAAGATAGGGAACTCACTGAGATTTGATGTATCTCACCCCACTGTTGTTGTTTACATCACAGGTTCTGCAGGTTCGGCGAAGGGTAAGGACAAGGTTATTTGACTTTCCTTACGGATCATAGTTTTATGATGGCATGGCTTCTGCTATGGCGTTATGTTTTGAGATCATTGTTTTGATCTAGTTCTTAGTTTTTATCATTTTGGAACATCTTGTATATGTAATGCCTTAGACTTTTAGGGTTTTTGTATTAGAGGCATTTATGTGTATAATGTGTTAACTAGGAACTTATTATGTTTCAGTACCAGAAGTGAAACTCATGTATAATTTGTGATTTGATGCATTAATTATATGTGGGCGTTACAGTTGGTATCAGAGCAGGTCGTATCCTCGACCTAGCCATGAAATAAAATAAGTGTTTCTTCCGTTTCAAATACGTGGTGTCGCCTTGGGTCTTGCATGTTATATTTATAGTATTGGGCCTGATCAACTTAATCCTATTTGTATGACATTCAGGAACATGGCCGACGGACGTAGAAACAACCGTGGAAGACCCAGAACTCCGAGAACTACTCCAGCTGGGACAGTTCCGCAGGGTGATGAATGGAATGCCCCTTTGTACCAATTTATGCAACAGATGCAGCAGCAGCAGAATCAGTTCATGCAAGGAATGATGCAACAAATGGCTGATGGTCTGCATCCTCCAGTGGTTGTTCTGGAAGTTGCAGGAGGAACCTACAGGGAATTTGTTCGTATGAATCCTCTGGAGTTTCAAGGAGGGCTAGATCCGGTGAAGGCACACGAATGGATAACAGGTATGGAACGGATTTTTCTGATAGTTCATTGCAGTGAGGAGAATAAGGTGGTCTTTGCTTCTCACTGGTTGAAGGGTCCTGCCATGAGGTGGTGGGAGAGCGCTTCAGCTTTGATGACAATTCAGGAGGTGCCGAAAGTGTGGGAACAGTTTAAGGTAATCTTTATGGAGAAATATTTTCCGAGTTCATTAAGGTCTCAAAAGGAGTTTGAGTTCCAACAGTTGAGACAGGGAAATTTATCAGTGGCTTCTTATGCGAAACAATTTGAGATCATGGCTGACTATTCTAGACAGGCCATGTATGCTCCTGATGAGAGGTGGAAGATAGATCAGTTTCTGTTTGGGTTAAGGGCTGAGATTTCATACAGCGTGTCTCAACGGGAATTTGCTACTTATGCTGAAATGTTAAGACAATGTTATGTGGCGGAAAATAGTTTGAAAAAGATACAAATAGAGGTGGATTTGAACAGGGCAACTCAGAGTGACCGTGGAAGGTCGAACCAACAGTTTAGGCAAAGGCAACAGTCTTCCAAAGGGAAGCAAGTACAGGGCTCTAGAACTAGTGTGCCTCCAGTATGTCGCACTTGTGGGAGGAGTCATTTTGGTAGGTGCTATTCGGATGGAATACGGTGTTATTAGTGTAACAAGGTGGGTCACATAGCGAGGGATTGTCCTCAGGGTAGGAATCAGGCACAAGGGAAGACTACTGGCCGAGTGTATACCTTGGATGCGAGGAAAGCAAAGGGGGACAACTCCTTGATTGCGGGTACGTGTTTTATAAATGGACAACCTTGTTTTGTTTTATTTGACTGTGGGGCTACACATTCTTTTGTGTCCTTGAGATGTGTGAGGCGACTGGGGTTGCAAACTATTCCTCTGTTTCCTCCTATGGTGGTTACTACTGCCATGGATGAAATGGTCGAAACACCATTAATGTGTGAAAATTGTGTTTTGTCGGTGAATGAAAGAGTCTTCCAAATCGATCTTATTTGTTTGCCGCTCAAGAAAGTGGATGTTGTTCTGGGAATGGATTGGCTTTCAGCTAATTCGGTTTTTATCGGTTGTGAGGAGAAGCTAATTATTATTCCATCTGCTGAGGCTACTCCGAAAGATGTATTATCAACGATTTTAGAATGTACGGTGGGAATGGTAAATTTCTTGTTTGAGAAAGAGAAATATGTTTTATTGGTTCTTACTAAGGAAGAAAGTAGGGAACAACAAGTTCTGAGTATTCCAATCGTGTGTGAGTTTCCTGAAGTGTTTCCTGAGGATGTTTCTTCTCTTCCTCCGGAGAGAGAAGTTGAGTTCTCTATTGACCTGATACCGGGAACGATTCCTATATCCGTTTCTCCTTATCGGATGGCACCGCTTGAATTAAGAGAATTGAAGGACCAATTAGAGGACTTGATGTCTAAGCATTTTGTTAGGCCTAGTGTTTCACCGTGGGGAGCTCCAGTGTTGTTGGTAAAGAAGAAAGATGGGGGAATGCGGTTGTGCATTGATTATCGTAAGTTGAATAAAGTTACTATTAAGAATAAGTACCCCTTACCCAGGATAGACGACTTGTTAGATCAATTGAAGGGAGCCTGTGTGTTCTCGAAGATTGATTTACGGTCGGGTTATCATCAGATACGAGTGAAGAGTTCCGATGTGCCAAAGACTGCATTTAGGACACGTTACGGTCATTATGAATTCTTAGTGATGCCTTTCGGTGTGACTAATGCTCCAGCTGTTTTTATGGATTACATGAATCGAATATTTCAGGCGTACTTGGACCAATTTGTGGTAATCTTTATTGATGACATTCTTATTTATTCTCGTACTCCACAAGAGCACGGAGAACATCTGAGAATTGTCTTATCGGTATTGCAAGAGAAACAACTTTTTGCTAAGTTGAGCAAGTGTGAGTTTTGGATGTCGGAAGTTAATTTTCTTGGGCATGTTATATCTCAAGGTGGTGTGGCAGTGGATCCATCAAAGGTAGAAGCAGTGATTAATTGGGAGAGACCGAGAAATGCTTCAGAGGTTAGAAGTTTCTTGGGATTGGCGGGTTACTACAGAAGTTTCATCAAAGGTTTTTCTCAATTGGCCTTACCAATGACGAAACTTACTCGGAAGGATTTTCCTTTTGAGTGGGATTCGGGTTGTGAACAAAGTTTTATGAAATTGAAGGAAAGTTTGACGAGTGCTCCAGTATTAATTATTCCTGATCCTAATAACTCTTATGAAGTATTTTGTGATGCTTCTAAGAGGGGATTAGGGGGTGTTCTGATGCAAGGCGGTCAAGTAGTAGCTTATGCTTCTCGACAGTTGAAAGTTCATGAGAAGAATTATCCAACTCATGATTTGGAACTAGCTACCGTGGTGTTTGCACTGAAGGTGTGGCGTCATTATTTGTATGGTGTACGTTTTGAAATGTTCAGTGACCAGAAAAGTTTAAAGTATTTATTTGACCAAAAGGAGTTGAATATGCGACAGAGAAGATGGATGGAATATTTAAAGGATTATGACTTAGAATTGAAGTATCATCCAGGAAAGGCGAATAAAGTAGCGGATGCTTTAAGTCGAAAAATGGTTCATAGTGCGGAATTGATGCTTTTAGAGTACTCATTGTTGGAGAAGTTTAGAGATCTTAATCTCCAGTTTGTGTGGACTCCGAATGGTGTAATTATGGGAAATTTGAATGTCAATTCTACCTTAAGAGTTGAGATTCAACAGGCACAATTGTTAGAGGAAGAGTTACAAGAATTGTTACTTCAACCGGGTTTTACACAAGCAGCTGATGGGGTTGTTTTGTTTAATCAACGAATTTGTGTTCCGAAAGATGAGGCATTGAAAAGGAAGATTCTAGACGAAGCTCATAAAGGTACTTTTACGATACATCCGGGTTCTTCGAAGATGTATCAGGATTTAAAGAAGGATTATTGGTGGTCTGGAATGAAAAAGGATATAGCGGAATATGTGTCAGAATGTGCAGTGTGCCAACAGGTGAAGATTGAACACCAAAGACCGTGCGGTTTGTTACAACCTTTGGATGTTCCAGTTTGGAAGTGCGATAGTATTTCTATGGACTTTGCAGTGGGCTTACCCCGTACCCAAGGTGGGTATGATTCTATTTGGGTAATCGTAGATCGACTAACGAAATCTGCGCATTTCTTAGCCGTGAAGACTACTTATAAGGCAAGTCATCTTGCAAGGTTGTTTATTGCTGAGATTGTGAGATTGCATGGTATTCCTTCTAGTATTGTGTCCGATAGAGATCCGAAGTTTACTTCGAGGTTTTGGAAGGTGTTCCAACAAGCGATGGGTACGAATTTGCGGTTGAGCATGTCGAATCATCCTCAAACGGATGGTCAGACTGAGCGGACCATACAGACGATGGAGGATAAGTTGAGAGCTTGTGTGCTAGAGAGTAGAGGGAATTGGAAAGAACTTTTACCGTTAATTGAGTTTTCCTATAACAATAGTTACCATGCGAGCATTGGTATGGCTCCGTATGAAGCATTGTATGGGAGGAAGTGTAGGACACCTTTGTGTTGGGCTGAAATTGGCGAAGATAGAATTTTGGGACCCGAGATTATTCAAGAGACTACGGAAAAGATTCGAATGATCCGCAAGAAAGTTAAACAAGCACAAGATCGTCAAAAGAGTTATGCGGACAATCGCAGGAGACCTTTGGAATTTGAGGATGGTGACCATGTATTTCTGAAAGTTACTCCGAG
Organism: Lathyrus tuberosus; assembly: GCA_022829125.1. NCBI lineage: Eukaryota > Viridiplantae > Streptophyta > Magnoliopsida > Fabales > Fabaceae > Lathyrus > Lathyrus tuberosus. The sequence continues at coordinate 19,909,118 of JALAZF010000006.1, forward strand.
ATTGAGATTGAAAGGACCATTTAAGTCACGCAAATTAAGCCCGAGATACGTGGGACCGTATCAGATTTTAGAAAGGATTGGTGAAGTTGCTTACAGATTAGCTTTACCACCCTCTCTATCTGAAATGCATGATGTTTTTCACGTATCTCAGCTTCGTAAGTTTGTTCCTGATCCTCTTCAGCCAATTCTACCAGAATCGATAGAAATAGAAGCGGATTTGACTTTTGAACCACAACCGAGTTGCATCGTGGGAAGAGAAACCAAAGTGTTAAGGAACAAAGACATTCCTCTTGTCAAGGTGCAATGGGATGTGACGCATCCGGGTGATGCTACTTGGGAACTAGAATCGGAGATGCGAGATTCTTATCCACATCTGTTCGGGTAATCTTCTAAATTCGAGGACGAATTTCTATTTAAGGGGGGGGGGGGGGAGGATGTAATACCCCATAAATTTATAAACGCTCTGGTTAATATAATTATGATCAACTGGGTTTCGGAGTACTCTGAACAATTATTTGATAGAATAATTAGAGTAAACTGACGAACTCAGAGTTGATTAAATTAATAGTATTTAACTTTTGAGTTTTTATTTTTTTGTGCAATTGAGCTAATTTGGACATTTAGTAGTATTACTAATAAGTGGTAATTTTTCTATACTATCTATTTTCTCTCCACTTCATTTGGAAACAAAGAGAAAGTTAGAAACATTGAAGGAAAGTGAAGGAAAGGAAAAGTCAAGGAGAGAAAAGAAGAAAAACTCAAGAACATCAAGAATCATCATCATCCATTCATCAATCTTCATCCAATCTTCTTCACCATCATCTTCATCTTCATCTTACTAGAGGTGGGTTTTAGTTAGAGACCCTTTTTCTTTTTGAGTTTTTGGAATATTTGAGTTTTAGGTCAATATGTTGAAATCGATAATCTAGCGGTTAAAAATCGAGATAAATTGGATTGTATGATCACTCTATGCTTATGAACATTAATTATGCTTGTTTGTGTTGTTGGAACTGTTTTTGGTTTGGAAAAGTGGGATTTTGGGGGTTAGAATCATGAAACCCGCAGCAGAAAAAAATTCTGGTTCTGGTGCAAGTGGCCAGGCGAATTTTTAAGTGGCCAGGCGAATTTGGTCTCGCCACTGTCTCGCCAGGCGAAGTACTGGCGGAAGGGATTCGCCAGGCGGATTCCAGATTCGCCAGACGGATTTGAAAAGACAGAAATGTGTGAGCTACTAGAACCTTTGATTTTTCTGAAATTGGGGATTCGCCACTAGATTCGCCAGGCGAAGTGCTGGCGAATGGTGATTGGCCAGGCGAAGTGCTGGCGAATGGTGATTGGCCAGGCGAATTCTGAAGTGGCCAGGCGAATTTCGCTGTAACTCAATAATTTTCTTTGTTTTCAAAAATTCATAACTTTTGACTCGTTTATCCGATTTAAGAGTTCTTTATATCGACGGGAAGCTAAGAAAATATTCTATGCAATGGAGGTGAAAAAGGTTAATTTTACTGCCCGATTAAATAATCGGAGAAACCCAAAAGTGGGATAAGTGGGTTGTTTTTATCATTTGTATTTCTATTGTTCAAATGTATTATGCTTTGGTTATTGTTCTCATTGTTAAACATGTTTGAGTATATATGCATGCTAAAATATGATATAGGTAGAGTGAGAATTATTACCATAAACAGTGTTGGAAGTGTGAAATTTTATGTGTGGCAACGCTCGTGCATGAAAGGCCGAGGCGTGTGCATTTTTGTTTATCAATAACCACTGTTTGTGCGGTGTAGTTCATGAGACTCGAGCACCTCCTATGAACATTATACACAACTACTTGGCAGGTTTGAGTCTCGTGTTAAGTACGATTGGAGCCTACGGGTAAAGTGACTTGTGACGGTGTACGGGCCGTGAGAAGTGACGGATCACGGTGTACGGACCAGTGATCCCGAATCCAATCGTATGCCAAGCAGCTACAAGGATCCATGACTCGATCGCCTTCTAGACGTAGAAGGGTACGGGAAAAGGGGATGCCTTGGTATTGGTTATTGATATGTGAGTTCTTGAGTGTACGGACTCAAAACGTACTTCGGTACTTTGTGAATCCTTGAGTTTACAGGCTCAAGAGGTACTTCGGTACTAGTGTGAGTTTACAGGCTCACCGTGATGGTTACTCGTGTGTGTACTCATGGTCTTTTCCCTTTCCCCTTGGACATGAGTTAGGATTATTAGAACCTTGTAAAGCCGAGAGGACTTTAAGATAGGGAACTCACTGAGATTTGATGTATCTCACCCCACTGTTGTTGTTTACATCACAAGTTCTGCAGGTTCGGCGAAGGGTAAGGACAAGGTTATTTGACTTTCCTTACGGATCGTAGTTTTGTGATGGCATGGCTTCCACTATGGCGTTATGTTTTAAGATCATTGTTTTGATCTAGTTCTTAGTTTTTATCATTTTGGAACATCTTGTATATGTAATGCCTTAGACTTTTAGGGTTTTTTGTATTACAGGCATTTATGTGTATAATGTGTTAACTAGGAACTTATTATGTTTCAGTACCAGAAGTGAAACTCATGTATAATTTGTGATTTGATGCATTAATTATATGTGGGCGTTACAGAACCTATATGGTAAAGAGACTTGTGACGATGTACGGACCGTTTGAAGTGACGAATTAAGGTGATAACATGTCCCTTAGTTCCGAATCTATCTCGTATGCCAAGTAATCTACGAGGATCTATGACTCGTTCTGACTTCTAGACGTAGAAGAGGACGGGAAGAGGGGATGTCTTGATAGGGTTGACGATAGTGATAAATTTTGAGTTAACGGACTCAATAACATGTTTCCATATAGTGTGAGATTGATAACTCAAGGTCATTTCCCTTCGTCTTGACTTGAGTTAGGATTTGGCTAGAACCCTGTAAAGCCGAGAGAATCCATAAGATAGGGAACTCACTGAGATTAATATCTCACCCCATTATTGTTGCTATTTTTCAGGCATTGATTACAGGTTTAATTTACAAGTGGAGCTATGCTTGGATGTTTCAAGAGAAGCTTGGATTTAGTATTCCGCTGTGTAATTGTTGTATACAATTGAGGATATTGTATATTGATCTTAAATTTTATTTTATTTGGCTAATTTCCATGTCTTGCACCATAGGTTATATTTGTGTTTAGTAATGGTCAAGTATGTGAATTATGCCAATAGGCACTTGTGATGGTGTCAGTACCAAATAAAATGCTTGTATAGTATTATTCTAGGTATATATTATACAGGGCATTACAGTTGGTATCAGAGCAGGTCGTATCCTCGACCTAGCCTTGAAACATCATAAGTAAATCTATTCCTGACTCTTAAGTGTGTCTTGCCAGCATGAATCTTAATATCATACTATGTAGTATTGGGTCTGATCAACCTAATGCCACGTATGTGATAGGTAGAACCATGGTTGAGCGACCACGAGGACTCCGAAGTGTTGTCGAAACTTGTGCTGTGAGGGTAGGCTCAAGCCAAGAGTTAGTGTATGGAGTTTTGGTCAGCTCGGTTGAGGTCTTAGTAGAAGTCATACTTTGGGTAACATGGAATTGAAGAGTGGTGTGTTGTTCAAGCAATCCTTTGGAATGGATAGAGTCTGAAAATTAAGGATCTCTATCGGACGATTGGTCAAGGTCTTGAGGAACATGTAATATCGCTAGTACAGCTGGATTGGCCACTAGAATGGATAAGGGTTTCAAGAAATCTCATTCCGTGAAAAAGAAAAGTTGTTTTGTGGAACGTGTGAAGTAAGGTCCGGAAGTGAGATAGTTATTGGTGTTTCTGTTTCTAAGGTCGCTATAGTATCTTGAATGGACGAGAGTACCTTAAGAAATGCATTTGGAGCAATGTCTTCCAACTGGCTAAAAGTAAAGAGTTAAGGACGTTCAACTTTTATAGGAACCTAAAGTAGTAAAGAAGTGTGAGAAGGAACACAAGGATGTGTTTGCATACTTCAAGTGAAACAAGTGTGTGCCGAACGAAGAGTGGGAGATGAATTGCGTATATTCAGTTATGAAGGGAGATTAGGTTCAGGAAAATACTTTAGGATTTCTGTTTCGGTGAGAGACCAATTTGGAATTGTTAAATTATCCAAGGAACAATGTACGGTATTGTGTCAAAGAAAGTTTGAACTTTATTTCGTAATAGAAAGTGTAGCGATACGGACCGGAAGAAGTTTGTGTCAAGAAACAGAGTAAGTATCTTGGATTTAAGGAAATTTTTGTATGATAGTTTTATACTTGGACCTAAAAGGATTACAATGGAGAGCGAAGTAAGCGCGATGTGGAGAACAGTATTAATAGTATGTTATGAGGAAGTGATAACAGAACGTATTTTGGACGAGTGTGCAATAGAATTCTTAAGATGTTGTTGAAGCTGAAAATTAAAGAATGTAATCAAAGATGGTTCACCCATGAGAACCCTATTAGTATGACGTGGAATGAGAAAGTTACACCTTGGTATTGAGGAATGCGTAGTAGTAGCACCGTGGTCACAAGTGTACGTGATGGATTCTTATTCTTGAGACAAGTGTGGAGGGACGTACCTTGTGGAACAATAAGCATTGTGTCCTAAGAAGCAAATCAAGACTTATTACGAACTAAGTGCAAATCATGGAACAATTTATAACGGAAGGATTTTGTAAGCAGTCGATGAGAATTGTCAGTTTCAATTCTTTTATTAAGTGAATTCGATGTATGTGTAGTGCGCATTGGATAGTGGAGGGTAAGAAATCCCGGTTATTGTGTACGAAGTGATAGAGAGGTCCTTCAAGAGGATGCATTTCCCTGATTTATTTTCAAGTATAGAGAGAGACTTCTGTATTTGTGAATGATTGGAGTATTCGAAATCTACCTTTTGTTGGACTAAGAACGTTGTTGTTTTATTTTCCACCAAGGAGTTCAAGTGAGAGAACAAGGTTGTATGCTCGACAGGTTATGTCCACCGCTTTGTGGTACCGTTTAATGGTTGCGTGTTGGGTTTTGCTTGTGGATGACTCAAGTATGAGTCGTGGCTTAAACATTAGAATGTCGTCATCTTTCAGCTTTCTGCTAGTGTAGTCGTATGAACTGGGAATGAACTATTCCGCCAAAGATTTGCCGTGTGACCGCGTCGGAATTTGGAATTCTGCCTTGTCACTTGGTTAGAGTGTGTAATCCGCATGCTTTAACTTTGTTCGGTATTACCTTGAGTGGATCATGGTTAGTGAATGTTATACAAGTTAAGAAGCCGCGAGTTGAGAATGATATCACGAGTCGGTACGAACCAGATTGATGGTTTTGAGTAGGGATGGTTTTCGAATTAAAAGAAATTGGTTTTTCAGTTTCTGCAGCAGTGTTAACCGATTAACACCATATGGTTAGCCGATTAACACGTGCAAAGATGGTATTTTGTGCTGAATTTTGAAGGGGTAACCGATTAACCTCGGATGGTTAATCGATTAACATGTGTGTGAATTATGGAATCCCTTGGAAATCAACATCTGTGTTTTGTTACCGTATGTTACTCCGATTGGAGAGTATTGTGTGAATGGAGAACGGGATTGCAAGTTAATGAAAGACAGAATTGTGTTTTTGAAATTGGAACTTCTGAAAAGGTGTTGCATAGTTGACCATTTGTTCAGACGACAAGAGAGTTGACTTTTGGGGAAGTAATCGTATGAATCGTGTTGAGTATGAGAAGGTCTTAAGTGTATTTGTCACCATTACTGTTGCGAGTCTTAAGGACGAAGATAGAGAATGCTCACTAAGTTTTTATTCCGCAAGGAATATTTCGGTGTTTTAATTATGGTGTTATTAAGGCATGAACGGTTGGTCAGAGTTAGTAATTGTTATCTCCCTTGAGTTCATGACATCAAATTTAAACTGTGAGAGCGGTACCAGGTGTGTGCAGTGTATTTACCCAGAGGAGGGAATTTGAAGGTTATCCTTCCAAGTAAGAGTGAGAATTGGACGTTCCGGATTTAAGCATGTAACTTGGAATCGTTTATGAAACGGAACGATTGAGAAAAGTGGATTCAATTGAGAAGCGTGGAATGGCCTTCGAAAGTGTGGGTGTATGTGGAGTTTTGTATGTGAATTGGTGAGTAGTATGGAAACTCACAGTTGTGCCTTTAATGGTTTAAGTTTTGATAGGTGGTGACTCGCATATGATTGAAGTTTCGTGATGGTGTTATGTAATATTAGTTGAGAACTCGTGTCAATAGGGAACCTTGAGTAGGTCGGAAACCGGTAATAAGAATTGATATGAAACGTGGTAACTAAAACCAGAGGTTGTTAAACTATTTTGGATGAATTGGTTCGAGTTTAGACCGGATTTGGAGTTGTATATGTTATGGTTGTAGCCGTGTAACTCCTGTGCCTTTATCGCCTGGAGAGTGTGGGACGGATGTTATAATATTGTGTATTGGTGAGGAAATTGTTCTACCATAGGACGTCAGTAAGTTTCTTGTACCGTTGGTTAGTAAGGACCCCAATAGATAAAGTACATCTCTCCGCTGACTGTTAGCTACTTGGTAGTGCTTGAGAATCCGTGGAGTTCCACTGTTAGATTTCGGGTTACGCAGTGGAAGGTGATAGACGAAAGAGTTAAGTCAGAATAATAAGAATTTAGAAGGATTATTGCTTGTAAGTATGGAAATAAGAAGATCTTGTTTTAAGTTTGTTACCTTTTGGTGTGACATGAAAGAAAGGAAATATCGGATTTAATGAGTACCGTGTATAACATCAGACCAGATGGAACTGGTAAAGAAGTCGTTTGACTAATTATGAAGTGGTTTTGGATGTTGAAGGATTTATGAAAAGATAAATCGTCGGTAATTGCATGAAGTTAAGGAATCACCGAATTACCTCACGAGGATGTGATGAGTGTTTGTTATCCTAGACCAAGATAAGGTGTTACAGTTTTGTTTGTGACTCAGTAGAGGAATATGGAATGGTACATTATTTTCGAAGGTAGAATGCGACTAAGTATTTTATTATGGAACAACAGATGAATTATGGGAAAAGCAAAGTTCGAAGTTAACCCAATATTGGAATAAAAGTATAACTAAGGACACAAAGTTTGATAAATTGTGAAAATACGGACTTTTGGTCTGTGAAATCAAGTTGGAATTGGAATACGTCAGAATTTGAACAGAAGTAAAGTTGAGTGTGGAACTAAGACAGTGATGCAAGTTGTGGTTATTATTGAGCGAAGGAAATTCGGGGGCGAATTTCAATTTAAGGGGGGGGGGGGGAGAGTGTAATACCCCGTATTATCTAAATGCTCAATTGGATATCAGATGAGATCAGATGAGTGCCTTTGTGCTCTATCTTTGGTTAATTGGATTAATGGAATCCTCTAAGTGCTCTAAGTATTGTTAAGTGGGATCAATAGAGCAACTGGTGAACTCTGAAGAGAACAATTATTTTTATTAAAGAGACATATCATTAATTATTAGTTCAAGAGAGGGTTTTATGGTAACTCTAATAACTGATCAATTGGTGTTAGACGATAAAATATCAATTGGAGATATTTTACCCTATTGGATTATATTATATATTAAGTTATATATATATATATATATATATATATATATATATATATATATATATATATATATATATATATATATATATATATATATATATATATATATATATGTTATAAGAAAGAAAGAGGAAAGAAAAGCTGGTAAGAGAAGGGAAAGAAGAGAAGATAAGAAGAAAGGAAAAAGAGAGAAAGAAGAGAGGAAGAAACTTGGGAGTTGAATAACAACTTGGATCATCATCTCTTCTTCATCAAATCATCCCAACATCTTCTTCATCTCCTTCATCTTGTTATTGGTGAGTTCTAGTTAGAAGCCTAAGTATAGAAACTTAGGTTAGAACTTGAAAAAAAATGGTTAAAATGGATTGATCATGCTAAATGTTGTTTGCTATGGTTAATATTTGAAATAGAACACATAATATGTGTGGGTTGTATGAAATATGGATGTTTGATGCTTGCTATGATGTTCCCATGAATTTTGATGGGTTCCATTGGATTTTGATGCTGAAAATAACAGGTTTTTAGGTCTCAGACTCAATGGTAACCGGTTACTCATTATAGGGTAACCGGTTACATGCAGGAAAAGTTGAGTTTTATGGGAAAAATGAACTGAGTAACCGGTTACTCTATATGAGGTAACCGGTTACCCAATTGTGCCTCTAAACGTGAATTCAGTTCTGTTTTGGAAATTTGGCTTGAGTAACCGGTTACTCTATATGAGGTAACCGGTTACCATATTGAGATTTTGTTTCTGTTTTGAGAAATGAACTTGAGTAACCGGTTACTCTATATGAGGTAACCGGTTACCACTGTTATGTTTTGAAAAATATTTTAGAAAATTAATATCTTTCGAACCGTGTTTTCGATCGAGGTGTTCTTGGTACCGATGAAAAGCTGTGGAAATATTCTACATGTTGAGAGTGAGAAATATTAACTTTGATACCCGATTAAATGAATCGGAGGGAACTCGAGAATGGTGTTAACTTTATGAGTTGAATTATTACATGTAATTCATTACAAATTGTATTATGCCATATCTATCTAATTGTGAATTGTGAATGAAAGAAAATATGCATGTTTAAAATTTGAATTAGGAAGAGTGAGGAGACTCTACCATAAAACAAAATGGCATAGTTTAAGATTGTGACCTAGTAATGGCTAGGAATTGATAGAAACTCTAGATGGCGATGCTCGTGCATTCGATGTAGAAAGGTGCATCCTTGACGAGTAATGGCCTAGAGTAGACAACCTAGATGACGATGATCGTGCATTCGATGTAGAAAGGTACATCCGTGACGAGTAATGGTCTAGGTGAGAGTGAAACACTAGTATGGAACATGTGTAAACTATGGTAATTATTGATAAAGGCCAAAGAGACCTAAAGGCATATGAGGCCTAAAGGCTAATGTGGCCTAGAATTATTGAATACAATTATGGTTGTATGTGAAATCACGAAATCGTAAACATTTTCCATTATGTTCCATTTCATGAGTAACGAGATCCTCTGGAATGATTGCACGATTACTTGGTAGGTTTGATTCCCAATGTTATAGTACGAATGGAACCTATATGGTAAAGAGACTTGTGACGGTGTACGGACTGTGTGAAGTGATGAATTAAGGTGATAACATGTCCCTTAGTTCCGAATCCATCTCGTATGCCAAGTAATCTACGAGGATCCATGACTCGTTCCGACTTCTAGACGTAGAAGAGGACGGGAAAAGGGGATGCCTTGATAGGGTTGACGATAGTGATAACTTTTGAGTTAACGGACTCAATAACGTGTTTCCATATAGTGTGAGATTGAGAACTCAAGGTCATTTCCCTTCCCCTTGACTTGAGTTAGGATTTGGCTAGAACCCTGTAAAGCCGAGAGAATCCATAAGATAGAGAACTCACTTAGATTAATATCTCACCCCATTATTGTTGCTATTTTTCAGGCATTGATTACAACTTTGATTTACAAGTGGAGCTATGCTTGGATGTTTCAAGAGAAGCTTGGCTTTAGTATTCCGCTGTGTAATTGTTGTATACAATTGAGGATATTGTATATTGATCTTAGATTTTATTGTTTTGGCTAATTTCCATGTGTTGCGCCATAGGTTGTATTTGTGTTTAGTAATGGTCAAGTATGTGAATTATGCCAATAGGCACTTGTGATGGTGTCAGTACCAAATAAAATGCTTGTATAGTATTATTCTAGGTATATATTATACAGGGTATTACACCAATATACGAAGTAGTTTCCCCTTTACCTCAGATTCCTAGTAGCAAATTCAGAATTTGATTAAAGTTGGTGGTTTGAGTACTTCCCTCTTTAAGCCTTAGCCTCATTTTATTAAACAAACTCTAACCTTACATACTTTCTCCTCAAAAGATCAACTAATTCCTTTTTATCTCTAAAAACCTAATTTAACCTTTTACTAATTACACTTTGCCCCAACTCCTCTTATAATTCTCACCACTTCTCTTATTTCTTCTTAGTTTCTATTTTCCATCCAAAACCTTTATTTTCATTTATTTTAATTAATTAAAAACAATTATTATTTCTAATTATTTAGAATTATTCTAATCATTCTACCAACCCACCAAAACTCTCAGTACATTCCACCATATACCACATGCACATACAACTCATGATATATTTAATTAAAAGTGCATCATGTGTAACACCCCAATTCCCATCGCGAATAAATATAATACATAAATAAATTAGAGTAGATAAAAAATTATTTTTCCGACAGAAACAAGGATGTCACATTTAAATAAACAAAACATTATCCCTGCTCATAAATTTGATACATAGCATAAAATAGAATACCCTCAAAGGGGAAACTTTTTCCATATAAATTAAAATTCAATTATGGAATAAAGCGGAAAGATCCATAACTGACTTATTTTACAAATAAATGGTTTTATAACGTCAAAATATACATACAAAAGTAATACCAAATATATTCAACAATTGTATACATATATATCACAAAAGCGTTCCCCGACTCCCGTGCTACGCATCAGAGCAGACAGACTAACAAAAGGGATGGAGGGCTAATCTTCACAAAAGCCTCCAAGACTACTAATCTGCAATTGCCTCATAGAGCAATAAACCACAGCAGAAGGGTGAGAAATAACAACTAAATCAAGATTGCATAATAATATGCAAAACATATAAATTCACATACATAGTTATTCTCACCACAAACATCACCTACCAATACATATAGCACGCCACAGATGCACAACATTTTTTCTAATAATCCTACCACATAGCATATATCAACTATACCAACATAAACACATATTCACACATAAGGCATACCAAAGTTATAACATATGTAAACACACCACCGCATCACATAACACATGTCTATACATAACACACATCATCCATAACCAATGCATTTATCACATATGCACATCAAATCACCAATTCAAACATAAATCTCAACACATAATCAATCAATTCGTGATTTTCCATATATAATGCATCCATTCACAATTCTCACACATAATCAATCAATTCATTCATGATTTATGCAAATGCACAGAGACCGACACAACGACTCTATGCAATGCATATGTGGTACCATCCATCCATCAAATCTCATCACCAGTTCACTCAGGAACTCTGCTGGAATCATCGCTCGTTACTGAGGACCACTCAATAACACCCCGTCGGGCAAACGATGTTCCCCGTCGCTTTCGGTCCTCTTATTTTTAAGGCTCACGATCCAATCAGATCGCTTTCAGTCCTCTTATTTTTAAGGCTCACGACGTTTATGGATTGCTTTCGGTCCTCTTTGTATAAGGCTCACAATCCGATCATTTTCGGTCCTCTTTGTATAAGGCTCACGATCGTCTATAACCATCGCTTTCGGTCCTCTTATTTTTAAGGCTCACGATCTAATCAGATCGCTTTCAGTCCTCTTATTTTTAATGCTCACGATGTTATAGCGGATTCCCTCTGGAATCGATTCGTCGCTCACACCCACTAGGGCACACGACATCACAAGATGCATATCATGATGCTTGACACACAAGAACTCATGACAATCAAATGCATCTTCACACATATATGCAACCATAATCATACATATATTTCAACTCATCAATTCCATACATTCACAATTCAACAATATGAATTTTCTCATCATCATTATTCATGCATTGAAAACAATTCAAACAATGCATTTCAAACCATAATGGCCACCACACAACATACATTGAATTTCACATAAACAATGCATTTCATCACAAACCACAAACCACAACAATCATACAATCACAATTACTTCCACAAGGGATTCAAACCACAAAGGCTACCCACATCACATCATAACAACATACATTGATATTCAATCAAACAATGTATTTTACCACACAACAACATCATTAATCACACATCGAAGTCTAATCCAAAACAATGCACATTTTTGCCATAAGGCCACAAACCATCATCACAACATTCCATCATGTATATTCACATTATATAACAGCACACAAGCTACACGTTACATATCAAAAGCATATAACATGATAACACATCAATCGCACACCATTACAACGGTAAAAGTCGATAAAATGACACATTTCCAAAACCACGACTTAAATAATTCATATACTGCCATCCAAACCATTTTTAATAGAAAGAATATTTTATAAGCTTTCCAACGCTTCGAACGGGGACCAAAACGGACTTACGGTTCAAAAGTTACGATCGAAACAATTTTGAAAGAAAAACCTACAGCAGGGCTGACACGGCCACCCGTGTTGTGTGACACGGCCAGTGTCACCCAAAATTCCAAATTTCATTTTTTTCGCGTTTCCACCCTCCATAGGCAGCAGGCTGACACGGCCCCCCGTGTTGTGTGACACGGGCCGTGTCAGGGCCCAGAAAAATGTATTTTCACCGTCGGAAGCCTTCCGGACCTCCGATTTCGATTCCGTAAAAAGCTCCGGTCTCAGAATTCGAAATACTACAATATTTTCACCATTAAAAAGCCATCCAACACATTTTACATTTTTGAAATATTTTGAAACATAATTTTATCAATACATTCACACCCAAAAACTCAATCAACACCTATGGAAACATACCAATAAGTTTACCCGAGTAAATCATATCATCACCCGACTATACTACGCAATTTATTCCACATTTCAACCGTCCAAACATTAATTCACACAAAATCATCATTTTATCAAATATGCAAAAGTTATGAAATCAATCAAAATTCAATCAACGAACTTAACCAATCACGGCTTAACATCACTCGACTAAACCACGCGACTTATTCCGACTTTCGACCGTGAAAACATCGATTTCTATTCATTTCTACCATTTCGACCTAAAATGAAAACTATAAGAAAATAACCAAAACAATCCAAGAAAACATACACATATACATATACAAGCAAGATATAATCGAAACTTCTCACCCTTACCCGATTATTCGCGCTTGAAACGGAGATTTCCTCGATTTTCCTCTTTTTCCTCTTCTCTCTTTTTCCTTCTCTTCTTCCCATTTTCTTTCTTTTCTTTTCCTTTCTCTCTCTTTTCTCTCTATTTCTCTTTTTATAACAAAATATCTAACTACCCAAAATGACCATTTTGCCCTTACGCTCAAATATCTCCCAAACGCTCTCAAAATGCGATAAAACATAAACAGCGATGAAATATATTTCGGGAAATAAAAGTTGAAAAGAAATTATGATTTATTGCAAATATTTTACCTATCAGGGAAATTAACCAATTAACTCTATTAGCAGGTAAAATACAATAAATTCACACATTTCACAAAATTCACATAAATGAAATAAATAAATACCATTAAACAAATCGGGGCGTTACATCATGTGCTAAATAATTAAATAAAAACACCAATAATCTGATTAAATAGATTAATCAAATTTCAGGGTGTTACAACTCTCCTTCACTTATAGGATTTTCGCCCTCGAAAATTACTTGGAGGAAACAGGTCGAATATGACTCTCTCATCTGAATCTCCAGCTCCCACGTCATGCTTCCACCGGCAAGTCCTCTCCACACCACCTTCACCAGCGCCCCTTAAAACACTTTTTGTTCTTAATAGTTGCCATTTTGTTAGTGTTTCACAAATGTATTATGTTGTTGTCTCTGGTTTGTTTTGATTCACAAAAATACAAGTTAAAAAATAAGAATTATGTGAAATCAAAAAATATAGATTAAAAAAAATAAAATATTTCACCATAGTTGGTTCAGACAGCCGTAGTGTTATGTAGGGCGCTATCCAGTTTGATAAACCTAAAAAATGGCATTGCTGAGTATCAAACCAAACCAACGATATTTAAACTTTTCACAATGATTATTTATTTGAACTGTGGTGATATGTAGCACACTTTTCATTTTATTACCACTACCAATGGTCTATGGTGGTAAGTATCTCACTTACTACCACATCCTACATAACCACGGACCTTCAACTGTGATTAAATGTTAATTTCAACCGTTATAAAATATATTATTTATAGTGGTGATAAAAAGCGATTATCATTATTGCACATCTCGAAACCTCTTGTTAGTTTCCACACTCTTTAGGTCTCTCCTTCATATGCTTGTATCATATTATTTTCCCCCAAAACTTTCACCACAATAGCATGAATCCATGTTGAGCATATCCCTTAAAATACGTTCTCATGAATGTAAACTTTTGGCGGAGTCAATTTTTATTCTCATATTTGATACGCACCAATTTATGTGCAATCAAATCTATCTGTTCTATTTGCATTGGCGAAATTTCAGTCACACCTATGTGTTTGTCACAGAATAACACATTCTCCGATGATTTTTTAATGACTTTGTCGTTTAAATCTGACAGCTCGATAGTGTTGATGATGTTTTCTTTGTCCATCGACGACCAAAACATCGTTCCCTCCATTACATGTTCAAAATGGTGTTGAGGTAATCCTCACTCAATAATTTCTTTGTTATTGTAACATTTATTTTAACTTCAACTTATAATAAAATATTTTGATATCAAAAGTAAAAATAAATCAAAATGTTTTTGTTGTTCGTTTAAATAAATTTATAGGATAAGAAAAATTACTTAATAAATCATGAGTAGAATATGTTATTACATAACTAAAATTAAATACTTATATAAAGAAAATTTTTTAAATCTAAGAACATCCACTATATTTTTAAAATATTCACAAATAAATATTAATTTAATATGATATTTGTGTTGAATGAATGAAAGGTGCTAAAAGTTGAGTAAAGCTTATCGAACATTCATGGTGCAGTTTCTCAAATTTTAATATTGAATGCTTAAATATGAAAAATAGGACGAATAATAAGGTGAGGAACGAAAGAGATTATTCCTTTAAAATTGGAATGAAAGATGTAATGATAAAATAAAGTTGTATAGTTGAGCATGGTTATGGTGTCTAGCTAAAGTATGACTTAAAGGACAAATAAATTCAAAATAATAGATAAAAGAATGGAAAAATGTCAGAAGTGGGATTTGAACCCACGCCCTCTCTCGAAGACCAGAACTTGAGTCTGGCGCCTTAGACCACTCGGCCATCCTGACATCTTGTTCAAAAGCTTTTTTGCATTTTATCTATCTTAAAACAGAGTTCTAAATCTTAACACAAAGCGCACACAGTTTTTAGGTTACAAGTATATTAAGTCTTCTTTACCAACAACCAGCATCATCATATAATAAAATTAAAACACACACATATTTTATGTCAGGTGCTCGATTAAATCTTATCAACCAATAATCATAGCATTATATATCTTAGACATTAAATCTCCAAATCAAATCTCACTCCTTTGATTGTAAGTCAGTTCCTTCACTATGGTTCGTTCTATTGCTTCTTCTTATCGATACAGAGGCTCAACTCTACCATCACAAACTTATAGTAAATTCTTTCCATTTTTCTATCTTGCAGTTTTATGCCCTTAGGCTAAAACATCAATATATTACTCTTTGCAACTTAATAATTTGCTGAACACTTCAAACAAAACCATGTCAGAGAGATATATTTAAATTGAAATTAAACCAGTATGATTCATATTTATACTATCAAAAATGGAATATTATATGAAAGCTAAGTGGAGTTTTGATTCAAGCCAAACACAATGCTAACATCATGATAGCCTAGGATGGTGGTTGTATTTTGAAAGCTAAAGATGATGTTTTTGTTATTTAGCCATAGATCTAAGGGGAGTTGAGTGTATTTTCCTCTTTATTTTGTTAGAAGCATTATATATATGTTTGAATTTTGTGAAATTTATTTCAGATGTAATGGACTACAAAGGCACGCATGTCTATAACAAACTGCAACCCTGCATGCCAAGTTCTACCTGTTCGCAGAAGGAGTACAAGTCCTTGGTTGTAAAAGTTTGTTCAATGAGTAAAACTATCAAAATTCAACAATTCGGTGTTATTATCAGCCGCCCCCTTGTAAAAGAAAATTAGAGAAAAGAGAATACGCTTTTAAACCCGAGACATGGCTCTGTTTGATTCATTTGGCCTGAAGTTCCCCAAGAACAGAATTGTCTTATTATTTCACATGGATTTAACTTCTCTTCTTTTGATTCCATTGGCAAACAACGCTGCTTCTTGCTGCTCTGTTCAAAGCTTCCAGAATCTGATGACCAGTTTTTCTCTTTAGACATTGGAAAACCAACAGTCGGAACAAAATTGGACGATTGGACAGAACTGGGGGTTAAAAACCCCTTAGAAATATTAACTGCCCCGTCTGTGCAAAAGGAATCTTCAAATTTCTTGTGCTCAACAGAATTACCAACTTGAATACTTGATGCATAGTTTTTCGTATCAGCAAGTTCCTTATCTGACATTAGCATATTGCCAGTGACCGTGTCTGAGAAATTAGTCTTTGGTACCACACCTAAAGCAGCTTTCAAAGAATTGGGATGGTTCTTTGAGAAGAATTCAGTTTTCGGGATTGCTGTCTGTGCACAATCAAGCTTACTGATCTGAGGAAAATCCTTAGATTTTCTTTTTATATGGTCAAATACTGTTTCTTCAGTTACATTTTCATAACTTCTTGCTTTAGGTTCAGGGAAGAAAACACCTTCAGCAATAAAAAGAAACAATAATGAAATTATAAAGGAAACATAAATCATAATTGCATCTAAACTGCTAGTGAAAAGGTGTACCTGTATCATCATCTAAACTGCTCATGTTATATGAGCTTTCAGCTAGATTATGATCATTTAAAGTCAGACAGAGGTTGATATCTTTGTGTTCTTCTTTTCTGAGATCAGTAGGAAAATTGACATCGGTTTGTCCTGGAACTTTATTGTCGTCATCATCCAAGACAACTACCTCATGCCCATGGTAAGACCTCTTCTCACGACCATAGTAAGACCCCTTCTCACGGGCATGATTTCTTCCAAGAAAGACCTCCACTGATGGACAGCGGATGTTTTCAAATGAAGACAGGAGAGAAAAGTTTTTGGCTTTCTCCCGTATGTGATCAAATACTGTTTTCTCAGTGATAATTTTGGCTTTCTCTTCTTCAACCTCGAGAGTGTTGCCACCTTTCACACAGAATGAAAGAATTTGTTGGTGAAGAGAATAATGATTTTATAAATCTTAGAAGTTAGTAAAATCATATTAGGAGTGCTACCTTCCTCAAACATTTCATCGAAGAGGTCGAAACTGGGACTGCAAAATAAAGAGCTTCATAAAAATTTGATATCTTCCAAATGCTGTACTTTAACTGACTAGATAAATATTTATGTCAGACATTTTAAGTGAAGATGACTTACATGTCCTTATCCTTGCTCCAAGTGCTTGTCTCTTCCTGCGGTATATGAGTTAGATTTATGTCATCATCTTGTATTACAAATATCTCTTCAGGTGGAGGAAAAGAAGTCTGCTTCCTGTTTCTTCTTAAAATCATGTTTGAATTGCTCTCTTTCATTAGGAAAAGCTTTTGATGGACATCAATACCAACTGTATGAAAAAACAGAAGAGTTGAATCAAAATTCCACAATGTAGACTAACTATTTTGTAGAGGTTTATTAACTACTTCTTACTGTATTCCTCAAATATAAAATTGGCTTTGATGGTCTGCTTCCCTTGTGAGATGGGCACAAGAACTGTTGTGCTATATGGGCTGTAATATGAAAATAAAATAGTCTCATGCTGAATGTGTTGGAAAGTAAAATATAGATATCAGAAGAGAATTTGACTCTAGGGCGGTAAGAGTTATATGATTTATTCATCGACAACCCAAATTGTACATGCAATATGCAGTAATCGTAACTGTTTACAGTATCCATACAGTCAATAGAGATATCATAAATTTCTACAACTTCCACGCAAACAGATTCTCAAGCCCATTTTTTTTACAAATTCAATGGTCATAAAATTATAATGCGGTGACTTCTTTTATATTTATTAGTGATGATCCTCCAAATTAAAATTCTTAACATGCTTCAGTTAGAATTTTTTTTTTAAATATTTTTTATAGACAAATATTAGTAATCTAGCTTTTATGTTAGTTTCCAAGGTTCAAACACTGGATCTAGAATTTAAAACTCCTTCAGTGTCACTTACTTCAGTCTGGATATGCTCTAACATAAATTGTTTTTACTACAAACATAAAGCCGGGGTTAATTCACGTACCTGGAGAACTGATCAACCCTGCAACAACGATTTGCAAAAGATTAAACTGTGATTAGATGAGGTAACATTTCACACAAATATAGTAATACTAAATACTAATTAGTCAATACCATCAAGTAGACATGTTTGATAGAAACTCTTTTAATTTGTGTACATTATCAAGTCATAAAATCTGAATTTATAAGTCATCATCACCTAATTTTTTCATGAAAGAGAATAGTGTTGTCTTCTTCCAAACCAATGATCTGTGAGAAAGAAATTTGATTAACTTATTTAAATTATGAAATGTCTAAAAGACCTCTAAGAAAACATTCAGATAACACACCATATCAGCATAATGTCTTTTTGCTGACTGCCCTGACTCTGATATCCGAGTCAATGTTACTGCTAGCTTGGACTTTCCATGTGTATGGCTTTCAATTTCTGCAAGCTTCACATCAACTTTTGGAGGTAGTGATAAGAGAGAATCTTTAATATGGTTACCAAATGGGTATTTTCGACCAGTCACTATCTCTATTTTCCTCGGATCAGCTTCAGCGAGTGCTTCAAATGATTTAACTCCCATTGAATGCAGTGCCTGTAAAGAAGATCAAGTTAAGAAAAACGAGCAATTATACGATATGCTGCATAAGAGTATTAGCAATTATTATATGCATTAATAAAATACAAAAATAAATATAATCAGTTAATATTACCTTTGCTGTAACCATCCCAATTCCAGGCAACTGTTTTAAAAGGTATGGACTATCATCCCAAAGTTTCTGGTTAAATGATTTGGCTAGAAGGGCTGAACTTGCAGCTCCTTTGAAATTTTTTTTATAGACAAAATAGTCTTTCATGCATTTTGCAATTCTACACCCATTTGAACATATAGAATTCATGTCCTGAAAAAGGAATATATTGAATCACTAAGACATAACCATGTTAATATTAGCAAAAAATACTGATGTTACAATGCTTACCTGAATTAGAGATAGGTCATGCACTGAAGGATCACCAGTGAAGCAGTCATTTGCTAAAATAAATATCTTCTCTTCTCTTGTTTGAATGCGCTTTTTCTTTTTTCCTTTATCTCCAAGAATGTGAAATCGAAGCCGTCCATCTTTGTCTGCATTGATATCATTTAAAAGCTTCTTTTCATTGCGCCTGAGCTGTATCCCTACATTTTACAGTAAATAATTGTGTCAAGGTTTAATAGCAAAATGATATTTCCTAAATAAAAAGTTTAAACACATATGCGCACATGCAATTTCTTCAGCAAAGCATACAACACGAAGAGCATCTTCTAAACTGCAATTTTCAGGAGTCCGCATTATCTGTTTCATGGTGTTAAATCTCAAGTAGTACTTTGTCATTAACCTTCCAGGATCTAAGGTAGAAAAAAGATAAGTATCAGGAACCAGTTTGGATTTCACAAATATTTAAGTGATATCATTATTCTTGAATATATCAATACCTAGTGGTCTCAAGAGGAAACCATCTTCATCAACCCAGACCATTTGATACTGTGATAACTCGTTAACTTTCTGAACACAAACCTCTGAGATAACATGGTTTAGTAATGTATGGCTTGAAATAGGGGGAAAACTATTCAGGTGACAATTGTACCTTGCACATGTTTCTCTATACGGCCATCAGAAATTCCTTTCTCAATTGCATAGTTCGTGGGATTCTGCTCGTGGATAAAATTTTCCATCAAATCGGATGGTAGAAACTAAGACAAAACTAAAAGACGTTCGCACTCACTTACCTTTTTCATTCTAACATACAAGTATGAACATTTCATCCATTCAATTGCTTTTGTAATATCTGTTACTGTCAATTGAACTATCTCGGCAAGTAAATGCTCTGTCACACAAGAGAGTAATCTAGGATATACAAAAATCAATTAGCTGAACGAGATGATTTCCCATAGTTAACATAATATGAGCAACATTAAATCATCTTTTATCCATTGGCAACTTTGAAAGAGGCTGTCTTACTGTGATTCCACTAGTTCACACCCACTTAAGAGGTTCTCATACAGATGAACCTGGAGTACAAGCATATGCAAGAGAAAATAAGAGCACATGTGAAAAAACAAAGTCAGTGATCAAAATTGAAGAAGAACTTTGAGAGTGTAGAAGTTAAAAAGCATTTGGCAGAACAATTCACCGTTTCTCTCCTTGTCATGATTATAACCATGCCTGTATCATCAAATGGTGGTCGGCCTGCCCTTCCCGACATCTGTACATTGTAAAATAAAAACTTTAGCCCAACATGATATATCAATAATCTAAAAGTTCAACTAAATTACATGAGAAAAAATTCAAGCACGGATTTGTTGGTTGGGTCACTACTTAAGTGAGTCCTATTCAAATTAAAAGAAAGCTAGAAATCATTACTTTTTATTCCATATTCGCTACTAAAAAATCTTCCAATTTTTAGAAAAGCAATTTTGAACAACAAATTGTTTGGAAGTGTACTTTTAGACAAATAGATGTGCACAAAAATAGAAATGAACTTTTAGATAACTATTTGTTTAGGTTTCCATAAAAAAGAGAGAATTAACGCACTCAGAATATTGTCTGTGCATTGTGGTACCAACAAGTTGGTCGCAGGCACTACCTTTTGAGATCTTGTAACTCAAGGGACGAAGTTTAAATTCCCTTTAAGAACGGTTGTCAAATGACCACTAATGTCACTTTAATTAAAAATAATTTATCCCATCTTCAATCAAAAGATAATAATCTAGCATTGGAGATGCTCAGATATGGCTTTCTCAATACAAACAAGTAGTTGACAAGTAGTCATATAGTTAATGCAATAAACATGGCTATCAAAATCTATCGGTCATTTGGACTAAGAATAAAGTAACTAAAACAAAATGCACAACTTAATGAAAGGCTTTCGTATTAATAAGCAATATTAACCAAGACGTTTTTAATGAAAAACCCAATAAACAATCCTCTATTGCGAGGTTAATTGTCTGTGCCATACTTCTAAACAAATGATACAAGTATTGACGCAAGATTCAAATTAAGTAAAACCTACACTGATGAAATAAATAGTTACTCGTCACTTATCATTTTGCAATACTGTCTGTAGATAAATTATAACTATCATAAGGTATCTTAATAAGCAAACCTGCAATATAGTGGAGCGGTCATATTCCATGTAAAGACCTTTTTCCTTGTTGCTAGAAATAATTGACATTACAATAAGTTGATTTGAGAAAAGAGGAGGGATAAAATTTGTGTTCTTTGCATAAAATATTTTGAAAACGAACATACAAGTGTTGTGTTGATTTAATCACCACTGTATGTGCTGGGAGGTTGATTCCATGGGCTAGTGTATTTGTAGTGCAAAGTACTTGGATGTCACCTTTAAGAAAAAGGCCTTCCACAATACTGCGATCTTTGAGGCAAAGCCCGCCATTGTGATAACCAACTGCAAACAAACTGTTTTTGTTAAATTTATTAGCCGACAAGCCAATATAGTTGATCCCTAGTTAGCGAATGTGGTTTGGTTATACTCTAGCCTCCGTTGCAAGGCTTTGATCATATTTCACTTGTGTCAGCTCAATTTAAAATCAATGAAATACCATCACTAATTTCTCTTAAAAGCAACATACCACCATAAAGAATATATGACTGCATTTGTTTGTCACTAAGTGATAGAGAAGCCTCCCTCAGCTGATCTTGCTGTTCTCTGCTCTTAACGAAAGGATTTGATTGACCGAAATTCATGACAATTTGAGCGAGTCTCTGAGCTGCTTCCTGAGCACCTTTTCTTGTTGAACAAAATATAAGCGCAGATTTCCCTTTAGAGTACTGCATGAGAATATCTGAAAGTCGTTGTACACATCGAACGCTTATTTTTCTTATGTAAAAGTGTTAATAGCAGAGTAAAGTTGCAAAGCATAAAGCCATTAACTTGTACGCTGAATTACACTGCTTACCAAAAATATAGTTTTGAAGGCGCTGCATGGTAGATTAAGACAGAAATTAAGTTAAAATTAAATGATAGAATGTATTATGTAAAAGTATTGATACTATTTGATGTTAGTTAACTTCGAACCAACCTTCTCAAATAGAAAGTCATTCTTGGCTGGAGCATAGCCTGCATAAGTTTGGAAGTAAATCTAAAATAAATTGTTTGAAGTGACTTCCAGGACTAATACAAAAAAAAATCACAAATTCAAATTTGGTGTCTTTTAATGATGTCATCTTTTTTTTTTTTTTTTCCTTCTGAGCAAACCCCATACAACTTGGGTATGAAGATTTTTCTATTGGGTTTCAACTTCCAATGAATGAAAATGATAAGAAACAGATTCAATTTCAATTTTGAACATGCTCAATTTACTAGCTTACCAAAAACCTTGGTTGTCAGCTTTACTGGCCTCATTTCTTCTCCAAACCTGTGAACATTCCAAAGGAAATAAATTTCTGGATATTTTATAGCACAAAGCCAAATAACGAATGCGGAGTTGGAAAACTACCTTTTGATCCCTTGGTCAGGAACCAAGAGCCACTTAGCTGTAAAAGTATGTATATTGCATGAAATTCCTCCCATGGTTGCTTACATGATATTTAACTCTTGTGACAACATCAAGTTAAATAGAAAAATACCTAGATCCTCAATATTTGGAATTGTTGCGGATAAAGCGAGGAAGCGGACCTGAGACAGAGGATTTAATTTCATTTTTGGATTGCGAGACACAATTTTTATCCTGCTAACAACTGCTTCCAGGGCAGCTCCACGGGGATCATTCAGCAGGTGAACCTCATCAATTAGAAGAAGTGCTATGTCACTGAAAAAGCTCAAGCCACCACTTTCTATACCATAACGTGACACTGCATCAAATTTCTATTCATTGGAAAATGAAGTTTAGCTACCTCCAGTAGTGTCAACAAATCAGTCATAGTGTGTGCATGTCAGTCTGACAGATAAAAGACATGTTTCTCGTGTCTCTTTGGATTGGGGAATATGTGCATAAACACCATAATTCATGATTATATTGAAATGTATGTCCATTTAATATTTCAAAGAAGACGTAAAGTACACTAAAGATTAAATATCTTGCCCTACTTATGTTTGGATAACTCTCATTTGAATACTGACCTCTGGAGTGGTTAGAATGATATCTGCTTCATTTATATTTCTTGGAGTGTAAGATTCATTGTCACCTGTCAGCTCAAGGCAATAAATCCCCCATGGTCCAAATTTCTGATTCCAGTCACGGACCTTCTCCTGAACTAAAGCCTTAGATGGGGCAATATAGATCTTGACACCAAGTGAGAAGATCATTGTACCAATAATTAGTTAATGACAAGTGATAATTAAAACACATATCAAATTGTAAGCTTCAAACGATTCAGTGATTCACCATACAAAAGCTTGGGTTGTTTTCATGTACCTATACAATATAAGTCTTTGTGTTATGGCAAAAATAAAAAGGTT
Organism: Lathyrus tuberosus; assembly: GCA_022829125.1. Taxonomy (NCBI): domain Eukaryota; kingdom Viridiplantae; phylum Streptophyta; class Magnoliopsida; order Fabales; family Fabaceae; genus Lathyrus; species Lathyrus tuberosus. The sequence goes on from JALAZF010000006.1 coordinate 19,932,763, forward strand.
TACATCACTGAGGCAAGGAGAAAGAGAGCCTGTCTACATGCTTTACCTTTTCTTGAACACAAACCAATGCTACTCAGAAAGATTATTGTGAGAAAAGTTTTCAGTGCCAGAATCTTGTGGGAAATTACTTACTGTTTTAAGAGATCCCTTCACATGTATGAGTCTTCCCTCGGATGATATGGACTTGGCGAGAAGCCTCAAAATGCAAAGCTCAAAGAGTACTGTTTTACCACTTCCGGTTGGAGCAGAGATGACCATGTTTACATCGGAGTGGTAACAGGTAGAAAAGCATTCACTCTGAAGTGAATTAAAATATCTGTATGCCCCATAACATAGAGAGTTCATTATTATGTTCATAAAAAACCGGGGTGAGATCACTTTGGTGCATATTCTTTTCTAGCCCGTGACTATCAGAGGATTGAAATTGTAAAAAAGAAAATCATTAACTTTTATGTTATGTCACAAAGATACATGATAAATGAGCACCGTCTCTTAATTAAAAGCATATCAAATATACAAGTAATAGTAGAAGTTAATACATGATCTATGAAGCACGGACGCAAACACGGACAGCAGACACGATACCAACACAGACACGTCGACATTGATAATAATTTTAAAAAATGAATAAATTGAACGTATTCACAAGTGTCAGTGTCGGTGTCCAACAATAACACGAACTTTGACACCCCTTTTTCAGTGGTGTCGGCGCTATAAAGAAAATGATACAGGTTAAAAGATTCAGGACAGCTAAACTTAGCTGTAGCAGCAATACTATATCTCTCACATATTAAAAGAAAATTATGTAGTACCTGAAACTAAAACATGATTGAAAAGGTTGAGGCAAATCAGTCACAGACTTCAAAGAATATGAATCCATAATCGGGACGCTGAATTAACTGCACAACGACAGGTTAGTATAAGATCAACAATCAAGCAAATAATATAAAATATAACACTGCATATAATCATCACTGTTCATCCAAATTAATTTTCATACAATAGAGATACACAGTAACACAATAAAATGTCAAAATTAAGCAAAATGCTTGTAATCTTGACAAAAAATCACAAAAATGAAGATCAATTTCATGATTAAAAAATCATCGAAATCATTTAATTTAAATTAATTACGAAAATTAAAACATGAAAAGATTATTCTATAAAATTTTGCTCGAAATAAAAAAAACCTAAAATCTTCAAAATCTCAGTTAACTCTTAACTCAACGTATCTCTTACTTTATAGTTCGCTCACTGATCTTTCGCACAATCAATAAAAAAAGTATCACCAAATTTCAAGCTGGAAACTATATTTTTCAAAGATATTCGACTAAATCATATACAACTAAATCCATAGCAACTAACACAAAACCGAGGAAAAAGTGCCAGATAAACTGTGAATTCGATCAGAATGTTACTTCTATGCAAAAGATTTCGTACATTTTCTGGATTTGTCGTGAAAATCGATCTTAGAAAACGTGAATTTAAGATTCATAGAGAAAAAATTGAAACAAAATGAGGAACAAAATATACATTCAACAAAATGTGAGATGAATTTCGCTCGGATTCCTTGAATTCAGAGACGGATCCGCGTGCGAAAGAAGAGATAAACCTGATAGAGGAAGAGGATACAGAAGGATTCGTCGGTGTGTGGAAGAGAGCAAGGCGAGAGAGAAAAGGGATGGAATGAAGGAACTCTGAATCGAGTGTGGAATAGTAACAAACTGAAAGTTCGAAAATTGAGAAGGGTGGTGTTTATGTAGCTTGATGAAGTTTTCTTCCCGGGAAAATAACGGGCCATGTTGTGTGAATGCTAAATTTGATTTTTGAGGATTTATTTTAATTTTAAAATTAAGTAGTCTAATTGCGCGAGAATCACACAGTTTGCGCTAAGAGTGTAGAATTGGCGCCCAACAAATCAAACGTATGCTAAGAAACTGAAATGTAATTATTGGATGAATTTTAAATGATTTTAAATTGATTGTACAATGAAGAGGTAAAGTAACATGTTTTAATACAATATATATTTAGAGAATGAATTAAGAATTGAGCTTATTTCTTGAGAATTTTTTATTACACCACTCATGTTTTTAAGACATCACGCGAATTTTCATTTTTGTCCTCAGTTTTCGGATATGCTCATCCGAACGGACCATTTTTTTTAAAAACGTTGATTTGTTCCGGATGTGCAAATTCGAAATTTTCCTAATGTGCACATCCGAAAGAAATTCTTATAACTTCGCTCCATAGCCTTCTGAAAAGTTAAGAATGAGGGGGGAGAAGGCTCTGGAGCGAAGTTATAAGAATTTCTTCCGGATGTGCACATTAGAAAAAATTCCGGAGTTGCACATCTGGAACAAATCAACGTTTTTAAAAAAATTGTGATTCCGGATGTGCACATCCGGAATCAGGGGGCAAAAAAGGAATTTCGCGCGATGCCTAAGAAATATGGGTGGTGTATTAAGAATCTCTCTATTTATTTAGTATTAACGGATCACATATAAATACAAAGAGTTGGTTGATCATATGGGACATCTATTAACATAATAAGAAGCTAGTTATAACTAATTTAGTCAACAAGAAAACTACTATAACAATAGTAACTAACTCTAATACTCTCCCCTGTGCCGAAGAGAAATTTCTAAAAATGCCCAACTTGGACAAGAGATGAGAAAAAGGTTGAGCGTCTAATGACTTAGTGAAAATGTATGCAAGATGTGGAAATCTTGGATTAAGGAGAAATAAAATGAACTGACTTTCTCTCAAACAATATGATAGTCAATTTCAATGTGTTTGATCCTTTCATTGAAGGTGATATAAGTAGCATTGTGGCAAGTAAATTGGTTGTCGTAGTTCAAGACAGATTGAGAGACATTTAGGATATGAAGATCTAGCAATAATTAGGTTACAATTATAGTTCACAAACACTAGAAGTAATAGCTTTATACTTGATCTAACATGTCAATCAGAGTAGGTGAGTGGTCAGCAACACGTCGCGGTCTTAAACGGTCGACGGAGATAGGGGTGTACCTGCAGACACTCTGATGCTTAAGTCAGTTCGGGTGAAGAGGTGAGTAAGAAGGGTAAAGAATAGAATACATGACCCTCTTGCATAGAAGGATTTTTATAGTGAGCCCCCAACGTATGGTCAATGGTCTCCGTTATGGGCTGAGTGTTCAGGCCCACAACGGATGATTGTCGTGACTTCCACGTGAAAGTAGGGACGAACAGCCCGTGCTCATCGTCCAGTGTCAACTACTCCGCACACCCCGGATAGTGGATGAACTTGCCCGTTACGAAGGTGTTAGTTCTTTATTGTGTAGGGTTGGCATTAATTTTGTAAAACAAATAATAACAGCAATATGTTAGGTAGGATATTTTATCTTGCTAAAGAAGAACAGGTTGAGCAAGAAGTCCTATTGTGCAATGGAACATGTTGAGTTGAAGTGGTTTCAACATCTGGAACAACATGTCGTACTAAGATGTCCCATGAAGGTCCATTCGACATCACGCCAGAACCAAGGTGAATTAAAGATTCTGTTATGTCTTAACAGATGTAGAATATTCAGGGAATAATATGCAAATTCTATGTGGCGCTGAATTAAAAGGTCTGAAGATTCAAATTGAGAAGAATACTGGAAAATATACACTTTCTAAATATGGAGATATTTTAGGAAGTTAAAGATTGAAGTCCTATTATGTAGCAGAAGTTTCTGCTGATTTGTAGCAGCTTATTTGTTGTGTTTGTGAAGGCCCAAATCCAGTTGGGAATAGGTTATATATAGATGCAGTGTAACCTAGAATTGTAACTCAACCAAAGATGTAAAAGTTCTAGTATTAGGGTTGGTTCCTGTACCACTCGACATGTGAGTTGGACAGTTTGTTAGTGTGATCCTCGAAGCTGTTAAGTAAGAGGAATATTGTTCTTGGAGGAAGCTTTTAAGTAACTCTAAGGTGTGTCTTGGAAGCGTGTCTTCCTTGTTGAATTGTTGTATAGGTAAAGAGCCGTTGATGCAGTGACTGAGATGTTAACTGCTAGACATCATTGCGATGATTGGGAGTGAGAAGGGTCTCTCATATCTAGAGAGGATCTAGGTAGAAGGGTCATTGGGTAGTGATTAAGTGATAAGCTGTAAACGGAGAGTTTAGCTTTGAATTGATACTGCTGATAGTGGACTTCATCCCTGGCTTGGTAGCCCCCAGAGTAGGTGTGTTAAACCGAACTGGGTTAACAATTCTGTGTGTCTTGTTTTTATCTTTTCAGCACCGTGATTATTGTTATATACCTTGCCATGTGTGTTCATGTCAGACCAGATGTCAAATGGCATGTTATAGGACATCTGAATTCTGCACATGTACCAGAATTTCAATTGGTATCAGAGCAGGTCATTCTGTTCTGTATATGGATGAGATCTGAGGGAAGGTACTTTCTGGTTCATGGTCAAGGTAGAAGCTTTCTATTGAAAAGTTGTTTGAACTTGGAGAAGTTCATGTAGTTGTGAGAATGGTCCCTAGAAGTGGAGGATGGACTGTTCGTGACAGGCAGTGGCATGTGCTGAAGGCTTGGAGTTTTGGTTGAATAGTTGATGTATGGTGGTTTTGTTAGGTTTGATTTATTTTCAAGCCTGTGGTATTGTGGTATCACTTAAAGGTTTTGAGGAGTTTGTGTTTTGATCTGCTGTGTATCTATCTGAAAACTCCTGAGGTTGTAACTGAGAAGGTTGTTCTTCTTTGAATGTATATCCTATGGCGATGGGATATGTGCAAGACTGCTTCAACCTACTTTGTCAACGATACTTGAAGATTATTGAAGTTGTAAGGAAGAGATCTGAAGTAAGTGAGAAGTAATTTACTTTTGCTTCTATTCCTAAAAAGGCTAATCTCCAGTCTTTGATCTCTTGATGTCCTATCTTGTTTTAGAACATCACGTCAGAATTGTGCAGAATCCTGTGGTCTAAAGGAATGGTAGAGCAGATGCTCTGGGTGCTAAACTAATGTGGTTTGATCACATGGGTTTAGAACCTACTCCTGATCTGGAAGAGGAGGCATCTGGGTGGTATGTCTAAGAAGTTTCTGGCCCTGGAACTTATCTTAGATGTGTGAATTGGTGAAGATGTGATCAACATGTTATTTACTCCTGAGGTCAGTTTATTTATGGTCCTTGCTGCAGGAGTGGAGAACCTGAGATTCAAGAAGTATTATCTCTAGCAGACTTCTTGGACATGAAGGTAAAGATACTCATCAACTGGTCAGGAGTATTCCAAATTATCATATGGGAGAATGATAGGGAATGATTGCCTTTGGAGAGTTGGATGAGAGAATACTGCACTTGCGTTCTTGTGATCTTCTGTGATGTGATGGGTTATGATGGTTGGTCCCGAGGCTTAAAGGGGGAAGCTTGGAGATTCTGGAATGTGGTGTTTTTTCTTGGTGCAGCTGGACTCTGTTCATGATGTCAAGACTGATGTCTTAACATCTGTTGACAGAATATTATGTTTAGAATGATATGGTTTTTATCTCCTGAGATCACAAGCCTCTACCTGATTTATGTACTGATGTGAGGGTCAAGCAGTAGGTGAATGTGTTCAGCAGGTGTGTTGAACAGAGAGTCCGCTCTTGAAGACATGAAGATGAGTCTCATGTTCTTCATTCATTTAAGGTGTTCTTCTTGCAAATGAGTACTGGTGGTTGTAGATAGAGAAAAGTTGATCAGATTGGGATCAAGTGAGTTTTAGTATAAGAGAAGATTGTGTTTAACTTGTGAGTTGAACAAAGAGTGAGCTCTTGAAGACATGAAGATGCGTCTTATGTTTTCCATTCTTAAAGGTACGAAGAAGCACATGTTATTCTTGATAGGGGGAGAGTGTCAAAATTTTATGCAGCTGAACGTGTGATGTTAAGGGGGAGATTGATAACTCTGCAGCTTTTGGGGTTGGCACTTATATACATGAGGATTAAGTGTGCTGGGATGTGTCTTGTGCAATTATGATCTTTATTGCATGTGTTTAAAGGAAACAGAATTTTATTGCAATGCTAAAAACTTACAAGATTAGAAAAAGCAACAAACAAAGAGTCTAAAGATTATCCCAACCCCCCGAATCAAGAAATGTTTTCCAATCTTCGTCCCATTCATCATCAGAAGCTTGAAGTTGCACTGTAGGTTTTTTGATGGTCTTCATCTGTGTCTCTGAAGTCCTTCTTGATCTTGTGGCTCCTGAAGTTGCTCCTGCTGTGGACTGTGTTTTGTTCTTCAACTTCTGTGGATCTGGTTTCTTGACTTCCTGCATGTGTCTCCTTCCTGCATCCTTGTTAGACTGACTCATGGTTCTATCTGTGATGTGCTGTTAGAAGCAAGGAGGTTTGGTTTTTTATACTGCATAAAGAGACTTTGTTTGTATCGCCTGACCAGTCAAAGTGGTCTTTGGTTTGGGAACTTGTTTTTCTTGGGAACTGGTTGTCTCTTGGGACCTTGTCACATTGGATGTCGAACTTCGTGTTTGGTGCCTTGGTAGGTTAAGAGGTTGTCCTATTATGGATAAAGAGAGGGAGAGTGTGTCTAGATACAGTCTAGTTGTCTGATGTGATTCCTTTGAGTATGCCTTTGGAATAGCTGCTGATGCTAGTTGTGATCAGTTGGTTGTGAGTACCTGAATAAAATGCAGAAGGTGTGTTTCTTTATCTTATGCTGATGTCCTACACATTATTACAACATCATTGCTTGGTGTGTATACTGGATGAAGGTCTGGGACTGTGCTTGTGGAGTTGGAAGAAGCAGCATTATGGTGAATGTAAGGACAGAAGGCTGTTGTCAGTGGTGTGATCTGATCAGAATGGCTGAAGATAAGGAGGTTTCTTCTAATACAAGTAAAAGGTGGTGGCAGTCCTTGTCTTGTGTTGCGATTAATCTGAAGACATTTGTGAGAAATTCCAAATCAAGTGGGCTTTTATATTTGGCAGACCATGTATCTGAAATAAACATGGTGAGATCATGCTCAACAAATACAAAAAGTAGCAGTTCTTAAGTGGTGAGAATATGGCAATATCGTTGTGCTATCATAAGGAGCATCAGTTGTTCATGTCAGGGGGAGTTAAGGCTGTTGTCTATGATCTATTACTGCAAGTGTGCAGACTTTTGTGTGACTTGCGTGTTGTCCAAGCTTGTGCAGAGTGATGTCAAACAACATGATGAGACATGTACTTCTAAGTGTGGTTGGGTGTTCCTAAGGCCGGTGTGATATCCTAGCTGCGTGAAGCTAGTGGTTATGCAGGAGGAGTCTGAAAAGCAGAATTGTTGTATCTGGGAGAATTTATTTTTCTCTGCTATTTTGAAGGAATCTATAAGGGATTGTGAGTTGTGCTGATCGATAGAAGTCGTCTCAGAATCCAACAGAAAAGAAAATGTGCTTGTGTTTTGGAATGTATAATTTTCTATGGAGTCTTGGGTTGATAATGTTGTGAGCAAGCAGACAATTGTTTGGTAAGATGTCAGAACATGGTACAGGACATGTTTCTCTTGAGCCAAACAAGGAATTATTCTGGTCGGTAGTGTTAGGATAAGGTGAAACACGTGTCTCTGCCTATGCATGGAACGTTATTGGCTTAATTTATGGTAAGATTCAGTTGAGAAACAATAAAGGCAATCAAGACTGTTTTGGAAGGTAGACATTGAATTTGAATGGAGTTTTTGGTACCTAAAATAGCGTTTCTTTGACCAAGAACCTTGACATATTCAAAGCTCGTTAATTCCAAAGTAACTGGTCAGCTATTTATAAGGGTTGTTCTCTTCTCCTTCAGCCAGTGAGTGTTCTTGTTTCATAAGTCTTATGGCGTTTGTTTGTATTTGGGTGAGCATCACTTGGGTCTGGTTCTGTGAGGGCTTTCTTTGCCAATTTTTGGCTAAAAAGGGGGAGAAAGGGTGTGCGAAATGGTTTGCGCAGATGCCATGTCTGGAGTCTGCAGTTCCAAATGTGTGCGGAAATGTCGAAGAGGGTGTCCTTTCCTTGAGTTGGTGTTGAGTCTTTGTGACTTGTGTCCTGAGTTATGAACACAGTTGTGACTTGTGTTCTGAGTTACCTGGGTTGGTAGATTGGTACTTCTTAAGTTTCATCTTATGCCACAGGTCGACTAGGGGCGTCTGATCAATTAAGGTGTGCAGAAATCTCTTATGCCACCATTGGTCCTTTATGTCAAGACAAACGTTTCTCTTCTGGAGGAGTCTTCTACAATTATTCTGGGTCTGTCTTGGAAGGAAAAAGAAATGTGTTGTATTGAGGAGGAGTGTCTGATATCTTCTTCCTCATGTGCACCAAATGACTTCAGGACTTTCTACATCTTAGGTCCTAATGTGCTGCCTGAAGTTGTTGTGCTGTGGTGCTCGGAGGTGATGTTATGGAGCTCATAGAATATGCTGGAAAGAGTTGTCAAACATGAAGTCCTAACATCATTCAAGATTTCCCAAGAAGATGATTCTCCATGGTTACTGTTAGGTTCAGTAGTTGCTGATGACTACTGACAGTAGTGTAAGGTTGTAATTGCTGCTGTAATTTGAGTTGTAATGTTTATATATTTGTTTTAGCCAAAATTTGCCAAAGGGGGAGAATGTTAGTTCTTTATTGTGTAGGGTTGGCATTAATTTTGTAAAACAAATAATAACAGCAATATGTTAGGTAGGATATTTTATCTTGCTAAAGAAGAACAGGTTGAGCAAGAAGTCCTATTGTGCAATGGAACATGTTGAGTTGAAGTGGTTTCAACATCTGGAACAACATGTCGTACTAAGATGTCCCATGAAGGTCCATTCGACATCACGCCAGAACCAAGGTGAATTAAAGATTCTGTTATGTCTTAACAGATGCAGAATATTCAGGGAATAATATGCAAATTCTATGTGGCGCTGAATTAAAAGGTCTGAAGATTCAAATTGAGAAGAATACTGGAAAATATACACTTTCTAAATATGGAGATATCTTAGGAAGTTAAAGATTGAAGTCCTATTATGTAGCAGAAGTTTCTGCTGATTTGTAGCAGCTTATTTGCTGTGTTTGTGAAGGCCCAAATCTAGTTGGGAATAGGTTATGTATAGATGCAGTGTAACCTAGAATTGTAACTCAACCAAAGATGTAAAAGTTCTAGTATTAGGGTTGGTTCCTGTACCACTCGACATGTGAGTTGGACAGTTTGTTAGTGTGATCCTTGAAGCAGTTAAGTAAGAGGAGTATTGTTCTTGGAGGAAGCTTTTAAGTAACTCTAAGGTGTGTCTTGGAAGCGTGTCTTCCTTGTTGAATTGTTGTATAGGTAAAGAGCCGTTGATGCAGTGACTGAGATGTTAACTGCTAGACATCATTGCGATGATTGGGAGTGAGAAGGGTCTCTCATATCTAGAGAGGATCTAGGTAGAAGGGTCATTGGGTAGTGATTAAGTGATAAGCTGTAAACGGAGAGTTTAGCTTTGAATTGATACTGCTGATAGTGGACTTCATCCCTGGCTTGGTAGTCCCCAGAGTAGGTGTGTTAAACCGAACTGGGTTAACAATTCTGTGTGTCTTGTTTTTATCTTTTCAGCACCGTGATTATTGTCGAATGGCATGTTATAGGACATCTGAATTCTACACATGTACCAGAATTTCAGAACGGCAGAATGGTTCCACAAGGCGTGCGGGTAAGTTGGTGATATGTCCCTGGGTGATGGGCACGTGGGGAACGTGTTCTCCACTGGCCTTAACGGGTTGGGCCAACACTCTGGGTCATCCTCGACGTAGAACTAGATTGGGTTGTGCTCGACGCTGGGCCAGCCACAGGCCAAGTCTAGAACAGGAGCCCTCCAAGTCGTTGCCCCCAGGCATGGGGTCGATGACTTAAAGTCAGTCTGTGTGTCAAGGAGGAGTAAGGGACTCTACGTGAGGAGGGTCTTTATTTGAGGTTCGCGATTGTGAGGTCGCGCCGCCGTGGACGTTGTTCGTGAGTTCGCGCCCACGGGGGAAATGCTTTGCTTGCGACTCGCTGAATTTCGCCTTCGAGGAAGATGCGTCGCGTAGGGACTGTGGTCGGGAGCTCAACCTGTGATCGCGTCGAGCGTTTGGCTCTGCTCGAGAGTTGTCAAGCTGCTCGTAAATTTACTTCAAATTTTTTCTTCGGGGCCATGCTCGCGAATGAATGTGAAAGTTCGTCACCTGTGTCCGACAAAGGGTGCTCAACATCTTGGAGTTCGGACAGTTGATGGAACTTGAAGAGACAATGTTTAGTCTCCTTGAGCCGCATGTGAGAGTCGTCTAATGCATAATTATGGCCTATGAGTAGGGGTACTCATGAGCTAGGTGGCGACACGTTTACCTATGCCACAAATTAGGGTTATAAATAGGAAGAAGTGGAAGGCCATTTGCACATTTTGCTCCATTATACCCTATACTTTCCTTTGAGCTTCAGAGCAGTGTCTCTGCCGTTTACCGTTGTTACCGCCACCGTCACCAACTTTCATCTAGTCTTCAAATATATTTTCATCTAATCCTCAAATCAAGTAAGCTTTCTTCATCTAATCTTCAGTTTGCATGTTAGTTTTAGAACGTAAATTAGTTCTAGAATGTAGGTTAGCTTTCTCTGCATGTTTTGTTCCGGCAGATGTTGGTGTTTGGTGGTGGTTTGGACATTTCTAAACACCGGTGGTTGGGAGGTATTTTACGTTAGCACCGCGATTTTGAGTATGAAAGATGGTATTTGTATGATATATCTCCTGAAAACTGCTCTGGCGCCACCATTAAGGCGGTGAATAAGACATGCGTCGGTGAAGCTTATGAGTTTTCCGATGAAGCTCCGTGTTGAGGAGGCTCTCCCTTGTGAAGCTCATGAATTTTCTGATGAAGCCTCGTGTCGGGGAGACTCTTCCTCGTGAAGTTCATGAATTTTACGACGAAGATTCATGTATTTTCTGATGAGGCTTCGCGTCGATGGGTCTTTTCCTCATCATTTTGTTGATAAGTCAACTGAGACCTCCGTCGAGGAGAAAATCCTCATGATTCCCCTTGCTTGTTGTTGAATAAGGGTTTTGGTGGAGGGCAGCGTCCTCATGCTTCTTGTCGCCCTTTCACTTGATTTGTAGTGGAATAATGGATTTGATTTGATCGTCGAATTCACTATTGTCCTCTGTATTTCAGGTTTCTATGACTCGCAGCGTTGAGGGTCTTCACCTGGTCGACACCATCATCGATCCTGACTTGGCTTGGGTCAGGCCGGAACCCTAAGGGATAGCCTCACGTTTTAGAGATTTCCCATAAACGACATTTACAATTGTCAAGGAAGGTACTGGGTTTCCGGAGTCTCTGGAGAATTGGGAAGTTTATAAGACTGAACGGGAGGAACGAATCTGCTCGCCTTTCTCTGGGAACTGCTTTGCCATGTACGAGTACACCTTCAAAGAGTTGGGGCTTCAATTGTCGTTCAACAGCCTTCAAGTTGGAATTTTTGATCTGCTGGAACTAGCACCCTCCCAACTGCATCCGAACTCGATCGTATTCATCCGGGCCTTCGAGATCGTGTGCTAGTATCTCGAGATCGGCACCACCATTCCTTTATTCTTTTGCTGCTTCCATCTTCAATGACAAACTTCGCATGGGAAGCACAACTGGGTGTCCCTCAAGCAGGCGAAGAAATTGTTCAAGACATTAACGAACTCCATTTGTACCTTTAAGGACAGGTATTATACAGTCAAGCCTGTGTCTCGAGTAGCAATCGACTATGTGTTCAAGCGCGTAGTCGCAACCGAGGAAGACAGAAGTGTGCGTCTTGACGAGGATGGGGACGAGGTAACGAGGTTGATCTCGAAGTTCGCCCTTCAATGGATTAACACCCATTTTGAGGAGAGCATGGATTATTACATCACTAAGCCTAACGAGCTGGACCCCGAGGACCAGCGTGGCTACGACAAACTTGTGAAGTTTGTGAACGGCTTCACTCCTACTCAATGGCAGACCAAGAACGAGGAGGTTGTCCTCAACGAGCAGGGCCAACCCATATATGAGGCTCGGTACATTAACGCTTAGAAGCTCCTCGAGTGTAGTACCGCCAAGGAAGCTAGATTTCAATTAGGTAACTGTTTTTCCTTTGATTTGTTTGTGTGCTTACTCTTTCTTGTTATATTAACCTGTGCTCGTCCTTTGTCACAGATAACATGTCAAATATTTAGGGTCGCATGCTCAAGATGGTGATGGCCAAAGGGAATACTTAAAAGGGTGGAAATGGGGGCTCCAAGAATAGGCTTGTTCAAATCCTAAATCAGTCCAAGGTTGACTCCAGCCTCGGTTCTTCTTCTTCCCCAGGGGCAACCATTCTTCTCCCCAGCAGGACACCCAGACCAAGAAACGGCAGCGCGCGCATAAGTCGTGGAGATAGACCTTTCGAAGGAGACTATCAGGGACAAATTTGCGCTTCCCCTTGCTACTCCAACAGGGGGTTCTTTGAGGGAAACCTTCTCTTGTCGTGCCTCGGGCGGATTCTTCGGCCATCCTGGACCTTGATGCGGCGGGCAGAAGAAAAGCATTGGCTCAGGATGTGGCCGCTCTGATGAGGGTCATGGAGGTGGCCCTGGTTCTCAATGACGAGGAGACTTGTTTTGCTGCCAAGCTGGAGAAGCAGCGGGCAATGAATGTGAAGCTCGAAGCGGAGGCGATCAGGCTGAAGACCGCCTTTGATGACTACAAAGAGAAGTACAAGATCAAGGGTGAGATTCTGATTGAGCTGCGTGAAAAGAAAGATGAATTAGCTAAGTTAAACGAGGATATGGCTGCTTTGAGGCTCGAGCACGCTCCTGAGAAGGAGAGCTTCGTAGACAGGATTTCTGCTTTAGAAGTTGTCGCTGCCCTCGTCGAGGACGACGATGACGACCTGAAGGCCTTGCAAACCCATGCCGAGTTGGTTTCTTTGATCAGAGGTCTCGAACAGGATTGCGTGGATGCAGTCTAGATGAGCTTCGAGAATGTTGTGGCTCAACTTCGAATCGCTAACTCCGAACGGCTAGATAATCACCCATCCTCGCCTTCTCGCTGACGACGTCTAGGAAGACGAAGAGCTCACCAATGAGGGGGAGAATAATGTTTGACTTGTATGTCTTGTTTGTATTTGTTTCGGTATGCGCGCCGCATTTTTTAAAATTTTGGATAATAGGTGTTGCCCTTTTTTGGTGTACCTTTTTGTTGTAATATTCTGACATCATTGGCCTTCGTGGTTGTTATTCCAATCATATTTCGCTTTTCTGATATGCTCATGTATACCTTTGTTTATTTGTATGCTTTTTGTTTTGCTTTACGAATTATTTTTGCCGAGTATTTGGGGGTCTTGCTCGACATCTTTATTGCTCGACAATGAAAGGAACTCGTCAAGTAATCGGAGTTGGATTCCATATTGATAGCAGTGGAAAGATCTCGGTCGGGATCTTAGCACCGCGGCATGAACTTCTCATCGCAAGTTGGGTGTTCTACCTTAATGGTACGACGACGGCGAAGCTCAGTTAAGGTTTTCCCGTCGGGCCAAGAATCTGCTCGTTAATGAGTGGAAACTTGCCTTTTTATTTAAGTTTGGGATGTTGTGCTTGTACCCGAGCACGCCTCCGTGGTCAGGACGCACCCCGTCATCTTCGACTGGGGTACGCCGATTGGTAGGCCTAACTGTAATATTGTTTGAGTTTCTCGGCGTTCCATGGTCGAACAAGCTCTTCACTGTGCAAGTTTTCGAGGCAGTATGCCTCATTCTCCATTTTTGCTCAAACACGACAAGGGCCTTCCCAGTTCGCGACGAGTTTTCCCTCGCGAGAATCTTTGTGATTTTTGCGTAAGACTAGGCTGCCGATTTAGAATTCTCGTTTTATGACTTTGGCGTCATGTCATAAGGTTATCTTTTGTTTTAATGAGGCTTGGCGGAGGGCTGCCCCTGATCGAATCTCTTCGACAAGGTCGAGCTCCTCTCTTAGTGCCTCGTCATTCATCTCCTCATCGAGGGGGAATTTAGTTCGCCTGGAGGGTTCTCTGATCTCCACCGGGATTACCGCCTCGGTCTCGTAGGCTAGTCGGGATGGAGTTTCTCCCGTGGTCGAGTGTGGTGTCGTTCTGTAGGCCCAGAGTACGTTGTATAGCTCTTCGACCCATTTCTTTTTAGACTCGCCTAATATTTGTTTTATTCCTCGTAAGATCACCCTGTTCACGGCCTCGTCCTGCCCGTTTGTTTGTAGGTGCACGACCGATGTGAAATTATGATTGGTGCCCAGTTTGGCGATGAAGTCCTGGAAATTTTTTTCGGTGAACTGCATTCCGTTATCGGTGACGATCACCTGTGGTATGCTGAATTGGGCAAGTGTGTTTCTCTTATAGAAATGAAGTATATTGTGTGCCGTTATTTTGGCGAGGGTCTCCGCCTCTATCCACTTCGTGAAATAATTGATGTCGACTATCAGGTACTTGTTCTGGTTCGACCCCGTGGTAAACGGTCCGAGGATGTCCATTCCCCACCAGGCAAATGGCCACAGGGACGAGAGAGTTTTAAGCTTGTTGGGAGACGTCAAGTGAATGTCTCTGTGGCGTTGGCCTGTAGTATCCTGCTCGCAGGGCCTTTCGAGCGAGGGACCTTCCTCCGAGCTGTTAGCCGTTGATTCTTTTGTGGATTTCGTGTAGTATGAGGGAGACCATGGATTCCTCGACACACTTGAGGAAAGGAGTAGAGAATCCCCGTCGATACAACTTGTCCTCAACCAAGACGTAGGAGCAAGCTCTGCACCTGGTCATGTTAGCCTTTTTCTGGTCGGGTGGTAGTTCTCCTGTGGCGAGATAACTGTATACTGGGGTCTTCCAGTAGTCGTTGTCGCTGATGGCATTTACGTCGAGAGTTGCGGAGGGTTTTTAGATGCTCGGGTGAGAAAGTATCTCTTGAATGACAGATTTGTTTTCGCCCTTCTTCTTTGTGCTCGCGAGTTTTGACAAGATGTCTGCGCGTGTGTTGTGTTCGCGAGGAACATGTTTTACTACCGCAGAATCAAATCTTGTCATTATCTCTCGAACCAGAGCTAGGTACTCAGAGAGATTGTCGTTCTTGGATTGATATTCTCCCAGTACTTGAGAAGCGACGAGCTGGGAATCGATGAAGATTTTTACCTCTTTAGCTCCCAAGTCTTTGGCCAAACGCAGCCCTGTAAAGAAGGCTTCATACTCTGCCTCGTTATTCAAAGTTTGGAAGGATAGGGCGAGAGAGACTTTGATCAGGATTCCCTCCTCGTTTTCAAGTATGATGCTTGCTCCGCTTCCTGTCGAGCTGAATGCTTCGTCTACGAAGATGGTCCACTTATGGGTTCCACTTGTCGGGGAGGCAGGCATGGCCATTTTGCCACGAAGTCAGCTAGTACTTGAGCTTTAAGGGACTTTATGTTATCGTACCGTATGTTAAATTTAGAGAGTTCCAATGACCATTTGAGCATTTTGCTAGCCATGTCGGGATGACCGAGCAGCTGCTTTACGGGTTTGTCAGTTCGCACTACGATCGTGTGAGCAAGAAAGTAGTGTCTCAATCTTCTCGCTGCATTGATGAGGGCTAGAGATGCTTTTTTAATTTGCTGGTATCTGAGTTCTGGGCCTTGTAAGTCCTTGCTGGTGAAGTATATAGGTTTCTTCCCCTCAGGGGTCTCGTGAATGAGAGTCGCGCTGACGGCCTTGGCTACTACGACGAGGGAAAGGTAGAGAGCCTCCTCGTTGCCTGGTCGCGAGAAGACCGGTGGTTGCAAAAAAGCGTGTTTGAGGTGGAGTAGGGCTTGTTCGTACTCCTCGGTCCATTCGAATATTGCTTCCTTGCGAAGAAGTTTTAAAAGGGGAAGTGCCTGTTGGGCAGACTTTGCTACGAAGCAGGATAACAAGGTGAGTATCCCGTTTAGGGATTGAATTGATTTCTTCGAGTTTGGCATCGAGAATTCAAAGAAAGCCCTGCATTTGTCGGGGTCAGCTTTGATTCCTCTTTCTGTTAGATAGAAGTCGAGGAACTTGCCTGCTCGAACGCCGAAGGTGCATTTCTCCAGATTGAACCTCATCTTGCATCTCCTTGCCTGGTCGAATACTCTTTTTAGGTGGAGCATGTGGCCGGATTCCTCTTGGTATTTCACGATCATGTCGTCCATGTAGACTTCGAGCATATCTCCAATCTCACCTTGGAAGACTTTGTTCATCATCCACTGGTATGTAGCGTCGACGTTGTTCAAGCCAAAAGGCATTACGTTGTAGTAGTAGTTGTCCGACTCGGTCATGCAGGTCGTGTATTTTTTGTCTCCCTTTGACATGGGGATCTGTTTGTACCCTGAATATGCGTCCATAAAAGACAATAATTTGAATCTTGAAGAATTATCAACCAATATATCTATGTTAGGTAGAGGGTAAGCGTTTTTAGGGCAAGCCCTATTGAGATCAGTATAATCAACGCACATTCTCTATTTTCAATTAGATTTTTTGTTAAGTACAACGTTTGAAAGCCAGGGTGTGTACTGGGCTTCTGAAATAAAATTTGCCTCTAGGAGGTCTTTTACATCTTTTTCAGCAGCCTCCGCTTTTTCGGGAGACTGCCTACGCCTATGTTGCACTACAACCCTAGCGGCGGGGTCAACAGTCAGCTGGAGGTAGGCCACTTTGGGGTCTAGTCCGGGCATCTCAGTGGCACTCCATGCGAACAGGTCAACATTCTCTCTTAAGCAGGCCTTCCGCTGCCTCATTGCGAGGTCGGAGAGGCCAGTGCCAATTTTCACCCCTTTGTTTGGTTTGTTGTCGAGGGGGATAACTTCAAACTCGCCATCTGGAATGGGGCGTCTAGGATGGGCAGGCTCCTCATTGTTATCTAGCGCTGGGGAGCTTTCCGCTGCTAGCCAAGATCCTCTATATTTCTTCTTATGCTCCTTCAAGTCATTCTTGGTGAAGCGACTATCTAGGTCGACCAAGTCGATATGAGGCATTGGTTTTGGCTCCTCCAAGGCGCTGGGTCGCACCGACTTGCTGGCAGTTTTGGTTGGCGCACTGATGGAGTTTTGCCCCTTCGAGGCCGCTTCAAAGCATCTCCTCGCAGCTTCTATGTCCCCGTGAAAGGTGGCGTCGAGTACCTTGGCCGTGTAGTACTTCATCTTCAAATGAATAGTGGATGGCACTTCGGCCAGAGTTGGTCTTCCCAAGATGCTCTAGTACAGAGAATGGTAGTTTATTACCAGGAATTGAACTTTGACCAACTTGGCGGTCTCGGCCGCTCCGATAGTGACAATCAGTTCGACATAACCCCCGTGGCTTCATGGTCGCCCCATTGAAGCCCTGCAGATCAGAGCCCATGTAGGGTGTAAATTTGTTTCGTCGAGGTGTAAAGTCAGGAACAACTGAGAGTACATGATGTCGATCGAGCTTCCCTGGTCGACCAGTATGTGGCAAACGTCAAATTTCGCCATTCGTGCTCTCACAAGCAAAGGGATGTTGAAGTTGGGGTATCCACCGAGAAGCTCATCGCGGTAGAACGTGATAAGGACTGAGCTTCCCCAGCATTTATCAAGACTAGAGTTTTGGCTCGAGCTCGCATCGATGAGTTGCTCGAACTTCCTTTTCCCCAACCCTACAGTAAGTTTGTTGAATCCCCCAATAGATATGACCATGGAAGAGGGGAAGGTTTCCCATGTGTTGCGCACTGCAAAATGAATGGGGTTTTCGGCCCCGTCGGGGACGTAGAAGTCATCGGGAAGGGAGATGGACATGGCGATCTGCAGGTTGGCGGTGTCATCAGAGGGTGGCTTCTTCTCCTCGTCCTTCTTCGCTTCCCGAGCATCTTGCCGAAGAGCCTCTCTTCTCTTGGTGCACTACTTCAGGTGCCCGTCCCTGATGAGGATTTCGATCGCATCCTTGAGGTGGATGCACTCTTCACTAACGTGTTTGTGGCTCTTGTGGAAGCGACAATACTTGGTCTTGTCTGGGGTAGGCTTAGGACGTGTTTTCCTGGGAAAATAGACTCCAGTCTGGCGGAATTCTGAGTTCGCGCACTCGGATAGAATACGCTCGCGAGAAGCGACCAACAACGTGTATTCGGTAAAACTGCCAACAGGTCCTTTGTATTCCTGCGACTCACAAGGTTTATCCTCTTTCCTCTTCTCTCCTCCTCGGCGAGGTGTCAGGTGGTCATCGTGCCTCGAAACTCTGGTGTTATCCTGATGTTACGAGTCTCGAGCGTTGTTGGCGGCTTCTTTCTTCTCATACTGAATGTATGTACAGGCCTTGAGGAGGAGGGCATCCAGTGATGCAGCCGTTCCAATGCCAACGGACTTGCCGAAGTCACTATAGGGGCACAGTCCCCACTTGAGCAAATACTTCTTCATGTCTTCGGTCATGGAGACCCAAATAGCTTCCTAATTGAACCTCTCAATGTAGGCTCAGAGGGATTCATCTTTCCCCTGCATGATTGCTTCGAGCGTGGCCTCTGAATTTGGATGGCGACGAGAAGCAGTGAAGTGCCTCGAAAACTGCTTCCCCAGGTCTCTCCAGGAAGTGATGAATTCATCAGCGAGGCTCTTGTACCAGGTCATGGCACCCTTCCTCAAAGTAGTGGGGAACAACCTGCATTTGATGGCGCCTTTAACACCACGATAATCTAGTAGAGCATCGATGTTTTTGATGTGCTCTTCGGGATTCGTCATCCCATCGTATTTTCCCAGGTTCGATGGTGTTTCTAGCCCGACGGGAAGGGGAGCATACATGATTGCTCGAGATAATGGACCACAGGGGTCGTCTTCATTGCTCCAAATCGGTGAGCACGATGGAGAATAGTCATACTTCTCTTGCCGAGGGCTGTCGTCGCAACGTGGCGGCGAGTCCTTTGGTCGGCCGTTTAATTTGCACGGAGGCGAACGACAGTTATCTGGTCATCCACCAGCCTTGCTCTTCTTGGCAACCGAGGACCGTCAATCCTCTTGAGGAGGAATACGATTGTGCTTCAGGCGCTGTGGCCTCTCTAACTGCGGGAGGTGGCCTAGTCTTCTTGGCGACAGGCTTCGGGACTCGTACCATCGGTGTCTCCGCGGGGGAAAGCATGAACGATGGTCATTATCCAATGCTCCAATCCTCTCATTCTGCTGGTAGATCAGCGTGTTGGTCTGGTTCAACATCGTGAATAGGGCCGCCATGGTTGGGTCAGCGTTGGGTGGTATCGAAATTGGTTGAAATTTCTCTGGCGCTTTCTCTAGAGCTTTGTGAGTTTCGACGTGTTAGACGTCGTGGTAGGCCGTATCATCAGAGGAGGGGGAGGAGGTGCGTCCGTCTCTTCGCGGTGGAGTGCTCTCCTCTAAAAAGGGCATACCATTGTCGTTGTCAGCATTATGGACGGGAGAGAGGAAGATTTTGTGACCATTATTGTTGTTGTCGTTTTGACCGACCATGATTGGTTTCTGAAGTTTTGTTTTGATCTTTTGGTTTCAAGGAAAGAAAAGATGGGGAAACAAGATCCTCACAGACGGCGCCACTGATCTAACCTGTCGATCAGAGTAGGTGAGTGGCCAGCAACACGTTGCAGTCTTAAACGGTCGATGAAGAGGGGGTGTACCTGCATACACTCTGATGCTTAAGTTAGTTCGGGTGAAGAGGTGAGTAAGAAAAGGTAAAGAATAGAATACCTGACCCTCCTGCAGAGGAGGGGTTTTATAGTGAGCCCCCAGCGCATGGCCATTGGTCTCCGTTGTGGGCTGAGTGCTCAGGCCCACAATGGATAGCTGCCAGGACTTGCACATGAAAGTAGTGACGAACAACTCATGCTCATCGTCCTGAGTCAACCGCTCTACATACCTTGGATAGTGGATGGACTTGCCCGTTACGAAGGGCAGAATGGTTCCACAAGGCGTGTGGGTAAGTTGGTGACGTGTCCTCAGGTGAGGGGCACGTGGGGAACGTGTTCTCCATTGGCCTTAACGGGTTGGGCTAGCACTCTGGGCCATCCTCGACGTAGAACTGGATTGGGCTGTGCTCGACGTTGGGTCAGCCAGAGGCCCAGTCCAAAACAATACGCAACCTCTGATGAAGAATGGGAGGCAATGTTTTGTTTGATTTCCACGAAACAACTGAATGACCGAGGAAAATGCAATAACCTATCACTTATTTTCTAGTTTCAGAGCATGAGGCTCAATCTAAATCGCTGAAGGCCTTAAGTTGCAGCTTTGATGATGAATGGAAGAACAAACACTTGAGATGGGTAGTGCTTGATGTATTTTAAGATGCAAGTGGCACCTTGCATATGAACTTATGATATAGAAGACATGAATTGACTTAATTACTGGTCTGAGTAACTGAGATCATGTCTTGTGTTTGTTAAATACTAGGAGAGCTAACTGCAATTGTAGGGTTGAAGGATCTTACCATGGGTGTCTCGACAAGTTTAATGACCAAAAGACATGTATTATACAATAGTTCCAAGGCATATTTTTTTGACAAATGGTAGTCCTCAGTTCTAATCTTGACACTTTGATTCCTAAGAAAAACTTAAGTTACGTAAGTGTTATATCTTGAAGGAAATGCCAAGCTCGGACCTGATGAAATTGATTCAATGAGATCATTTCTAATAATCAATTCTTCTACATAAATGATCAAAATGGTGAATTTGTTGTTAGATAGCTTTATGAAAAATGAATGATTAGAAGCATAATGTTTATACTTATAGTGGATGACTAAGATGGAAATTTTTTGAAAACTATTAGTGACTACCTTGCTTAAGGTCATACAAATACTTTTGTACTTTGATATTTGTCTAGGAAATGAGAGAGTCATACTAAGCGGTATTTGCATGTACAATTCATCATAAATATTGTTCTATGTCTGCCAAAGGTCCAAGGACACACTACTTCATATCGATCAAAGGCCTAATAACACGAGGCCTATTTATCTAACCTTTTCCATTATTCCCGAGGTATAAATACCTTCACAAAGGGTTTTTAGATACACACTCTCTAATCTCCACTTTCACAATGACTATCTTGAACCCTAAACTAACTTGGGCGTTGGAGTACTAACCATGCAGGTACCCCCCTGATCTGTCGTATCAGAGATTAGCAATGTCGATTCAAGACCAACATCGATTAACTAAGTTGATTCAATATCAACTCCTCCAGTTCAAGAAACACCCTGATCGTAACCTCCGATCCACGCTGCGGCATTCATGAATACTATCTGAAGCTTCATTTCACCATAGTTTCTGCAATATTCTATGTTTATGCTTCCGCAACGGAACCTAACGCCATCTATGGGAATCAACTTCTGACTCCTGTGATTTCCATGATTTCAGATCCAAATCTCGACATCGACTCGTAACTTCCTCGTGACGTTGAGTCAGAATCACATTCAACCTTCTGATTCAAACGACCTCGACTAATCTACACACGTTGTTTGATTCCTTTGTTCACGCCTCTCTAGATCTTAGAAGGGACGGTGTGTGAAGGTTAGCATGGAGGTTAGGCGGAGCCAAATCGGTCTCAATTACACCATTAAAATCTATAATTTCCTAGAAAATATCATAGATTAGTGAGGAGGGTGATCTCAAGCCCAAATCGAGGATTCCCCTAGCCTCCAAAGGAAATTTCTGAGAAGACCGAGCATAAACCCCACCAAACAAATACTGGGATATACCCCACAGATCTCGTAGGATTTCTGCGGGATACACCAGGGTTTCCACCAACCGGACACTGAAGCGAAGGTCCACTGGAGATGCCCATTGAAAGATATCCTGAGCCCCTTTTGGTAGAAGAACTATTAGTATCCACATCTGATAGAAGCTCTCAGTTTTTGTTTGAAAGGGGGTGAATAAGTCAGAATACATCATCCCAAGTTTCATGAGCCAACCAAGCATCCTGGATGTTTTAAAGAAGCTCCGAGTCCAAAAGGCATCGGTTCATGTTTAACCCAGAAAGAAAAGTCAGACGCATTAATCAGAGATTGGCTATCTCCCAAGAAGAGGACCCAGTCCTCTAGATGATCTGACCATCAAACCTCATGGACAACACATCCGAGAGCAAACAATCAATATACACTTGCGACCGACCACAAGATTTAACTAATGTATTGGTAAATTATTGATATAATAGTGAATGAAATATATATATGTATATTTTCTATTATATTTTTATTGCTTTACTTTCTGTCTTGTCCCCTCTTTAGTGCACCAAAGCATGAATGAATGTCACATTGATCCGGAATACAACCAATATAGTTGACGCTCGACTCTAGATTCCATGGGTGCTGTCAAAGATGTTTTGGACGTCCGACCAACGAAATCAAATTCCCTCAGCGTCGAGCGCGTCCCCTGATTTTAGAGGTGTTTTCAAAGATGCTTTGCACGCCCAACCTAAGCAATCAAATCCCCTCAACGTCGAGCGTGTAACACCCCAATTATTGATTTATTGAATTATTTGAATTATTATGATTTAATTTAATTATTATGTGTGATAATTGAATTAATATGGGTGTTAGGATTGTGTGACCTTGAGGTGGGAGTGTAGAGAGTGATTAGAGATTGGTAAAGGTGAGCTAGAACTATTAGAGTCTGTTTTTAATAATTAAATAATAGTATTTTAATTGAATTATTTAATTAAAATAAGAAAATAGAATAATAGAAAATAAGGAGTATTAGTAGTATTTTTATTAAAATAAAATTAGAGATGATAAGGGCATTTTGGTGAATATGGGATAAGGGATGGTAATGTTGGAAGTCTCTAATTGAGGGATTAGATTACTAATAAAAAGGTTAGTAAGGAGTTGTGAGAGTTTTTCTACGTGAAAAGAGAATTTGGTGGAAAGAGGAAGAGGTAAGAGTTAGGCATAGGGAGAGCATCCATTGAAAGAGCTTTGAAAATTTTTGCTGGAAAAATCTAAGGTAAGGGGGAGAATAACCTTCAATAAGGGCTTATGCATGGGGTGTAGGGTAGAGGAGTCCTTAACCTCCAATAGGGATGAAGATTGTGATAATTTTGTGCGTGTTCTTAAGGAGTGATATTCTCCTGACTATGTTGATGTGAATTTCGTGTGAATTGATGTTTGAAATTCTATACTGTATATATATATATATATATATATATATATATATATATATATATATATATATATATATATATATATATATATATATATATATCTATATATCTATGTGTGTGTGTGTGTGTGTGTGTGTGTATGTGTGTGTATCTGTGTGTGTGTGTGTGTGTGTGTGTGTGTGCGTGTTTTCCACCATTGTTGCAATTATGAAGGTTTTAGAGATGGGATTTGATGATTATTTGATGAATTGGTGATTGAATTGGTATGTTAATTAGTAGAATTAGGGCTTAATAAGATTGGGTTTTAATCTTAAAAAATAGATGTTTTAAATAAGTTATTTTTGTGTTAAGAAGTGTTTGGATGGTTTTGTAACAATATAAGATGTTTCTTGTGCATTTAAATATGATTTTTTTGGAAAAAAACAACAACTGGAGTCGACCCATATGTGCTTGGAGTCGACTCCAAACCAACAGAATTGGAATTTTTCAAAACTACATAGTATGTATCGATTCATAAGTGCTGAGAGTCGATACATAAGTGTTGGGAGTCGACTCATAAATGTTATGTATTGACTCCAAACTGGAATAATGTTCGTTTTGTCTTTTGTTACACTGTCCGACGATTTTGGCCATAATTTTCGTTTCGTAAGTCCAAATGAGACGTCGTTCGAAGCGTTGGGAAGCTAACATGTAGAGCTACCTCATGAACTAATTGATGATGATGTTTTTATAGTGATGTTGTCGTGTGAATTAAGAGTGTGACGACATCATTATGTTTTGAGGTGATGTTTATGACTATTGTGTTGTTGCATATATGAGTGATATTCTAATTCAGGAGATTGATTGTATATCTGAGTTGCACTGAATTATATGATATTATAAAATATGTGATTATGATTGAGATGTAATATAGAGAGAGTATTACTAGAGTTGTCGATGCATTATGTTGGGATTAGAATATGGGTCTTAGCGCATTGATTTAATGATATGTTTATGCATCATACGAATTATGTCAAGAGGCATGTCTACTAGTTCAGAAGAGGGGACTAGTGGCTTGTCCTAAGCTCAGAAGAGGGGGCTTGAAGCTCATAAGAGGGAACTCATGGGTTCAGAAGATAGGACCTGGTTCAAGAGAAAACTAATTATTGAGTTGGTACCATATGTGTATGCATAGAGTTGCATAGTCGAGTTGCATTGCATAATGAGTTATATGCATAATTGTTGAGTTGTGATTGATTGATGAATTTGGGTATGAGATTGTGATGAGATATATTGTGAATGAAATTATGTAAAGGATGTTGTGTTATTATCTAACCTTGTAGTATATGCCTGTTATTATTGTTTGTGATTTCTCACCCCTTTGTTGTTGTTGTGGTCGGTGCTCCTCTACTAAGAGACATATGAATAAATCGTGTTTGACATATACCTTTTTCGAAGGGCAATCAGAAGATCAGACTCAGGTTGCAGGATCAGATTCGATGATGGCGAGAGCGTCAGAGGAGAGTCCGTAGTGACCTCAGGAATATGTACGACTTCAGGGACAGGTACGACAGACGTTGGGTGACGACGCTAATATGTTTTGAAGTGGGCGAGGAGTGGGTGAAGGGAAATCACGATTCAAAACGTAGCAGAAATAAAAATTTCCCTTTAGCGATCCTTACAAAAGATTATGATCAGTGATAGAATGGTTACCTCTTGTGGCGATGAAACCTTTGATTCTGAATCGAAGGAATGATCACGAGCGATGTACGATGAACAACGCCTGATCTACTCAGTCCACACAAACAACTTCCTTCAGTCTCAGTGCTAGCTTCTACGATTGAAGGCTTTGAGTGAGAGATAGAGAGAAGGAAAATACAGCTAGGGTTTCACAACTGAATTTTCATTAAGTGTTTATGCTTCTGCACAAGAGTTATATTTATATAACAACTTGTGTGGGCTGCAAGCTAAAAAGCCCACTTAAATGCATGCACACCATATCTTATGATGTACCGTATATCACTTAAGCATGCAGTATCTTACCACAATCCGTATTCCACTTAAGTGCACCGTACCTTACGGTGTTACATATTTACTTAAGTACATCGTACCTTACGGTGTTCCTTATTTACTCTACCTCTTATCAAATTGTCCTTGTGTGTGTGACCCTGTAGGATTTTGTGATGTTGGCAATTATATTAAATCATGCATTTAACATAATAAACAGTGAGCGGTATCTAGCAACACATCACTGCTACCCAAGTCACAAAATTGTCATGTGATCTAACAAAACCTTTTGTGATAGTGCTTGTGTATACAATTACCCTTTTGCCCTTACGTCTATATTGAACTCAAGGCATATACCGCGTCATCCTTGTTCAGTTCAATATTGGGCCCTTAGACATTTATCCTATTATGCAGGATGAGCAAATTCCATCTAGGTCGCTCATGTCCCTCAACATGCTTTATGAAGTACCCATCAACTGTCTTTACAGTCATCCAATTACGGACAATGTTTGATCAGCAATAAAGTACTTGACTCTACATTTAGGGTCTATGGTGGTTTCAGATCGAAGGGTGGTATACACCACTATCACCATGAGAGTAACTTATGACACTTTGCATAACATTCTATGTAGTACTCTCATAGTGGGTCAATCCAGTATAAATATTACTCATAATGTTCATACCTATGTTAAGACTTGGTAACTCCTTATCCAAGATCCATGAGATGTGATCATCAGTCTATCTACATAATAGTCTTAATGCTTTAAGGTTATCCCATTTCACATTAAAGCTCGACTACAGATACTTTAAGAATAATGTCCTTATGCTTAATGGAATCTCATGATTAAGTCACACTTAATATTTCATTAAACGAACTAGCTATTCTAGGGACTTTATCACTTTGGAAAAAAAAACATAATAAAGAAATGCCTTTTATTATTAATAAATAATTCGATACAAGTACCAAAAGTATTGGCCTCTAGGGCTTACACCAACAATCTCCCGCTAGCACTAGAGCCAATCAGACATACCCCTAATACCCATAGATCTAGTATGGACATCATGCTTCTGCTGCGCAAGAGGCTTTGTTAGTGGGTCAGCAATGTTGTCAAGTGTAGGTACTCTGCATACCTTCACATCTCCCCGATCTATTATCTCTCGAATGAGATGATAATGCCTAAGTATGTGTTTGGATCGTTGGTGAGATCTAGGCTCCTTAGCTTGTGCGATGGCACCATTGTTATCACAATAGAGATCAATGGGATCCACAATGCTAGGGACTATGCCAAGTTGACTAATGAACTTTTTGATCCAAACAACTTCCTTTGCTGCATTTGAGGCAGCAATGTACTCGACCTCAATTGTAGAATCAGCAACTGTTTCTTGCTTTGAATTTTTCCAGCTCACAGCGCCACCATTTAGGCAGAACACATAACCAGATTGCGATTTAAAGTCATCCTTATCTGTCTGGAAGCTAGCATCGGTGTATCCAATTACTGTGAGCTCTTCTTGACCTCCATATATCAAGAATGAATCCTCAGTCCTTCTCAAGTACTTAAGGATATTCTTGATAGCTACCCAATAAGCATCACCGGGATCAGATTGGTACCTACTTATTGCACTTAAAGCATACGAGACATCTAGTCGAGTACATAACATGGCATATATGATAGATCCTATTGCAGATGCATATGGAATCTTATTTATACGATTCCTTTCTTCCTTAGTTGAAGGAGATTGTGTTTTTGATAGACACAGGCCATGTTGCATAGGTATGAATCCTTTCTTGGAATCAGGCATATTAAAGCGTCTCTACATTTTGTCTATGTATGTACGCTGACTTAGGCCAAGCAGTTTTTGTGATCTATCTCTATAGATCCTGATTCTTAATATATAGGCTGCTTCACCAAGGTCCTTCATAGAAAAGCATTTCCCTAGCCAAGTTTTTACTTGTTGCAAGGTAGGGACGTCGTTTCCAATGATTAATATGTCATCTACATATAATATCAGGAAGACGATCATGCTCCCACTAACCTTCTTGTAGACACAAGGATCATCTTCATTCTTTATGAATCCATATTATTTTACAGTTTCATCAAAACGAAGATTCCAGCTTCTGGAAGCTTGCTTCAATCCATAGATTGATCGCTGTAACTTATATATCTTTTGGGTTTTTTCTGGTATGTCAAATCCTTCAGGTTGTGTCATGTACACATCCTCAAGAAGATTCCTATTAAGGAAAGCAGTCTTGACATCCATCTACCATATTTCATAATCATGATATACAACGATAACAAGTAAAATTTGAACAGATTTAAGCATTGTAACTGGTGAAAAGGTTTCATCATAGTCTACACCATGAATTTGTTTATAACCTTTTGCAACTAGTTTTGCCTTATAGGTATGTACCTTACCATCCATGTCAGTTTTCTTTTTGAAGACCCACTTGCATCCTATAGGATTAACTCCTACAGGAGGTTCTACCAAGGTCCAAACCTGGTTTAGGTACATGGAATCCATATCAGATTTCATGGCTTCTAGCCACTTCTCAGACTCAGGACCAGTTATGGCCTCTTGATAGGTTACAGGCTCATCTTGATCCATGAGTAATACATCACCTTGATCAGTTATGAGATATCCATATCTCTCTGGTTGGTGATGTATCCTGCTCGACCTACGCTAGTCTTGTTCTACTTGAGCATATTGCTCTTCCATAACTACTTGTGGTTCCTGCTCTAATTCCTCCATAGGTGTATCAATGCTTTGTGATTCTTTAATTTCTTCAAGTTCTACTTTCCTCCCACTGATTCCTTTAGAAATAAAGTCCCTTTCTAAGAAAACTCTAGTTCGAGCGACAAACACTTTTCTCTCAGAAGGATTGTAGAAGTAATACCCTCTTGTTTCTTTAGGATACCCCACAAATAAGCATTTGTCAGATTTGGGCTCAAGCTTAGTTGAAATTTTTCGTTTCACATAAACTTCACAACCCCAAATCTTCATGTAAGACATATGTGGTTTCTTACAACTCCATATTTCATATGGTGTCTTTTCAACCTTTTTGGATGGAACACGATTAAGTGTGTAAGCTGCTGTCAGTAGTGCATGTCCCCAAAAGGAGTTTGGAAGATCGATGTGATTCATCATAGATCGGACCATGTCTAACAAGGTTCGACTTCTTCTCTCAGATACACCATTCCATTGTAGTGTTCTAGGAGGAGTGAGTTGGGATAAAATCCCACACTCTTTTAGATGGTCATCACTCTAGGCTTAAATATTCACCGCCTCGATCTGATCGAAGAGTTTTAATATTCTTATCTAGTTGGTTTTGTACTTCATTCTTGAACTCATTGAACTTTTTAAAGGATTCAGATTTGTGTTTCATTAAATAGACATAACCATATCTACTGAAATCATCGGTAAATGTGATGAAGTATTGAAAACCTCCTCTGGCTGGTATGTTCAGTGGTCCACATACATCAGTATGTATGAGGTCCAAAAGATCATTAGCCCTTTCACCTTTTCCTATGAATGGGGACTTTGTCATCTTTCCAATTAAACAAGATCTGCATGTATCATATGATTCGTAATCAAAAGAGTCCAATAGTCCATCTTTATGGAGTTTGGAGATGCGTCTCTCATTTATATGGCCTAAGCGACAATGCCAAAGGTAACTTGGATTTAACTCGTTAGGTTTCATCCTTTTAGTATTAATGTTATATATTGGCATTTCAAGATCAATGACATACAATCCATTGTTCATTTCTGCAGTAGCATATAATATATCATTCAAATAAATAGAGCAACAATTGTTCTTTATTATTAATGAAAAACCAAACTTGTCCAAACAAGAAACATAAATAATATTCATGCTAATTGCAGGTACATAGTAACAGTTCTCTAACTGAATTATTAAACCACTAGGTAAAGTCAATACATAAGTTCCTACGGCTAAAGCAACAACTTTTACTCCATTGCCAACTCGTAGGTCAACTTCACCTTTTGCCAAAACTCTACTCCTTTTTAGCCCCTGCACATTGGTACAAATGTGAGAACCACATCCAGTATCTAATACCCATGACACATAAGTAGATAAATTTATTTCTATAACAAAAATACCTGAAGTCGAAGTCTACACTCCATTCTTCTTATCTTCCAGGTACTTTGGGCAGTTTCTCTTCCAGTGTCAGGTGTTACCGCAATAGAAGCAAGTGCCCTCCTTTGCTATACCTCCACTAGGCTTCAAAGTAGGGGCAGTATGTTTGGGTTTGGCAACTTCCTTGCCTTTCCATTTACCACCCTACTTGGTGGGCCTTTTGTTATGTTTCTTTCCATTACTGACCATCAGAATGGATTTCCCTTTTGACTTGAGATTTTGCTCAGCAGTTCTTAACATGCCTAGCAATTCAGGAAGAGTTTTGTCCATATCATTCATGTTGAAATTAAGGACAAATTGACTTAATCTTTTCGGCAACGATTATAGGATCAAATCAGTCGCAAGCTCCTTTTTTAGGGGAAATCCCAATCTTTCAAGGTTCTCCACATACCCAATCATCTTGAGTACATGGGGACTTACAGGGGCTCCCTCAGATAGCTTGGCTTGAAAAAGGGATTTTGAAACTTCAAACCTCTCATGCCTTTCCTGCTCTTGATAGAGCATCTTCAGGTGTTCGATCATATCGAATACTACCATGTTTTCATGTTGCTTTTGCAATTCAGAATTCATGGTAGCCAGCATGAGGCAAGCAGTTTCATTGGCATCATCGACATGCTTCTTATAAGCATCTCTTTCAGCTTTAGGAGCAAAACTAGGAGGCTCCTCCTCAGGAACAGGTGTCTCTAAGACATACAACTTTTTGTCATGTTTGAGGACAATCCTCAGATTTCGGTGCCAATCCAGAAAATTTGTCTCAGATAATTTTTCCTTATCAAGGATTGATCGCAAAATGTTGTTAAATGTGTTTGTTGTCATGGTAATCTACAAAATAGAATGGAAAAATATATGTATCATTAAAGCAATATATTCAATTAGGCCTTTAATTAAATATGCTCCCACTATTTTACTCAAACCAAATGACCCTCACCATTTGATTCGGAAAATCCCGTTGGAAGATTTTCTAGTGGATCGAGGTCCATATTTCACTTTGTTTTAAGTTAGCGTTAGGCTGATTACACAAAACTAAGCTATTTAGGTAGGAACTCCTTCCAATTTTATCCAATACAATTCTCGAATATTTTAGTTGGGTGAATAACTCCTTATTCTAATCCATCACATGGATTATTCCTAACACTTGCTTCTAAACGCATATAATCTTATTATATTTTGCTTAGTTAAGTTTGACTCATTGTTTTAGAAATTAGATATTACATTTATCCTGTCGCATCTCACTAATATAGAACACGCACCTCGCGTTAGGCGAAACCTACATTATTCGATACTAGTCTTGATGAGTTCTAAAACTTGGAAAGCATAAACTTAATATTCAATTTGAGGGAATTTTCATTAGTTTGATCTCACCGGCTTATTTATCATATAAATCGTCTCTCACATGCATCAACATACATACACATGCATCAACATACATACAAAATGAAACAGTTATGGCACCTAGCGCAATTGTTCTCCCAAGCCAATGAGAGAACCTAAGCTAAACCTAATAACGATCTACACTTCTCCAAGCAAGATCTCCAAGGTTGTCCTCCTTTGATCTTGTAGTCTTATTTTTCTTCATAACATTACATTAAAGAATACTCGTTTTATATACAAGGGAGTGAGATGAGAAAAGAAGTTACATCAAGAGATTAAAAGAGAGGCATGACACACAGGTCGTATTTTAAAATCCCAAAACAAAATAAAGGAAAACTAAGGCCATAACTGATCACCACAAGAGAAAAATAATAAACATACTTTTATTATTATTAATTTAAATCCTGTTAATTAAATGAATCAAATTAAATTTCGACGAATGATCACACTACGCAGAAGAAATTTTTTTTAATGAACAATTCATTTGAAATCGGCGTCGTTTTTCATATCAACACTTGATACTTTCCATAAAATTAAAGCACAACGTTTTTGCCATCATAACCCTAATTGCAGACCTTTTAGACAGCACAACCCTTGTGCCGTCATGAACCCTAATGTAACAATTTTATATCGTCAAAACACCATGATGAATAATTCAGTATGATTGATCCATATGCCACTGCTTCACCATACTAAAGTCGGATTCCAAAGCAAATAAACACGGATCGCTCAATGGAATAATGATCATTACGTGATTTAAATGAACGAAATAGAAACAGTATATCCAATATACCATCTTTGCATCAGAGTTAATTATATCACATAAAATTTGATCGATCATATTTGTGTAACTTAAGGACGATCGATATATCGCTGCTTCACCATACTATTGTCGGATTCCGAAGCATAGTCAATATTGATCATCCAAATCGTACACAGCCTCATGCCAAAATTCAATTTCTCAATTTAATTTAATTTTTTATGTGTTTTAATCGAATTAAAACAAAAAATAGAAAATAAACACTTATCTGATGCATGGTTTCGTAAGTGGCTCTGATACCACAGAAGGGAAAGCGCGATTCAAAATGCAGCGAAAATAAAAATTTCCCTTTAGCGATCCTTACAAAAGATCATGATCAGTGATAGAATGGTTACCTCTTGTGGCGATGAAACCTTTGATTGTGAATCTAAGGAATGATCACAAGCGATGTACGATGAACAACGCCTCTACTCTGTCCACACGAACAGCTTCCTTCAATCTCAGTGCTAGCTGCTACGATTGAAGGCTTTGAGTGAGAGATAGAGGGAAGGAAAATACAGCTATGGTTTTACAAATAAATTTTCATTAAGTGTTTATGCTTCTACACAAGGGTTATATTTATAGAACCACTTGTGTGGGCTGCAAGCTAAAAGCCCACTTAAGTGCATGCGCACCATATCTTATGATGTACCGTATATCACTTAAACACGCGGTACCTTACCACAATCTGTATTCCACTTAAGTGCACCATACCTTACGGTGTTACATATTTACTTAAGTACACCGTACCTTACGGTGTTCCTTATTTACTCTACCTTTTATCAAACTGTCCTTATGTGTGTGACCCTGTAGGATTTCGCGACGTTGGTAATTATATTAAATCATGCATTTAACATAATAAACAGTGAGCGGTATCTAGCAACACATCACTGCTACCCAAGTCACGAAATGTTCATATGGTCTAACAAAACCTTTTGTGATAGTGCTTGTGTGTACAATTACCCTTTTGCCCTTATGTCTATATTGAACACAAGGCATATACTGTGTCATCCTTGTTCAGTTCAATATTGGGCCCTTAGACATTTATCCTGTTATGCAGGATGGGCAAATTTCATCTAGGTCACTCATGTCCCTCAACATGCTTTATGAAGTACCCATCAATTGTCTTTACAGTCATCCAATTACGGACAATGTTTGATCAGCAATAAAGTACTTGACTCTACATCTAGGGTCCATAGTGGTTTCAGGTCGAAGGGTGGTATACACCACCATCACCATGAGAGTAACTTATGACACTTTGCATAACATTCTATGTAGTACTCTCATAGTGGGCCAATCCAGTATAAATATTACTCCTAATATTCATACCTATGTTAATACTTGATAACTCCTTATCCATAATCCATGTGATGTGATTATCAGTCTATCTACATAATAGTCTTAATGCTTTAAGGTTATCCCATTTCACATTAAAGCTCGACAATGGATACTTTAAGAATAATGTCCTTATGTTTAATGGAATCTCATGATTAAGTCACACTTAATATTTCATTAAACGAACTAGCTATTCTAGGGACTTTATCACTTTGGAAAAACAAACATAATAAAGAAATGCCTTTTATTATTAATAAATAATTCGATACAAACACCAAAAATATTGGCCTTTAGGGCTTACACCAACAGTGTGGGGGGGGGGGGAGGGGTCAACCGTATGGGTATCTAGTGGGCCAGGTTCCCTAGAATGATGGGGGATAATGACAGATGGGACTTCCGAAAGAGGTGTGGGAATACTTTTCTGTAAAGGTTCTGTAGTTACTTGGCTGGACTCAAAATATGGAACAGACTCAAAGAAGGTAACATCGGCGGATACGAGGTATCGTTGTACGGTATGTGAGTAGCAAAGATAACCCTTTTGGGATCGATGATAGCCAAGAAAGACACACTTTAGTGATCGAGCTGATAGTTTATCAAGACTGGGGGAGAGATTATGTACAAAACACGTAGACCCGAAGACTCTAGGAGGAATTGGGTGGAGTGGAGAGTTTGGAAACAGGATTGAATGAGGGATTTTATTATTAAGGACAGATGAGGGCATGCGATTTATGAGGTAACATGCCGTGAGCACCGCATCTCCCCAAAACCGGAGAGGAACATTACCATGGAGAAGTAGGGTCCGAATGGTTTCTACGAGGTGCTGATTTTTGCGTTCGGCTACCCCGTTTTGTTGGGGGTGTATGAAGGCAAGATGTTTGGTGTAAAATACCATTGGATGGCATAAAATTTTGAAATTATTGGGATAAATATTCACGGGAATTGTCACTTCTTAAGTTATGGATAGACACACCGAATTGAGTTCTTATTTCTCGACAAAATTGTTCAAAAATAGAAAATAATTCAGATCTATTCTTAATTAAAAATAACCACGTGCAACGTGAAAAATCATCAATAAAGGTGACAAAATACCTAGACTCAAGAGTAGAGACAGTACGCGAGGGACCCCAAACATCGGTGTGAACTAAAGCAAAAGGGGATGAAGCTCGTTTGTTGACTCGATTGAGAAATTGACTACGAGTGTGTTTCTCTAACTGACACGACTCACAATGTAAATTAGATACCTTCGATAAATTTGGCACTAATTTATGTAATTTGGAAAGACTGAGATGACCTAACTAAGCATGGGTAGTGAGTGGGGAATCTTTGGCTGAGCATGTCTGAGATGACAATGAGAGGTAATAAAGGCCTTGAGACTCATATCCGATGCCAATCATCTGTCCCGAACTCCGATCCTGCAGGGTAATATTATTGTTAGTGAAGGTGACACTACAATCAATAGAACGAGTTAAACGACTGACTGTAAGTAAATTAAATGGACAATTAGGTACATAGAGGACAGAAGTAATAGAGAGAGAAGGTATAATTTGAATAGTACCAATCCCTTCGGATCGGGTTTGAGAACCATTGGCAAAAGTTATAGTAGGTAAGAAACCAGAGGTAGAGAAGGAAGAGAAAAGATTTTTATTACTAGTAACATGATCAGACGCACCAAAATCAAGGACCCAAGATCAAAGAGGAGATGATTGAGAGAGGCAAACATATGAATTACCAGTGTGTGCTATTGTAGCAGTAGAATCTGAGTTCTGATAATTCTGATACCACCAGAGGAAATCATCGTAGTTTGGCGTAAAGTTCTTAGGAGTATCCATGAGTATCTGAAGAGAGAAAATATCACGCGATCAGCCGCCGGACGGGTGGTCACGTGCGGTTCAGGTGGTGGCGCGTGATGCCCATGCGAGAAGATAAAGGTGGCGCGTGTGGGCACGTGCGGAGGTTTTTACCTGTGAAAAAGTTTTCCGGAAGGTCACCGGGAATAGTAGCGACGACGGCGGACGGCGGCTATGCGGTTATCACCAGAGAATATTAAAAACTGATGGTGGGGTCGGCTTTTAGAAACGTCGCCGAAACAATAATAACGGCAGTGGAGGCAGGGTGGTTACCGAAGAATTTTGAAAAGTGAGAGGCAAACCGGAGTGACAATATGGTTTGCAAAAAAAACAAATCTCACCGAAAGTCAGAGGGTCAACCGAGTACCATGTTAAGAAATGTGGTTGGGCATAACTCAACCCTCAAAATCGGTTGGTAAGGTGAGGATTAACCCCACTTATAAACACATGTTCATGCCATATATTTTTCGATGTGGGACTCTTATCAATTATTATCCAACCTTGCTATATATGCTTGTTATTATTGTTTGTGATTTCTCACCCCTTTATTGTTGTTGTTGTGGTCGGTGCTCCTCTTCGGAGTGCAGATAATTAGGTAACTGAGAAGCTACTTAAAGTGGAAGGATGGTGAGAGACTGTTTCTTCTTCTTTTTCTTTCTGTATTTAGTTTACATGCTCTGATATGTAAAACTAGGAAACATTAGCGAGTTTTTGTCTAATCTTTTCTTAGAGAGTTATTGTATACTCTAATGTTTGATATTTCTATGTTTTGAGGAGATTTCATTATGAGTTTGATTCTACCATAAAGTGCATTTGAAGCTTAAATGATTTAGTTAATGCATGCTTTATTATGAGAATTTTCGTTGCGATGATACCCTAAATCAAGGTGAGCATGCGATGACACCCTAAGTGAAGGTGTTTCTTGTTATTTTTATTTGATAAAGTGTAACAAGGCTTGTATGTTTAGAAAAGATAATGTGTGACATCCTATTTTATTGTGTAAATACACTAATTTTATTGTATAATTATGCGTAGGGAAAATAGGGTGTTACATTAGTGGTATCAGAGCAGGTCGGTCTGTCTGGCCAGGTTATTTGATGTTATTGTTTCCCTATACGCGTTAAGTGTATGAGAACACTGTCGATATTTTGTTCCTTTGGAATCGCTTGCTCAGGAGATGGCTCAGAACGCACAGAACAACCAGAATGGGGGAACAGAAGGAGCTCTTGATGAGTTTCGCGCTTTGGGAAAATTTTAGAGGAACAACCCACCAACGTTCAAGGGTATCTATGATCTAGAGAATGCACATGCATGGATCACAGAAACTGAGAAGATTTTCCAAGTGATGACCTGCACTGAGGTTCAAAAGGTACAATTCGGTACTCATATGCTATCAAAGGAAGCTGAGGATTGGTGAGATAACGCACGTCAGAGATTGTAAGCTAATGGTACAAAGATTACTTGGACTGTGTTCAGGAACTAATTCTTGGGGAAATATTTCTCTGAGGATGTGCGTGGCAAGAAGGAAATAAATTTCCTTGAGCTGAAGCAAGGGAACATGATTGTGGAAGAGTATGCTACGAAGTTTGAGGTGTTGTCAAAGTTTTGTCCTCATTATAACAGTGTTGTTGTTAAGACTTCCAAGTATTTCAATTTTAAGAATGGGTTGAGACCAGATATTAAACAAGGCATTGGACACAAACAGATTCATAGGTATGTTGAACTAGTGATTATGAGCATAACCTATGATGATTATAGCAGAGCCCAATATGCTCACTATAAGAGTCTTAGTGAGAAGAAAGGGAATGGATAGATTTGAGGAAAACCTTATGTAACTCATGCTGACAAAGCGAAACATAAGACTTTGGGTAAGAAGAAACCAAGTGGGAGAGGAGCTCCTATTTCGTCTAGGTGCTTTAAGTGTGGTGTTATGGGACATTGTGCTATTGAGTGTCAAAGTTTTGAGGATAAATTCTTCAAGTGTGGGAAGACAAGTCACAAGGCTTCTTATTGCAAGGGTAATACTGTGACTTCTATAATTGTGGAAAGAAGGGCCGCATCAATACACCTTATCGGAAACCTAAGAAGGCTCAGACTGAAGGAAATTTTTTTGCTTTGTCGGGAGCAGAGACTTCCAGTGATGAAAAATTGATTTGAGGTAGGAGCTTTATCAATGATATTACTTTGATTGCTATCATTGATAGGGTGCGACAAATTCCTTTATCTCTTTGGATTGTGCTAAGAGGTTGAACCTTGAATTGTCGTCTATGAGTGGCAGCATGGTTATTTATACCCCTGATATGGGTTCAGTAACTACGACTCTTGTTGAATTTCCTGCTAAGTATTTTTGGTTGAGCTTTTGGAATGGATTTGGTTTGTCTTCCATTAGTGCAAATTGATGTTATTTTGGGGATGAACTGGTTAGAGTTCAACCATGTGCATACTGTAACACCCTAAACTCCAAATACAATTTTAATGCATAATTTAATAAAATTTCAACCACAAAGGGTGTCACTCACATCAAACATATCGTGCTCCGTAACACAGGTCATACATTTCACATAAACACCTGTCATCGTATGCTAATCTTCACTTAGGGTATCATCACAGTGGATTCATAATTAAAGCAATTAAAAACTATATTGCACTCATACCATTTAGTCTCAACATCAACTTCCATAACAAGTAAAAGAGTTTAAGTAAATCATCTCAACAACCACATCAGTTATAATACTTCAACATAAACATGACATAAGAAGTGAAAGAAAATGTTCCCAGACCGATGTTACATGGTCAGTGCAAAACCCTACTAAAGAAAATGACAAACTATTAGAAGCCACTCCAAGAGCTACCTTTCACTTACTTCAGCAATGCTACTCTTGAGTATCTGGACGATGCCCATGTAATGGCAACATTCAAACAGAAGGGGTGAGGATTCATTTTAATAACAAATGGTATAGAATGAAAAATAGAGTACAACATCTACACAATCATGCACAACAATATATCACATTCTCACATCCAAATCATAATCAACATCATACACGACAACATCTCAATTATCATAAACATCCTACAAAACCACATCCCAATTATCATTAACATCATATGCAACAACATCTCATCCAACAACATATCGACAACAACCAATACAAATGCAACACTTATGCAATGTACTCCACACCAACTCGACATGCATGTGGTACCAATTATGAACACTCAGGTTCATCCCACTCCATGATCCCTACCATAGGATCGATTCCCTCTTGGAACTGGAGCACGCCAAAATCTCTACCATCACCATAGGTAACACTTCACTAATCCCCCATAATGGGAATTAGCTACTCGCACCTGATCCATCACAATGGGATCGAGGCTCACCAAAACTCGTTACCATAAGCATAGGTAACACTTCACTAATCCCCCATAATAGGAATTAGCTACTCTCACCGAATCCATCACCATAGGATCGAGGCTCACCAAAATAGGACCGAAGCACGTACACCAAGATGCATGACTCTCAAATAACATGCATTATCACAACAAGGTTCACTGAAAGGATCCCCACACACATCTCATCATTTATGTATCACATTATTCATCATGCAACAACCAATTCACGTTACCACATGAATAATATTCACAAACAGCAGTAACTTATCAACATCTTAGCATCATCAACATAACAACATAATTATCACACTACGATATTACAACAATGCAACGATTAATTAACCAATACATTTTTTAACATAGTAGGCATGTAAATAATATTCAAACATTTCAACAATCACTACCATGTTATAGGACTGAGCAGTAGCTTTCTAATGCTTTGAACGACATCAAAATCAGACTTACTGAATAAAATTTATGACCAAAATCGTCGGGATATGTCAACAATTCATTAACTGAACGTATGAACAAAAACTTCACCAATGCAGTAGACATAGGAATAATACTCAAACAATTCACATATCACCATCCTGTTATATCTATGAGTGTCATCTTTCTAACGCTTCAAACCCCAACCCAAAATGATTCACGAGGTGAAAGTTATGATCAAAACCGTGCACGAAGGTGTTACTTAAAAGTTGTTGTTTTTCTAAAATTTTCCAGCAAGATTTTCATCTTCCTCAACCCCAAAAACGTCCAGGAAATAATCACAAATTATTTTATCCCTGAAACAGAGTTATACCACTTTGTTTCAGTTATCCAACGCTTCAAAGGGCACTCAATTTGGACTTACGGATAAAAATTATGGCCAAAACGGTTTCGACAGAAAAACACAAACAGAGGCTCCCGCGCTGAGCACGGTCGTGATGGAAAGAATGCAATTTTTTTTGCGTTCTTCATTATTAAAGGTCTTCCGGACCTCCGATTTCGATTTCGTAAAAACCCAAACGCTAAAAAAATTGCAACCCATGCAATACTCTAATTATCTCAAGTTAATTTACAATTTTAACAGAATTAAATCATCTAATCATTGTTTTAAGATTATGCCTAAAACCTTCGAAATTGCAACAATGGTGGATATAGGTTCAATCATCAAAATAGAAAAAATACACACATATAAGGCACATGAAATTCATCATATAATCATCATATAACAACCATCATAGCATCCCAATTCAAAATTATGAATCAAAACACCCAAACTTAAGGAAGTTAAAGGTTCCCCCCTTCTACCCTTTTATCATACCCTTTACTATTGAACAAGTTCCCACCCTTACCTGATCTCTAGCAAAAGCCCTTGATCTTCTTCTTCAACCTCAAACTTTTGCTCTCCCTTTTTCCCACTTTTGCTGCAATCTCACATACTAACAAAATCTCTCAAAAAATAGCTTATCTCCCAACTTTTAAAATATATAGTAACCTCCTTACTTTTACTTAATTATTATTTTTGCCCAATTTAACTCTAGCTTCCCTCTTCTTACCACAAACTCTCCTCAAATTCCACAATTGGCCAAGACTCCAATTCTTTACAATTTCTTATTCTATCAACAATAATAAATAAAGTTCTAATTATTATAATCATTTCCTAACTCACTCTATCATCTCACCGCACCCTACTATTTCTACCACACCCCCAACAACACACGTTCAAATAATTTATTTTAAATTGCACCAACATCTAATAATTAAATAAAACACTGAAAATCATCATAAATCACCAATAATTCAAAATAAAACAATTAAAAAAATTGGGGTGTTACAACTCTCCCCCACTTAAAGAATTTTTGCCCTCGAAAGTTTCCTCAAGTGAACAGATTTGGATACAAATCCCTCATCTGGCTCTTCAAGCTCCCAAGTTACATTTCAACAGCTGGTCCTCGCCACACTACCTTCAACAAGGCAATATGATAGGTTACTCTCCCCATCCTCTGCAAAATCTAGTAAGGACCGATGAAACGCGGAGTGGGCTTTTGAGAGTTCAAGGCTCGACTAACACTGGTTACTGGGGTAACTCTAAAACAACATGTGACTTCCACCTGGAACTCAAGTGCTTTCCTCCTCTTAGATCATCTTGACCTTCTCAGTTGTATGGTGAACAATCTCAGGTCCGAGCACAAAACTCTCGCCAGACTCATACCAACACAAAGGAGTCTTACGCCTCCTACGATACCATGCCTCATACGGTGCTATCCAAATAGTAGCATGGAAACTATTGTTGTAGGTAAACTCAATCAACGGTAAAAAGCTATCTCAAGCACCTCCTTGTTCAAGTACACAAGCCCTCATCAAGTCCTCTAGCGACTGAATAGTCCTCTCAGTCTGACCATCTGTCTGCAGATGATAAGCAAAACTCAGCTGCAACTTCGTACCCAAAGTCACCCGCAAACTCTCCCAGAACCTCGATATAAACCTCATCTCTCTATCAGATACAATAATATACGAAATATTGTGCAAACTGACAATCCTCTCGATATACAACTTCACAAACCTCTCCAACGGATAATCCAGTCTCATCGGAATAAAATGAGCATACTTCGTCAACCTATCCATAATTACCCAGATATTATCACCATTCTTCACAGTCCTCGGCAATCCAGACACAAAATCCATTGTAAGGCTATCCCATTTCCACTTAGAAATAGACAACAGTTGCATCAAACCCAATGGCTTTTGATACTCAATCTTTGACTTCCAGCAAGTCTGACACGCATACACAAACTTTGCAATCTCTACTCTCCGAGAAGCCAACATCAACAATACCTAATTGTTCTCCTTAAAGACATCCCAACTTGGACGGAAGAGAGGAATCTCAAATCCATAGCATCTTCAGTGTCAGGAACAACATAGCTTCGACATCTTCTGAGCTCTTTCAATCAGCGGTACATTGGTAAACACTTGGTTTAACTCCAACTAACTCATTCCCAGAATAATGTCAACTCGTTCCAACAAAATACAAATCGTACATATCCTTAGGAAACACGTCAGGATACTTAACACACCACTAGCCATCTCGAGCCAAAGCATTGCCTTTCCCCTTCACAAGAAAAGAACAACGAGAACACCTAACCGTCTTCCCTCAAGGATCACACCATTTTTCTAACTGACACTATCCTTGAATCCGACCTTCCTTCAGGTTTAGGAAAAGCACAACATTCTAAAAATATTTAAACTAGCTAACACCACACTCTCGCTTGCGACAACATGATGTCCGAGCTCTCTGTAGTTGGAACATCCAAGAGAAACAGTGACTTCTCCCCCACTTGTTTCACTCCCAACCTGCAAATGGAAAACAAAACAAACATCGACAGTGTTCTCAAACACATGTCACATACAAGGGAACAAACATATTTAAACAACCTGGTTGGACGAACCGACCTGCTCTGATACCACTTTGTAACACCTTAAACTCCGCATACAATTTTAATGCATAATTTAATAAAATTGAAACCACAAAGGATGTCACTCACATCAAACATATTATGCTCTGTAACACGGGTCATAAATTTCACATAAACACCTGTCATCGCATGCTCATCTTTACTTAGGGTATCATCACAGCGGAATCATAATTAAAGCAATTAAAAACCATATTGCACTCATACCATTTAGTCTCAACTTCAACTTCGATAACAAATAAAAGAGTTTAAATAAATAAGCTCAACAACCACATCAATTATAATACTTCAACATAAACATGACATAAGAAGTGAAAGCAAATGTTCCCAGTCCGATGTTACGTGGTCAGAGCAAGACCCTACTAAAGAAAATGACAAACTATTAGAAGCCTCTCTAAGAGCTACCTTCCACTTACTTCGGCAATGCTACTCTTGAGTATATGCACCATGCCCGTGTAAAGGCAACATTCAAACAGAAGGGGTGAGAAATCATTTCAATAATAAATGGTATAGAATGAAGAATAGAGTGCAACATCTACACAATCATGCACAACAATATATCACATTATCACATCCAAATCATAATCAACATCATACACGACAATGTCTCAATTATCATCAACATCCTACAAAACCACATCTTAATTATCATTAACATCATATACAACAACATCTCATCCAGCAACACATCGACAATAACCAATACAAACGCAACACTTATGCAAGGTACTCCACAGTGACTCGACATGCATGTGGAACCAAATATGAACACTCAGGTTCATCTCACTCCATTATCCCCACCATAGGATCAATTCTGTCTTGGAACTGGAGCACACCAAAATCGCTACCATCACCATAGGTAACGCTTCACTAGTCCCCCATAGTAGGAATTAGCTACTCGCACCATATCCATCACAATGGGATCGAGGCTCACCAAAACTCGTTACCATCAGCATAAGTAACCCTTCAATAATCTCCCATAATAGGAATTAGCTATTCACACCCGATCCATCGCCATTGGATAGAGACTCACCAAAACAGGACCGAAGC
Organism: Lathyrus tuberosus; assembly: GCA_022829125.1. Taxonomy (NCBI): domain Eukaryota; kingdom Viridiplantae; phylum Streptophyta; class Magnoliopsida; order Fabales; family Fabaceae; genus Lathyrus; species Lathyrus tuberosus. Next base: position 19,975,193 of record JALAZF010000006.1, read on the forward strand.
CCGTACAACACCAAGATGCATGACTCTCAAATAACATGCATTAACACAACAAGGTTCACTGAAAAGATCACCACACACATCTCATCATTTATGCATCATATCATTTATCATGCAACCAGGGACAAACCTACTTATAAGGTTTTGTTGGTCTATGCCCCCACGAATACTCTACACTTGTATTAATATTAATGTATACTTGATTCTTATCCTCTTGGATATTGAAAAAACAATCTCAATTTAAGACATAAATTAACACTACATTCTATAAAATTTAATTGATAAAATATAGTTGATTTAATCTTTTAATATGTAATTATTGCTTTGAAATACGTGTTAATCTATTATTGACTAATATACAACTGAGTGCAATAATAACATAGTAATATTTGATGTTATGAAACTGATATTGAATTTTGTATTTATTATTCACGTTGAATTTTCCAAAGTAAAAATTTATTAGATTATATAGATCATCTATTGATATAGTACTTAGTTAAATATATTTTTAAACAAGATAATTGTTAGTTATAGATTCTAAAGCCAGATTTAAACCTTAATTATGTACTGTATTTTTTAAAAATAATTATTGTCATTACTTCTAGGGATTAAAAACTAATATAATAACCATATATTTATTTAAAATAATACATACGTTACTTACAAAGTAATATAATCTACTTGAATATAATTTAATTAGTATATATATAATACTAAATAACATTAAAAAAGTTATATAAAATAACCAATTACCTCTCCTACAAAATAAATATTGTAAAAATTTTTATAATTATTAGGATAAATTACACTTTTGATCCCTAATTTATCTGATTTACGAAATTAATCTCCGTATTTTAATTTTATACACCTCCTCACATTATTTTTATAAATAAACGATGAATTGTTCATATTTTAATTTCTATTTCTATCTATAAAGCTTGACAATAGATTTATATAAGATAATTTGTCATGTTTCACAAGAAACTTGTCATTTAAATAATGGAAACATCATTAATTTTAAATGCAAAAATGTGATAAAAAAACCAAAAACTGTTTAAATCAACTACCTAACTAAGATTGGAAACTACACCCAAATTCCCTAAATTACCCTTTCAATTAAATTCGAATTGCACTATAATCAAACCCTTAAATGTAATTCATATATTAAATGTTCATTGCCCAAGCATAGAACTCTATTTTGCCAAATGGCACAATTTTTTGAATTATTTGTCTCACTCTTCTTCCCTCTTTTCCTCTCTCTCTCTCTCTCTCTCTCTCTCTCTCTCTCTCTCTCTCTCTCTCTCTCTCTCTCTCTCTCTCTCTCTCTCTCTCTCTCTCTCTTTTTTCCTTCTCTCTCTCTTTCTCGTCACCGAGAACTCTCTCTCCTCTCTTTCCTTTGCTGTCACAACCTTCCCCATCTTTCTCTCTCCCCTTTTTTCTTCTTCCTCTCTCTCTTTCCCTCCCATTCTCTCTCCTTCACGCCTTCCTTTCTCTCCTCTGGCGCGTCTCTCAGTTCTCTCTCCGTTTTCTCCATTGCTCCTCCCAAAACCCTAAATAAAAATTCAATCGGTACTCCCTCTCCATCTCTCGTCCCGTTCCTCTCTTCTGCGTCCATTACATTTCATCCGCTGTCAAATCCATTGCTGCGATGGTTCTGGATTTTGATGTTTTTTGGGTAAAATTTTGGATTTCGATTTTGATTTTGTTGTTTTTGTGGTTCATAAATGTTTTGTTTGGATTTGTATTTTGATTTTGTTCTGCTTTGTTTTCGATTATTGTCTCTCATATTTTTGTTTCATCCTGTGCTTTTGCGTTGATTCTATTTTACTGCATGTTGTTTACTGAACATGCTCGAAAGCGTTTGGAGCTGCACGTAAGTTTTTTAAGGTCAGTTCAAATGTATTTGTGGGGTCTGGATTTTGATTTTTTTTGGGTAAAATTTTGGGTTTTGATTTTCATTTTGTTGTTGTTGTCGTTCATATCTATATTATTTGGATTTTTATTTTGATTTTGTTCTGGTTTGTTTTCGATTCTTGTCTATCATATATTTGTTAGATTTTGTGGTTTTTCTTTGATTCTATTTTACTGCATGTAGGTTGCAGGACATGCTTGGAAGCGTTTGGAGCAACATGTGAGGAAGACTTTTTTTAATTATCAAAAACATTTGAACGGTGTTACCGTTACGCTGGTCTGTTTAACCTAAAGGGGATGCTGAACCTGTATAAAACATCAGTAAGTTCAACATTTATTTTCACACGTTTGCCTCCAGTCATTTTTCCTGGCTTCGTATTATATGATTACTTGTCATGTTGTTTAGTTTTCTGTTACCTATTCATGACTTTACTATGTGAATGTTCTAATTACCCTTTGTTGAGGCACATTTAGAGGTAAGCATATTAATGTTTTAATGTGATGCCCCTTTATTAATGTCTGCTGACCACTGTTTGTGTGGTGTTTTGTTCTAAGTAAAGTGTTTTCATGCGAACAGGTTGTTTTACACGGTTCAAAATAGTTGTACCACTTTAGTACCTTTCCATTCTCACTGGCAGTGATGATAACAACTCAGCTCTTACGGCTGCCATATTATTCTATGGTAGTAGTATGACTATTTTTTGCCAACATCTGTGTTTTCTGAGCCAGTCGCACCCATCTAATCGACTGTATCTCACCCTCTTCAACTAATCCTCCAAAACATTTCTGACGCAAATTTAGAGGTAACTATCTTCATGTCATAATGTCATGCTGCTTCAATAATGTATGTGATCAGTGTTTGGGTTGTGTTTTGTAGAACTATATTATTCTCACTGGCAATGATGATAACAACTCAGCTCTTACGGCTGCCATATTATTCTATGGTAGTAGTTTGACTAATTTTTGCCCAGAAATGTGTTTTTGAGCCACTGTCGCTCATGCAGCTTATGCCACTACGACTAATCCTTCAAGGTTTTCACGTCGCAGTTTTAGAGGTAACTATCTGCATGTCATAATCTCATGCTGCCTCAACAATGTCTGTCATCAGAGTTTTTTTTAACTTTTGTAGAACTATGTTCTTTTCACGGAAAGGGATTTTTTTCTACAGTTGTTCACAGAAGATATTACACCACATGATCAGAAGAATTTCACAGAGCTTTGCAAAGTTAGTTGCCTATCTCATGTTTTCACTTGATTATGTGCTTGTGTTTAATACCCAAAAGTAACACCTAAATTTGAGACCCAGTGGGTCACTTCTTCTTTTTTTTAGTATGGATCCATCATTTATTTTCACACGTTTGCCTCCAGTCATCCTCTCCCTTAATTTTTCCTGGCTTCGTATTATATGATTACTTGTCATGTTGTTTGGTTTTCTGTTACCTATTTATGACTTTACTATGTGAATGTTCTAATTACCCTTTGTTGAGGCACATTTAGAGGTAAGCATATTAATGTTTTAATGTGATGCCCCTTTATTAATGTCTGCTGACCACTGTTTGTGTGGTGTTTTGTTCAAAGTAAAGTGTTTTCATGCGAACAGGTTGTTTTACACGGTTCAAAATAGTTGTGCCACTTTAGTACCTTTCCATTCTCACTGGCAGTGATGATAACAACTCAGCTCTTATGGCTGCCATATTATTCTATGGCAGTAGTATGACTATTTTTTGCCAACATCTGTGTTTTCTGAGCCAGACGCACCCATCTAACCGACTGTATCTCACCCTCTTCAACTAATCCTCCAAAACATTTCTGATGCAAATTTAGAGGTAACTATCTTCATGTCATAATGTCATGCTGCTTCAATAATGTATGTGATCAGTGTTTGGGTTGTGTTTTGTAGAACTATATTGTTCTCACTGGCAATGATGATAACAACTCAGCTCTTACGGTTGCCATATTATTCTATGGTAGTAGTTTGACTAATTTTTGCCCAGAAATGTTTTTTTGAGCCACTGTCGCTCATCCAGCTTATGCCACTACGACTAATCCTTCAAGGTTTTCTGAACTTGCCCGACTTGCTCGCCGTAGACTAAGGCATATTGCTATGAGGTAATACTTATCTTTTTCCTCACACTTATTCCATTGTCCTCTGCTATTTCTGTTAAAATTTGTTTTGTGAATGTAATTACTTTATTCATAAATGTTTTGTCTTTTTCAAACTTTTGGTTAACCACGCACTATAACATTTATAGGTTGGAAACAGTGAAAATTTGGTTATCCTCAACATCGACACTATGAAAGCTGGAAAGGGTGAAACTTTTTCTGCCGAGGAGCCTCTCAACTGTAACATTGATAAGTTGACCTTTCATCATATATGGTGACTAAAACACAATAATTTGCTCCATTACTGGTATATTGAATGAGTGCTCCTTAATCACATTTAGAGGTAAGCATATTCAGCTTTTAATGTGATGCTGCTTTATTAATGTCTGCTGACCACTGTTTGTGTTGTGATTTGTTCTAACTAATTTTTTTTACAGGGGAAGAGGTTATTTTACACGGTTCAAAATAGTTGTGCCACTTTAATACCTTTCCATTCTCAATGGCAATGATGATAACAACTCAGCTCTTATGGCTGCCATATTATTCTATGGTAGTAGTATGACTAATTTTTGCCAACAACTGTGTTTTCTGAGCCAGTCGCACCCATCTAACTGACTGTATCTCACCCTCTTCGACTAATCCTCCAAAACATTTCCTACGCAAATTTAGAGGTAACTATCTTCATGTCATAATGTCATGCTGCTTCAATAATGTATGTGATCAGTGTTTGGGTTGTGTTTTGTAGAACTATATTGTTCTCACTGGCAATGATGATAACAACTCAGCTCTTACAGCTGCCATATTATTCTATGGTAGTAGTTTGACTAATTTTTGCCCAGAAATGTGTTTCTGAGCCACTGTCGCTCATCCAGCTTATGCCACTACGACTAATCCTTCAAGGTTTTCACGTCGCAGTTTTAGAGGTAACTATCGGCATGTCATTATCTCATGCTGCCTCAACAATGTCTGTCATCAGGGTTTTTTTAACTTTTGTAGAACTATGTTCTTTTCACAGAAAGGGATTTTTTTCTACAGTTGTTCACAGAAGATATTACACCACATGATCAGAAGAATTTCACAGAGCTTTGTAAAGTCAGTTGCCTATCTCATATTTTCGCTTGATTATGTGTTTGTGTTTAATACCCAAAAGTAACACCTAAATTTGAGACCTAGTGGGTCACTTCTTCTTTTTTTTTGGTATGTATCCTTCATTTATTTTCACACGTTTGCCTCCAGTCATCCTCTCCCTTAATTTTTTCTGGCTTCGTATTATATAATTAGTTGTCATGTTGTTTGGTTTTCTGTTACCTATTCATGACTTTACTATGTGAATGTTCTAATTACCCTTTGTTGAGGCACATTTAGAGGTAAGCATATTAATGTTTTAATGTGATGCTGCTTTATTAATGTCTGCTGACCACTGTTTGTGTGGTGTTTTGTTCAAAGTAAAGTGTTTTCATGCGAACAGGTTGTTTTACACTGTTCAAAATAGTTGTGCCACTTTAGTACCTTTCCATTCTCACTAGCAGTGATGATAACAACTCAGCTCTTACGGCTGCCATATTATTCTATGGTAGTAGTATGACTATTTTTTGCCAACAACTGTGTTTTCTGAGCCAGTCGCACCCATCTAACCGACTGTTTCTCACCCTTTTCGACTAATCCTCCAAAACATTTCCGACGCAAATTTAGAGGTAACTATCTTCATGTCATAATGTCATGCTGTTTCAATAATGTCTGTGATCAGTGTTTTTATTCTGTTTTGTAGAACTATGTTGTTTTCACGCTATGGGTTTTTTGTAGACAGTTGTGCGCAAAAGATATTACACCACATGATAAGAAGAACTTCATAACGCTTTGCAATCTCAGGTGCCTAACTACTCTTTTTTCTTGATTGTGTGTTTGTTTGTTTAATATCCTGAATTAACACCTAAAATTGACATTCGTATTCCTCTCAGGTGCCTAACTACCTTTATTTTGCTATGGCTCCATCATTTATTTTCACACTTATGACTCCAGTATTCCTCTCCCTTCTTTTTTACTCCCTTCGTATTATATGATTAGTTGTCATGTTTTTTGGTATTCTGTTACCTATTAATGACTTTAGTATGTGAATGTTCTTATTACTGTGCTTTTAATATGTTTTAATTACCAATGTAAATCATTAATTTGACCTTTAGTTTTCAATTACATTCTATTGAAAATCATTGATAGGCTTGACCGTCAAAACTCAATAAACAACATTGGATTTTCAATTAACCAATCAATTATGACATCCCACTAAAAAGTTTTATATTTCCAATGTAAATAGAATATCAAGAATCAAATAACGCATTATAAAATCCTACTTTCTGTTCATAGTATTACATAACCATAACCTGAGGATAGGGGAAAAACGAAATGAATTCAAATTATATTGTACCGGTTGAACCGAAGTCAGTTTATCAACAACCACAACACGTCCAACAGTTTTCCCAGGTAATCCCTGTGGTTGATGAGGTCCAACAAATACACCATCTTCAACAGGAAGTACTCTTCCAGGCCGAGGAAGCTGTGGAAGCCCAAGAAGCGGCTGCATTGCGAAGAAGACAAGCCAGGAGACGATTAAGAAGGGCAAGAAGAAGGGGATTGCGAAGAAGATAAGCCAGGATGCGGTTATTTGATTCAGACGATAAAGACGAAGCACCTTTTAGCTGGAGTAACTTTATGCGAGCAAGGGGTTTTAGATTTGATATTTAATATTTTAGAGTTTCATCTAGGGCTCTTATGAAATCTATGATAAAGTATTTTATTATTGTCAGAATTGACTTCAACTAATGTGTTTTTTGGAACCATTTTGCTACATTATATGCATTTTTATATTTTGATTGAATGTCGTATATTGGCTATGTGTTTTATTGCGTATTCTGCTACATATGATGTATTTCTGTTAGTATGTTGCCGAAGTATATTTGTTATGCAGAATCAGGAAATGAACCACCAAGAATCTGAGAATGATAAAACAGGTACATATCTCAACCGTAAACATTATTCAGTGACTATCAGATTAATAATAATATTTTTTCTTTTTAATTTTTTCAGTGGTTTGAAGTTCTTCATCGACTTTTACGTAAACAATGGACAATTGTTGGACTATTTTACAAATGTACGGTGGTTTGAAGTTATATACCCATCATAACATTCTGGTTTGAAGTTATATTTCTGTTGGTCCATATGAAGTGGATGGATATGTGTATCATGCTGCTGAAGAGCCTAAGATTCTGGTATGCCAGGAAAATGGAATGATTCTTTGAGTTATCAAGTTTGTGACCTGGAAGGAGAACCACTTCCAGGAACTGAGTTGAAAGAGGTTAGTAGTTCAAATCTTAAACTCTATATTTTTCGTTGCACATAAAATATAGAGGAAGGAGAACTCTTATAATTTTTAATCAAGTTATGTTCCATTCTGCAGATGGTTTGATCTAACAGAGGCAGTAACACCTACGCCTTGGGGTGAATTGGAAGTTGACCAATACAATGGTAAATATTCGAAACTTCGCGCCGCAATACATAGTTCTGACTCCATTGAGCAGCCTGATAGTAGACCCGAATTCAATCGTTGGCAATTTGCTAATGTAAATTTTTACTTAAGGTTATAGTCATTTTCAAATGTTAGTGTGGCACCATTTTTTTTATTTTTTATTTTTATTTATTAAAGTTCAGCCCGAGATATAGGAATTGCTCTTTATTCAATACAAAATGAGTGATATAATTTTGTTGTTGTGACATTACATCTGGTCTATTTGTTTATTACTGTTGTTAATGATAATAATAAACTGGCAGTGAATACATTGATCATTTTAATTATATATACACAAATTCTCATTCAACTCATAAAGCGCACACACAACTTAAACTTAAAAATTTATTACTAAAACCTGATATCACTAAACAATGACAGTATGGACCGCGATGCTCAGTTAGAATTATTGTTTTCAGATGAAAAACAAAACCAGCAAGCAAGACAACACTACTTCTGAAAAAGATTAATTAATTTTTTTTTATTAGTGATTTTATAACAAAATATTAATAGTTATTATTGATATTTGTATATATTTTTAGTTATTAGACATATTGGATTTATGATGTTGGTCATTTCCTACCTGATTTTTTTAAAATCGTTTAAGTTATTAGTGATTTCGTACATTTTATGTCTAATTTATTCTTTATACGTATTTTTAGTTTTAATCAACCAGCTTAAACAAAACTACTAACACCTGTGCGAACGCACGGGTCTCTTACTAGTTTAAAATAACAAGACCAATTTTATGAATCAGACAAAATATGAAAACTAGAAAAATATATATATATATATATATATATATATATATATATATATATATAGCCCTCATATTCTCATTTTTCCTGACTCCATCCTTGCATGCAACAACCAATTCATGTTACCATGTGAATAATATCAACATAAAGCAGCAACTCATCAACATCTTAACATCAATAACATAACAACATAATTATCACATCACGATATTATAACAATGCAACGATTCATTAACCAAACAAATAAGCCAATACATTTATTAACATAGTAGGCACGTGAATAATATTAAAACATATCAACAATCACTACCATGTTATAGGTCTAAACTATAGCTTTCTAATGCTTAAAATGGCATCAAATCGGACTTACGAAATAAAAGTTATGACCAAAATCGTCGGGATATGTCAACAATTCATTAACCGAACGTATGAACAAAAACTTCACCAACACAGTAGGCATATGAATAATACTCAAATAATTCACCTATCACCATCATGTTATATCTCTGAGCGTCATCTTTTTAATGCTTCAAACCCCAACCTAAAATGATTAACGACTTGAAAGTTATGATCAAAACCGTGCATGAAGGCGTTACTAAAAAGTTGTTTTTCTAAAAAATTTCAGCATGATTTTCATCTTCTTCAACCCCAAAAACGTCCATGAAATAATCACCAAAATCATTTTATCCCTTAAACAAAGTTATAGCCCTCTGTTTCATCTATCCAACGCTTCAAACGACACTCGATTTAGACTTACGATCAAAAGTTATGGCCAAAACAATTTTGACCGAAAAATACAAATAGAGGCACTCGCGCTGAGCGCAGTCATGACGGACAAAATGCAGAATTTTCTGCATTTTCATCGTTAGAGGACTTCCCGACCTCTGATTTCGATTCTGTAAAAACCCAAATGCTTAGAAAATTACAACCCATGCAATAATCTAATTATCTCAAGTTAATTTACAATTTTAACACAATTAAATAATCTAATAATTGTTTTAATATTATGCCTAAAACCTTCGAAATTGCACAATGGTGGATATAGGTTCCATAATCAAAACAAAAAAAATACACACATATAAGACACATGAAATTCATCATATATTCATCATATAACAACCATCATAGGATCCCAATTCAAAATTATGAATCAAAACACCTAACATAGCATCCCAAAATTATGAATCAAAATAGAGAAAACACACACATATAAGGAACACAAATTCATCATATAATCATCATATAACAACCATCATAGCATCCCAATTCAAAATTATGAATCAAAACACCTAACCCAAAGGAAGTTAAGGGTTCCTCCACTCCACCTTTCTACCATACCCTTTACTGTTGGAACAAGTTCCCACTCTTATCTGATCTCCAGCAAAAGCCCTTGATCTTCTTCTTCAACCTCAAGATTTTGCTCTCCCTCTTTGCCTCTTTTGCTTCAATCTCACGTACTGACAAAATCTCCCAAAACCTAGCTTCTTTCCCAACTTTTAAAATATATAGTAACCTTCTTACTTTTGCTTAATTATTATTTTTGCCCAATTTAACTCTAACTTCACACTTCTTACAACAAACTCTCCTCAAACCCCACAATTGGCCAAGACTCTTATTCTCTCCAATTTCTTATTTTTATCAATAATAATAAATAAAATTCTAATTATTATAATCATTTTCTAACTTATTTTATCGTCTTACCGCACCCTACTATTTATACCACACCCCAACAACATGTAAGAACAAGATTTAGTTATACATCTGGCCATTTAGCTTTGATGATAACTGCACATGTTATTTAAGAGAACAATTTTGTATGATATGGTTTCTGTCTAGTGTGTGGTTGTTGTCAATATGATTTTGACTCTGATAAGAAGGCGTGTGACGTCATCAGACTCCATTATCAACACTCTGGAAGAAAACATATGCGTGTGTACAAGTTAAAGTCAAGAATCATGAATGTTTCTAATACAACGGTTCTAATAAACGTTAGTTCTGTACATTCTAATTAAGACTTTATTAGAAAGGTCTACAAGACTTTATAATGAGATGCGCTTCTAATGTTTCAAGTTCTGAAGATTTTGAAGACGTGGTTCATGTGAACAAAGCTCTGAAGATTTTAAAGACACAATTTATGAAGATCAAGTTCTGAAGAGTTTCTGAAGACAATGTTCTGATTAGACGAAGTGCAGAAGACTCTAAAGACAAAGTACATGCTCAATGAAATCTGAAGACTCTGAAGACAAGGTTCTGAAGGAATAGGTTCTGAAGACTCTAAAGATAATGCTTCTAAAAGAATAAGTGCTGAAGATTCTCAAGATAGATTCTGCTGAACAAAGATCTTGGAATTCTGAAGACTGAGTTTCTGAAGTCTACACAAAGAATGACTCTTCAACAAAATGCTTCATCAAGTTAATATCTGAAGCCTTTGAAGATGCTAGAAGACTAAAGATCAGAATGGTTTTAAGCTGAATATAATAGTATTAAAACTCTGTATCCTCTACCTCGAGAAGGTGGCGCAAGAGCAGCTTTTTGTACAGTGATGTTGACCATTCCTTCATGTAAACGTTGGGATATTGCTGTTGGAATATATTTCCAAGAATACCCCTCAACGGATCTATTCTCTCTTGCTCTATAAATTGAAGACTTGGAAGCTTGAAGAAATGTTGCTCATGGCTAGAAGCTCATAGCTTATTGCTGAAGCAGCCGTTGATTAAAAAGAGAGAAAAATAAAAAGATTGTTGGTTGTTGTTCATACAAAGTATTATTCAACACAGCAAACAAATCAACATGTAGCAAGCAAAGATGAAGCTACTACTACAAGTGTGCACAAATAAGAATTATGCTAACACCATATGAAAATACTCAAGTGAGACATTATAAGTGAATCATAGTAGCTTAGTTGAAATTAATGGTTGAATTGGAAAAAGCGTTATATGCTCAAGAAATGAGTACAAGATGATGCAAGCTGAAGCTTAAATGAAGAATGCTCAATGGAGAAGAAGCTGAAGCAGAATGATGAAGAATGCACAACGATGCAACATGCTAAAGCCAAGTGAAACTCATCAAGTGAAACATAAATAAGTGAAGCATAGTAACTTAGTTGATCTTGATAGTTAAGTTGGAAGAAGCATTACTTACTCATAAAGGAGTACAAAAGCTTAAAGCTAATGATAAGAAGCTGCAGTGCTCATAAGAAAGCTTTTAAGAAAATACAGAACTAGGGAGCTTTATAATCTTGTAGAGATTTATTTTTAGATACTTTCTGTATTAGAAAGCAAGGAGTTGTTGCTCATATCTTGCTAGAAACACTTAGGTGTTTATGTATTTCATTTGTGTAATAAGCTTGTAAGAAGCATATATAGTGCAAAAAAAAATCCTTTAAAAAGGTAATGTTCCTTGACTGGTCGAATGATGACCAGAATGATCGAGAGGGCCAAGTCGTGGTTGAGCGGCTTGGATATTGATTCCTTGAGCGGTCGAGTGAAGACTAGAAGGCTTGATAAGACTAAGTGTGTTTCTAACAACTTAGTGGATGATTCTTTGAGAGGAGAATGAATGTCAGGATTCTCAAGAAGGAAATGGAGGGTATCCATTGTTGTTGCAATCATGTTGATGATTAGTGGATTAAGCCTTTGTGATAAGAAGAAATCACCTTGAGGGGTGGACTAGAGTAACTTCGTTAACAGTGAACCAGGATAAAATAATTGTGTTCATTTATTTTATTTACATGTTAACGCAATTGATTTAGATTCTGCAAATGGGGATGAAATATGAAACTCAATTCAAACCCCTCCTTTCTTGTGTTTCTCAACCTTAAATTGGTATCAGAGCTCCGGTTCTGTTATTGATGTTTATTAAACACTTAACTGTGTCAGATAAAGTTCCGGACGAGCTTTGAGAAACGCTCTGGTTAATCTCCTCCACCATCAACAGTTTTAGTCTCATACAATGATGAAAAGATTGAGTACTGAAATGAAAAACCAGAAAGTTTCATTCTGGATTATGTCACTGATTCTTAGAGTTGGTTGCTATTGACAATATAACCATCTCTTATGATGCTTTCAAGAGGATTAAAAGCAAGGTAAAGAATCAACTGGAAAAAGGATTATAGACTCATCAGATAATTTGAAGAATCTAATGTATGATACTCTTGGAATATGTTAATTGAGAACTACGTATCTTCTCAAGGTGATGCCTAGACAAGGCTTAAGAAAGATGATCTAAGAAGGATCAACAAGAATCATCAGGAAGCAAAAAAAAATCATGTTTGCTGAAAGTTATTCTTTCTGAGTATGGGGTATTTTCAACAATCAGATTCGGTTTACCGTTGACTTTCTCAGGATTGCTCATTAGGAACTTTTTCATATGAAGAAGAGAAAATGCTCGAGTCATGATTTTGAGGCATGAACACTTCAAGGTGAAGTATGCTGAAGATGTTTAAAATCTTATTATTAAGATTTTAAATCATGACTGCAGAATTTAAGATTCTGAATGATGATTTCTTAGTTAGGATTCTTGAAGAAGATGATCAGAAGCTTTCTATTTGAATAGAAGCTAATGGCAACTGATCATGCCTGGAAATTAGCATTGGAGCTTATTATCAGGATTCTGACTGTCTGCACAGAATGAATACATCTACTCTGATTATGGAAAGCTTTGTAGATTTCTGAAGTGATCAGAAAGGAAGATTATCAAGCTATCAGAAGTTTGGAAGAACAACAAATGCAAGATCAAGTTTTTGAGTTCTCAACATATGTGTATTCATAAAGAAAACTGGCGTAACATAAGACAAGCAAGTTATTAGCTTGAGAAAGGTATCTGATTTGAATAAGCTTAAGTCTGTCAAAATGTTATTCAAAGTTCTTTTCAAAAGCTTCAGATACATGAATGTATCCTTATGTACTCATCACTTTCTGGACTCATGCGACTGAGTGAAAGTATGAGCTTAAGAAGCTATACGATGAAAAGAAGATTTTGATGTTCTAGTTCTTCACAATCAGATACAGATGATTGAAGAATATAACAAGCTTGAAAAGAAATGGCTAAACTCATGATATATGAGAAATCATTGTGACAAAGCATTTCTAAGAAGTAGCTAGCATGATTATTCAGAACAAAATATGATTTTGAATCTATTATGATGCATATTGATTAGATTGCTCTGAATATTTAAAGGCTACTGAAGTACCTACATCAGAAATCAAATCAAGTCAAATTTGATGATAAGCTTGAAAGTCAGAAACTAAAAGCTTAGTGGAATAATACAGAGCTAGAAACTATCTTCTCTATGATGAAGAAAACGAAGCTGCTTTAGAAGTATCAAAATGAAGAAATCAGAAGATGCTTAATCAGAAGTCATCAAAGTTCACACTTTCTAAGAAAAGAAAGACAGACTTTCTGATGAATTGTTTCTAGTTCATAAAGATCAAATCAGTAAGAAAAAGATTATCATTCAAACCCTCAAGGGAAATAAAATTTTGGTTTGATGATATCTGCGTCTGGTGAAGATCAACATCCATTCAATGATGGAACTCTGTTGATGCAAGAAGATTCCAACAAGTCTCTTTAGCACATAAATGCTCATTGGTTTATGTTTAAGCTGAGAAACTTTTGGTCTTCTGGAAACAAGCCTTCTTGAAGAAGTTACTTTCTGATCTCTCTTGAAGATAAAAGATGGACGATTCTAAGGTAAAGACTAGTGAAAGAACTTGGTTCTTCTCCAATAATAAAAAATGAAACCAATGTCAGAAGAGATGTTCTCACCATTCAGAATGGAAGCCATGAAGATAAATGTGTCTCTGTACAACGTTAAATATTCCTATGAAGATTGGAGCAGAAAGAAGACGATGGAAGAAGAAATGATTCTAGTGATCCAGCTATAAGTGATGTCAACAAGTCATCGACTACAGAAGCTGAACGCGCACTGATTCTGAAGAAGTCTCAACATCATAAGTTGGAATCTACAGAAGTATCAAGTAATGTATTTCTAACCTTTATTATTTAATTTTAAATAGTCTAGAAATCCATTCTTATATTCTAGAGAAATACGTCTTAAGAGACAATATCAAAAGGAACTCACTTTCTAAAATCTTTAAGATAAAATCCTTGCTAGGATAATATCTTTTTCAAAATTTCTTTACTGATATTAGACTTGTTTTCATTTCGCATGTGAACTTAGTTTTACATCAAATGAAAAGAGCTATCTCTAAATGTAAATTCCTAGAATAGAAAATTAAATTTCTATTGCTTAGTAATATTTGCTCTACTTCTTTGATTTGAGACCTTTTGACTAGTTAAGTTCTCTTATTTCATAAATAACCTGAATAGAACTCTTGACTATCGGTAAATGTTTTTAACCATTGGTAATTAAAAAGCGTGATGCATTTATTGGTCATCATGATACGAAAGATTGATACGTTAACAAAACCTTTTGGTATTACTTGTATCACACCTAGTATCTGATGGGACAACTCGGGTAATGAAAATATCTTTGATACAAGGCATTAAAATCATGTCACCTTACCTTTTGTCAGATATCCTGAACTCATTCCTCTTTGAGTGTCTTCTCTATTTCTCCCTAAACCTAGTGTCTGTATAGGTCTCATACTTTTGTCCTATATTAAGCGTATTAATTTATTGTTTTATCAACCGTTGTGGAAATAGCAGCAATCACTATTTTTAGATAAATTATTAATTGTTTTGCATGTCTCGAAACTGATTGTCATTATTATCATTACTCCTCCTTATAAGTAGTATCTACCTTTTCTCTATTTATATCATCCTTCCTTAAACCCTTCTTTATCTCCCACTTTTCTTTGTTGTATCATTCTTACCCTAGTTGTATCACCGTGTCTCTCAAAACCTTTTGTGTAAACGAAGACATTCTAGAAGTTATCTAGGAAAAATGTCCAAATCTCCCTGTCCTCAGAGAAGCCGGTTTTAATCTAACCATAAGTATGCACATTCAAGGATGGTCTAAATACTATGCCATTTTACATGGACCCATCTATCCAAACCTTGTGAAGGGATTTTGGAAGTTTGCACGGGTTGGTGAAGATGGCAACTCTGTTCTGTCCTCTATTTTTGGGGTTCCCTTCATTGCCACTCCCACCTTCATTGCAAAACCTATAGGATGTATTCAAATTGGTACCACTATTGAAGAATTCCATCATAACTACACCTTCGTTGAAAAACTCTTTGAAATCCATGACAACTCTCTTCCAAACTTTGTACCAAATGATCCTGAAGGACTCCAGCCCATTGCTAAAGTCTGGTTTCAACTTCTGTTGTCTAACTTCCGACCAAGGGGAGTAGACAAAAATGTTCTGTCGCATGATGACATACTCTTTATCTACTTTCTGATGAACAATGTTTGGATTAACCTGCCTCAAACATTTTTTAATCATCTGAAGGCCATGGTTGATGTCTCCAGAAGTAAGCATAAATCCTATATTCCATACGGAAGGATTCTGTCTAAACTGTTCCTTAAAGTCGAGATTGTTGGGTTAGTCAAAAGGCTTGGACCAAAAAATGCAGGAGAGGAAGTGAGATGTGAAAGGGTTGATAAGCTGGTGGATTTTTGATGTGTTGTGTTGTAGTGGTTATTTTCAGGACATTTGAATCTATGTGCTGCTTGTGGGTGTTTTGGATCTGGTAGTTTCTGAAATATGACATTGAGTGGTTGGTTGTGTTTAGCACAAAGTCCTCTTTAGTTTCTGATGTTCCTCTGGTCTTGTTATTTCCTCTGATTAAGTTAGTCTAGTTGTCTTTAGTGGTTTCTTGTTGATTCCTTATTTTGTCTAAGTTTGTACTTCTTGAAATGAATGAATGAAATATTTTTATTTATTAATGAAACTTTCTTTTTCATATTACTTTGTCAATTTCGTTTCTACACCTTTTTTATTTCTGACAAAGGGGGAGAAAGTGATATATGATTTTGACATCCAATCTAAAGAATCTCATAACAAATATAATTGAATATAATTGAATATGTTTTACGTCTAACCATATGTTTAAGAATTGATCTGGAACTTTGCAAAAGTTCACTGTATGATAGAACATGTTATCAGAAGATAGAAGTTAAGACATATCAGAAGCTATGATATATCATAATACATTATTTGTATTTGATAAGATATCTGAAGATATGTTATATCATAAGACTTGTACAAGAAAAGAAGATATATACAAGGAAGAAGAATACCAAACAAGCTTGATCTGATAATATATCTAGTGTTGATCACTAAGTTATCAGAAACAAGAGATGATCATGAATTTTGCGCTGATACCCAAAACTTGTCAGAAGCTGTTAACTTTCTGAAAGGATGATTCAATTGGTATCTAAAATTCAATGGTATCTAAACTCCAGTGTTGAAAAAATGTAAATTATTTGGAGATGAAATCAAGTCTCGGTCATAAAAGAAAATATTTGGTTTCTGAACCATAAAATGACTTAAGGATATGTGCACCTGTGTGATCTGTGCTAAAATATTAAAGATTTGGTTTTGATACATGATGTGTGGCATCTAAGAAAGTATCTACCAGTTTTTGATATATAATGCAAGACATCAAGTCTGACAAGACAAATCAGGTTCTGATACGTCTACAGTATTCTGATAGTAAGCTTGGTTCTGTGATGACGACCATCCAGCTCTAGTTAGATTCTGATGAGATGTCACTGAGAAGTAATCCTTCTCTTTTGGACATGATTCTACTTCAAAATCATTTTATGAGTCTTGGGGTCAGGGGGAGACTCTAAACAAGCATGAATAAATTTTAAGAGTAACAGAATCAAGGGGAGCCTGCTAAGCTTATCTCTGACTCTGCGGATTTATGTTGAATACCTTATATGAATTGCTCTATCAAAATGCATTGTTTGTTATCATAAAAAATGGAGAGATTGTAAGAACAAGATTTAGTTATACATCTGGCCATTAAGTTTTGATGATAACTGCACATGTTATTTAAGAAAACAATTATGTATGATATGGTTTCTGTCTAGTGTGTGGTTGTTGTCAATATGATTTTGACTCTGATAAGAAGGCATGTGACATCATCAGACTCCATTATCAACACTCTGGAAGAAAACATATGTGTGTGTACAAGTTAAAGTCAAGATTCATGAATGTTTCTAATACAACGGTTTTAATGAATGTTAGTTCTGGACATTCTAATTAAGACTTTATGAGAAATGTCTACATGACTTTCTAATGAGATGTGCTTCTAATATTTCAAGTTCTAAAGATTCTGAAGACGTGGTTCAAGTGAACAAAGCTCTGAAGATTCTGAAGACACAATTTATGAAGATTAAGTTCTGAAAAGTTCTGAAGACATGTTTCTGATTAGACGAAGTGCATAAGACTCTGAAGACAAAGTACGTGCTCAATGAAATCTGAAGACTCTAAAGACAAGGTTCTGAAGACTCTGATGATAATGCTTCTAAAAGAACAAGTGCTGAAGATTCTAAAGATAGGTTCTGCTGAACAAAGATCTTGGAATTCTGAAGACTGAGTTTCTGAAGTCTACACAAAGAATGACTCTTCTACAACACGCTTCATCAAGTTAATATCTGAATCCTTTGAAGATGCTAGAAGACTGAAGATCAGAATGGTTTTAAGCTGAATATAATAGTATTAAAACTTTGTATCCTCTACCTCGAGAAGGTGGCGTAGGAGCAGATTTATGTACAGTGATGTTGACCATTCCTTTATGTGAACATTGGGATATTGCTGTTGGAATATGTTTCCTAGAATACCCCTCAATGGATCTATTCTCTCTTGCTCTATAAATTGAAGACTTAGAAGCTTGAAGAAATGTTGCTCATGGCTAGAAGCTCATAGGTTATTGCTGAAGCGGCTGCTGATTACAAAGAGAGAAAAATGAAAAGAATGTTGGTTGCTGTTCATACAAAGGATTATTCACCACAGCAAACAAATTATTGTATCAAGAAAATATGAAGTTGCTACTACAAGTGTGCACAAACAAGGATTATGCTAGCACCATATGAAACTACTCAAGTGAGAAATTATAAATGAAGCATAATAGCTTAGTTGAACTTGATGGTTGAATTGGAAAAAGCATTATACGCTCAAGAAAGGAGTACAAGATGCTGCAAGCTGAAGCTTAAACGAAGAATGCTCAATGGAGAAGAAGCTGAAGCAGAATGATGAAGAATGCACAACGATGCAACATGCTAAAGCCATGTGAAATGCATCAAGTGAAACATCAATAAGTGAAGCATAGTAACTTAGTTGATCTTGATAGTTAAGCTGGAAGAAGCATTACTTACTCAAAAAGGAGTACAGAAGCTTAAAGCTAATGATAAGAAGTCGTGGTGCTCATAAGAAAGCTTTTAAGCAAATACAAAACTAGGGAGCTTTATAATCTCTTAGAGATTTATTTTTAGATAGTTTCTATATTAGAAAGTAAGGAGTTTTTGCTCATATCTTGCTAGAAACACTTAGGTGTTTATGTACTTCATTTGTGTAATCAGCTTGTAAGAAGCATATATAGTGTACACAAAAATCCTTAAAAAAGGTAATGTTCCTTGAGCGGTCGAATGATGACCAGAATGCTCGAGAGGGCCAAGTCGTGGTTGAGTGGCTTGGAGCTTGATTCCTTGAGAGGTCGAGCGAAGACCAGAAGGCTTGAGAAGACTAAGCGTGTTTCTAACAACTCAGTGGATGATTCCTTGAGAGGCGAATGAATGCCAGGATTCTTAAGAAGGCAATTGAGGGTATCCATTGTGGTTGTAATCATGTTGATGATTAGTGGATTACTACCTATACCAACAAGATGCATATTCTTTTTGGTAGCCCGTTCCATAAGAACTCCACAGTTAAGCGTGCTTGACTTGGAGAAATTTAGGGATGGGTGATCTTTTGGGAAGCTTCGCAGAAAGTGTGTAAGTATGGACAAATCATGCTAAAAAGACCAGTGTTGGTTTGTGTGGTCAGTCGGTAATCCTGAAAGCAATCGGGGGCGTTACAAATGGTATCAGAGTAGACCTCTCCCAATACGATGTGGTTCAGGGACGAACCAAGCAGAAGTTGGTGGACATGTAACACCTGAGGTCGAAGAGGGCGGAGACTAGTTACATGTAACACTTGAGGGCGGGTGTTAGTTTGTGAGGTCAGTCGGTAATCCTGAAAGTAGTTTGAGGCATTACAAATGGTATTAGAGTAGACCTCTCCCAGTACAATATGGTACAGGGATGAACCAAGCGGAAGTTGGTGGGAATTTAACACTTGAGGTCGAAGAGGGCGGAGAGTGGTCACGTTTAACAGTCGAGGGCGAGGGAGTGGTTGTTGTTGCAGAAGGCATGCCAATGAGACACTCCTAGAAGCTTCTATAGAAAAACTGAATTCACATCGGAATGAGAGGGATCCCAAAGTTGTGTAGGTATGGGATTGAATGGTTGAAGAAAGGCTTATAAGGATTGATTGGTACTACCTTTACTAACAAGATGCATCTTCTTTTCGGTAGCCTGACCAATAAAGCATACTGAAAAGACCCGTGTTGGTTTGTGGGGTCAGTCGGTAATCCTAAAAGTAGTATGGGGCGTTACACATAAACTATTACACCAAGACAATGATGTTTCTAGAGTTTTTTGAAGATAAAGATATGTTAGTATCGGCTAAGCAAGTGGACGAGTTCATGAAGGATAAGGCCATAGTTTTTATGATACTAGCCTCTATGAAGGCTGAAAGTAAAGATGTGATTGAAGAGCTACCTGTGGTGTATTTTCCGGAAGTATTTCCAGATGATAGTAGTGATTTACCTTTATAGCGAGAATCTGAGTTTGCTATAGATTTAGTACCTGGTACTAGTTCGGTATCAATGGCTCCTTATAGAATGTCTGCTTTAGAGTTGGGTAAACTGAAGAAAAAATTGGAAGATTTACTTGAGAAGAATTTTATTCGTTCGAGTGTTTCATCGTGGGGTGCGCCAGTATTGTTAGTCAAGAAGAAAGATGGTAGTATGAGGTTATGTGTCGACTACCAACAGTTGAACAAAGTAACTATTAAGAACAAGTATCCACTTCTGAGGATTAATGATTTGATGGAACAATTAATTGGTGTTTGTTTTTTCAGCGAGATTGACTTGAGATCCGATTATCACCATGTCATGCCGTGAAAAATACTCGAGCATGAGAAACATTGGAAATAAAAACAAAGTTTCCACCAAAATTTATTTATTCCAAAGGAAAGGGAAAATATCAATAAAGCCCCACAAATAAAAAGAAAAAGGTATTAGCACCCCTCACATCTGTTGTACTCACCGGGAACCGTTTTGATCGTCTTGCGTGTATGGGTGTTAACTAAAAGCTTACTTACGATTACTTATTTATTATTTGATTTTTATAAAGGTTTTAATTGAAGGGAAAAAAGTTTATAATTTATGTGCTCGCCAAGATTTTGAAACCTTGTGCCTACGTATTCTCATGGTGCAATGAGAAAATCAGAGCTTCATAATTCGTGGTACAAAATAAGTGTTTATTAGGTGATTTTATTGAATGATGTTAATGTTGCGTTCTAGCAGTTAAAAGTTTCTTGTTTTCTCGCGCATGGGAGGCTTAAACGCTTGTTTGTATTGCGATAGAACAAATATAACATGTTCTTTTGTGAAAAATATTTTGATGAATGTTTGCCTTAAGGAAAAAATAGAGTTTGATGTGTTGAGATTGCTTTTAGTCTGAAGACGAGCATTCAGACAAGGAGCTCTACAATAGTGTCTAAACATTTGGGGAGAGAAGGTTTACACCCACGTCTTTTTTCTTCTACATTTTTGTGAAAGATGTGTGGCGAATTAAGTCAGTGTTCGTTAATGAAGAACTGACTTAATTCAATTAATTATCGTGTTTTAATATGGAAGATGATGTTTTGAACATGGAGCTCTACAACAGTGTCCAAACACTCAGAGAGAGAGAGAGAGAGAGAGACTACACCCACTCAATCCTTTTTCCTCCAAGTTTTTGTTAAGAAAAGATTTTGAAGATAAAAGGGACAATTTGATGTTGGATTAAGTGTTTGAATTGGATTAATTTGTAAACGTTAATAAAATTAAGTAACTTAGATAAATTATCAAGATAATCGCAAGATCAATTTACATAACACCAAAAGGGCTTTATCCTAACGTTTTCATGCAAAGTTGTTCAAAATTAACCTTGGAATTAATAACATCCTAAGGGTTTAAAATTAAATTAATTGACGAAAAGATTTAATTAACTAATTAACCAAGAAAGGGGAGCAAAATAACATGCAAGATTTTGGGCCAAACACCATTCATCCATAAGAATTAGCCAATAATTCAAGAAGTAATCAAACTTACAAGTGATGAATTAAAGAATGAAGTCAAGAATAAAATTTGCAAAACCCTAATCTTGAATTAAATTTCTAATTAATTAAAATTAATGTATTAATTAGGACTAAATTTATTATTTTCTAGATTCTACCAAGAGATTAATAATCAATTTTCCAAAAGGCAATCAAAAGGAATAAATAAAGCAAAGAAACTACCCTGCCAAGGGATGCAAAAAGTGTTTTTTGGTAGTGTGGATAAGTAAAAGCCCTATTGGGCTTTGAGTGCTAAGTCTAGAATGGATCTGAAAGGGGCCAAAAGAGAATAAACGCTCTCTCACTACCTTCCCACTCCCATCAACCCCTTGTTATATTCTCTTTCATTCTCTCAATGAACGCATCGGGTGGAAATCGCCTTGCAAAGCCGAAGGTGGCGGGGCACCATCAAATGCCATCAAGCCAACACCAAAACACTCGTTTCTTTATCTTGAACCCCAATTTAAGATCTATTTTCTTCCTTAACCTACAAATCATTCTTAAATCCTCATTTTAACCGTAAACCCTAATTTCCTCAAAACTTAAATTAAATGTTATGTGCTAACTGAATCAAGCATCCGCTAGGGGTTTAGTATCAGCATGTCAAGGCACTCATGTTGGTATAAAGAAACAACGAAAAGCAATAAGAAAAATTGAGGAGAGATTGAAAATCCTACCAACGAGGAGAAGGGGTTCCCTGGTTCTTGTTGCAAGTGGAGTTGGCAATGATGAAGAAGAAAAAGAAACCAAGAGAATTTCCTTCAGGTAAGCTTTTAGTCTTCCTTATGATATTTTCTTATGATGTTATTTAAATGCCCTTCTTCATCTTTATTCTTCTTTTTTTCTGTGTGCTGATATTTTCTTTATTGTTGTGTTAAATGGGATAGAGATAGGTTTTGAGTTAGGGGTGTGCATGGATAACCATTTAATATGAACCAATCTATTTTTATGGTTATGGTTTATAAACCAATCCATTTTTATGGTTATGGTTTATAAACCAAACCACTTGTTTCGAACCGGTTTAAAACCGATTCTAAATGGATTTTGATTTTAATCCAAATTATTCAATTAAATTGAAATTTTATTTCCTTTAAATTATATCAAATTTTTAATTTAAATACTTAAACAAATTTAATAAGGTTTAAAAATATTTTTTCTTTGAAAATTAAAAAAAAAACATTTTAAAAAACAATTTTTAAAAAAAATCTAAAAATAAAAAGTATTTCAAAAATAAATAAAAAAACTAAAAAAAAAAAAATTCTAAAATAAAAAGTTCCAGCAAATTATATGGACTTAAAATGGTGACTAATATGTTATAATACATATATTTGTATATTTCAAAACTTCTATATATTGGTGGAAAAATCTATAATATTTATGATCACTTTTTCATAAAGCTTTAATGACCTTCGAGATTTATAGATGAAAACTAGAGCCAAATCCAACAAATCAAGTTTTGGTATATTTTCTTGCACATGCTAAATCAAATTTGATGCATTAAGATCCATATAATTAACGGTTGAAAGTCCATATAATTAACTGCTAAAAGTCCATATAATTTGTGAAGCATTAGTACACCAGTTTAGGTAGTTAGAGAATCTGTAAACAATTTTTTTTTATCATTTTGAAAAACAAAATTATGAAATTTTTGTAAAATATTTTTTTTTATGAAATTCAAAAAAATTAACTTTAAAATAGTTCAAAATATAAAATTAGTTTATAGTGTATATGACGAAACATGAAAAAAGACAAACATATCAATTTAACAAATATTGAAATTTGGATACCCAATAACTAAACCACGTTATTATTATGGAAACCGGTTTATATTTGGATAACAAAATGGATAACCACATTTATATTTTAGCATTTGGTTTGGATTTTTAAAAGTGGAACAATTTGGATACTAATTTGGTTAACAATAACCGGTTTTTTTGCACACCCCTATTTTGAGTGATTGAGGAGCGTAGGGTTCACTGGTAGTGCAAAGAGATAGAAGATTATAGAATTGAGAGTGAGATCGAAGATGTGGATGCAGGGAGGTTGAAGATGATTGATGAGTGGTTGAGCTCAACTCATTCAGAGCTTCAATGAGAAGCTCTGATGAATTATGATTGAGAGCTTTATGAGTGAGGATTAGAGGGATTTGGCAGAGTGACTGTGTTATGGATTATTGATGATGAGGGTGAAGAATTGTTAGGTCTATATAGTTGAGGGATTGAGGAATTTGGATGGAAAGTTAGTTAATGCAGTTAGGAATCATTGACTTAGGGCCCTTGGATGAGGATCTGTGGCATAGAAGTTATCAAGGGTGGAGAATGAATCTTAGGGAAGTTAGGTTTTGTGCTTGTTGATTCAAGAGAAAAGTGAGGATTTGTGTTTGTTATGTGAGCGGGTTTAATGGAAAAATATGGAGAGGAGTGTGTTAGTTTAGGTTTAGTAAGTTAGTTTGAATTACTTTTGGAGGGAATTATGGTTCTAACTAACTATGGGCAATATGGTCATTGCAATGGGACATGTGGCATTTAGTTATAGGGTTTGTTGCAAGTTTGTTAGGGAATTTACATTGGTTAGAGAGTTAGATTAGTTTGTTAAAAGGTTGTTAGTTGGTTAGAATAGTTAATTGAAGCTAGTTAATTTTTTTGTCATGGAGGTTAGTTAATCATCTGTTAGTTTAGGGAATGATTAAAGGTTGTAATTATGGTTAAATGTTTGGTTACTGTGGTGACGTTAACTAACTGTTAGTTGGGAGTATGGTTAAGAGGTTCAATTAGGTTAAGATTAAAATTGAGTATGAACTGATATGACTTGTGAGTTTGCATTTGAATGATGAAGTGGTTTGGTCTTGAATTTGTAATTTTAAAATTGTGGACTTGAATGCATTTTGATTTGAATTTAGCTTGCAATGTCCTGAATTGTTGTGCTATGAATACAAACTGGATTCTGATTGTGTGCTTGACTTGATTGAATTGCCACGATTGAATTAGATGTATCGTGTTTGATACCATAGGCATAATGCAGAATTTTGTATGTCACCACTATTTGAACATGATTTGCTCCTATATATTCTGAACTGAGCTGGTTCTGAGTTTGCATTGGTTTATTGTCTATGATTTGCAAACTGAACATGTATTTCATCTTGATGATTGCAAGCTTAAACTGAAAACCCTGTTGTGCATCCATGTTTGAATACTTGGTTGAATGTTTAGCTTGGATATGCATTGAATGAGATTATATTAGACTTAAATTGAGCTTGTATATTTGCATAATGAATTTGTTTGTGAATCCGTTTAATGTCATGACTATGCCTTTGAGCTTATGTTGGCATGAATGTTATGTATTGAGCAAAGATTGTTTGGACATGTACTGCATATGTGTTGAACATGTTTGGCATGGTTTTTATGTTGAGCATGTACGTCAGCTCTGCATCTGTTTGAGTATGTATGACTTGTATTGTAGAAGGACTGTTTGTGTTGTAAGTGTATGCATTGCTATAGGTTTTGCCTTGAACCAAGTTCTGAGTCATTATGGCATATATGCATGACCTATTTTATTTGAGATTATTTGTTAGATTTTGATCTTTGATATGCCTTGAAATGTATGTTATGTTGTGGCATTGGACTGTCTTGGTTGTTTGTATGTATTTGAACTATGTATTGGATTTTTTGCTGAAAGCTTGGCATGTCACTGTATTGAATTATTTTGTTGCTTTGAACTTGCATATGATTGTTTTTGCTATGGACTGATGTGGTGTTCATGATATTTTTGTCTTGTATTTATGTAGGTTTGACATGGAGTCATGACATGATGATACTTGAAGAATAGAGAATACATGATGTATATGAATAATAATCCTGATTGATGGCAATGAATTTGAAGATGGCAAGAGGAAATGGTTTGAATATTTGAGGGAAATAGGTATATCAAGGAGTATAGAGTCAAGTCAAAAGTCATGATTTTTGGTTAACTATTGACCAAAAGTCAATAGTTTGACCAAAAAGTCAAGTGTTTGCAAAACTGCATTTTTTTTAATGTAATTTCATTTCTTTTATCACTGCTTTGTAGTTGTGCTTGAAACTGAATTTTGTATTGACTTTGTAGTTGACTTGTAATGATAACTTGTTTTTTCAAGTAATGAAAAAGATTTCCCTCCACTTTTGAATTCAAATCTTGAATTTTAAATTCTCTTTGAATGCTTGTATCTAAAATGCCTTCAAAATGTGGCCATGGTCAAACACCAATGAGAAAGTCAAAGTGAATTGGTCAACAAAAGTCAACCTTCCATGGTTGACTTTGTTGACCAAAAGTCAACTTATGCATGAAGATCTTCGTTTTTCTTCTTCAGAATCTCCATAAATGTAATCATAATCCATTTTGAATGAGGAAGTCCAAATAAATAAGTCAACGAAAATCAACATTTCATAGTTGACTTTGTTGACCAAAAGCCGACCCTAGATAAAATCTGAATATTTTTGTAATACCTCTTCCACAGTCTTCCTTTCAGAAGTCCAAGCCAACATCAAAGAACCAAAATAGCTTGCATCACAAGCAATAATGAGAGCCATATTTGATCAGATGAACTACAACTATTGAGAACCCCTTACCAATCCTTGGACCTGATGATGTCACGTGTGATGCAGATGAATGGAAACAACCCCTAAATGAATGATTTTCAAATGAGTATTAAAAGGACTATGCAGATAAATGAACAAAGCTATAAGCTAGATAATTGAGATAGAGGTAGGAAAAATTGGGGTATGACACATCAGATTCGTTTAAAGGTTGAAGATATTCCAAAGACTGCTTTCAGAACGAGATATGGTCATTACGAGTATTTAGTGATGTCGTTTGATGTGTTTAATGCTCCTGGTGTGTTCATGGAGTATATGAACATGATCTTCCATCAGTATTTAGACAAACTTGTGGTTGCTATTTCTATGTTTTGAGGGGAATTCATTATGATTTTGATTATGTCATAAAGTGTATTTGAAGTTTAAATGATTTAGTTAATACATGCTTTATTGTTAGAATTACCGCTGCGATGATAGCCTAAGTGAAGGTGAGCATACGATGACACCCTAAGTGATGATGTTAATTGTTGTTTTTATTTGATAAAGGGTGACATGGCTTGTATGTTTTGAAAAGAGAATGTGTGACATCCTATTTGATTGTTTGAATACTTTGATCTTATTGTATAATTATGCAAGGGGAAAATAAGGTGTTATAGAGCGCACCTCGAGATTCTAGGGGTGCTATTGGAGATGTTTTGCACGTCTGACCAAAGTAATCAAATACAGGATAATGCTATTATTTCACATATCTCGTTTAATTTCATTATAAAATTTGGAAAAAAGTTATATGTTACAAAATAATAGGTTAACGAAACTGAAAAATTGTATTTATTAAGATTACTTTTACTTTTATGTCCTCATAAATAACTTTATGAAATACCCCTTCTTCATGTATGGTATGCTAGTTCTTTTATTCATTGAATTTCGTTGCCAATATATTCATACTAAATAGCAAAGCTCATAAAATTTATATACAAATTTAATATATTTTGATGCTATCTTCAATTTTTCATATGTATTAGAACTGTTTTACATGTTTTTATTATTACATTTATTGTGGTATTTTGGATCAAACTCTAGTCTCGACAGGGATAAATTCATGGTTCAATAAAGGTTTAACATGTAGACGAAGTCATTTCAAATGATGATATTGTATGTTGTAGTTGAAGTATGCTCAAGCATGCAGTAGTAGAAATACTAGAATTGTTAGCTTGTCGAATTGAGCCTTGCTTGTAAGCCCAATTGTTAAGTTAGCTTGCAGTCTAAGTTAGCTTAGTAGTCTATAAATAGACTAGTTCTGTCAGGTTGTTGAGAGAGGTTAATTGTTGATATTCACTTGTAATCTTTGAACTCTTATTAAATAAGTGAATAGTAAAGCAGTTTTAACCAATTCTGATTCTTCTCTCTCTTTCGTAAAACCTAATAGGGTTTCTTATGTCTTTTCAAATAACTCAATCTTTCTCATATTTTTGGTTTATTTTTGTTGACATCAATTCACAATAAACTGGTGCAGCGAGCATGGAGGAGAAGATGTCGTCAACAAAGTATGAGACTTAGAAATTCACGGGTGTGAATGATTTCGGTTTATGGCGCTTGAAGAAGCAAGACCTACTGGTTCAACATAGGTTTTTAGAAGCGTTGAAAGGATCAGATAAAATGGATGTTGCCCTAACGGAGAAGGAGAAGACGACGACGATCAAGAAAGCCCACAATGCCATCATATTAAGCCTTGGTGATAAGGTTCTCTGGCAGGTCTCGAAGGAGAAGACGTCAATAAGTATGTGGACGAAACTTGAAGGTTTGTACATGACAAAATTGTTGGTCAATCGTCTCTACCTGAAGCAAAATTTGTATTCATTCAAGATGAGTGAAGACAAAGTTTTGGCTGAGCAGCTGGATAAGTTCAACAAGTTGATTCTTGATCTTGAAAATATCGAGGTCAAGATTGATTATGAAGATCAAGCATTGTTGTTGTTGTTGTTGTTGTTGTGTGCTTTACCTAAGTCTAGTGCTTACTTCAAAGAAACTATCTTGTATGTAAGAGATTCATTGACCTTAATTTGAATGAACGAAAGGAGCACAAGTTATCTTCTTTTGGTGAAGGTTTGTTCACTAAGGGGAAATTCTTAAAGAAATATGGTAGGTTTGAGAAGAAGAAGGGTAAAGTTCTACAGAGTTCTTATGGTATTAATGCTCCTGTAATTAGGTCTTATCACTGTAAGAAGGAGGGTCATACAAGAAAGATGTGCCCTGATCGACCGAATAATCATGGAGGAAAGGATAATGGTAATGCAACCATTGTGCAAGATGGTTATGAATCATTTGATGTCCTGGTGGTTTCAAGTAGCGACTCTAGCAAGTAGTGGATTATGGATTCAGGTTGTACTTTGCACATGACTCCAAACAAAGACATGTTTGAGGAATTATGTGATCAAGATGGTGGATTATTGATGTTGGGAAACAATAAAGCTTGCAAGATTGCAGAAATTGGATCTGTTAGATTCAAGCTTCATGATGAGTCAGTAAGGTTATTAACTGATGTCAAGTATGTACCAGATCTTAAGAGGAATTTGATTTCTCTTGGTGAATTCGACAAAAAAGGATATGTTTTCAAAGGAGAGAAAAGTATCCTAAGGGTAATGAATGGTTCGAAGGAAGTCTTGAGAGGCGCGAAGAACCAAGGTTTGTATACCCTTGAGGCTGAGGTTGTAAGTGGTTCAGCATATGTGGCATCCACAAAACCTGTGTCAAAGACTGAGCTACAACATAAGAGACTTGGCCATGTCAGTGAAAGAGGCCTGGTCGAATTATTGAAACAAAATGTGATGTGTGGTGACAAGGTCGAAAAACTGGAGTTCTGTGAACCTTGTTTATTTGGTAAATCCTGTAGGGTGAAGTTTAACAAAGGAAAACAATGAACACATGGGTCCTTTAATTACATTCATGCTGATCTTTAGGGGCCGACAAGGAATCCTTCACACTCAGGTGTAAAGTATTTCCTATCCATAGTTGATGATTATTCGAGAAAGTTATGTGTATTCATCCAGAAGACTAAGGATGAAACTTTTGGAAAATTCAAAAGTTGGAAGACTCTGATCAAAAACCAAACTAGCATGAAGGTCAAGAGGTTGAGGACCGATAATGTTCTTGAATTTTGCAATGAGGCTTTTTTACTGTTATTGTGCTATGCCTGGTATTGCTAGGCACAAAACTACTCCAGATACTCCCCAACAAAATGTTTTGGTTGAAAGGTTTAATCGAACCATTCTGGAAAGAGTGAGGTACACGTTGGTTAGTGTGGGATTAAAGAAGGTGTTTTGGGCAGAAGTTATTGTGACTACAACATACTTGATAAATAGGTGTCCTTCAACTGCCTTGAAAATGAAGACACCTAAAGAAGTATGGTTGGGGAATCCACCTAATCTCGACATACTTAGAGTATTTGATAACTTATCATATGCTTACATTAGGCAAGACTTGGTCGAACCTAGAGCTTTGAGATGTATGTTTCTTGGATACCCTAAAAGAGTCAAAGCATATAAATTTTGGTGCCTAGAGTTAGGTCACATGAGGTGTATCACAAGTCGAGATGTAGTTTTCAATGAAAATTAGATGGCTTTAAAGAAAACTGACGACGTTCGTCGAAGTACCAAGATCTCTGTAGATGAGCTGGAACAAGAAGAGATTCTCGTTGAGGTGGAGCATAGTGATACTGAATTGTATATTCCAGATGAAGTCGAATGGCAAGCATAAGTTATTGATGAAGATGAGGAGATTGATAATGACTACCTGCTGGCAAGAGACAAGTCAAGAAGAGTCATCAAGACACCTCAGAGACTTATTTATGCAGATCTCATAACTTATGCCTTAATCTTTGCAAGTGAAGTTCTGGATGCCTAAAGACAATAAGGAGGTTATGAGGAGCCGAGAAAAAACTGAATGGATGAAAGCCATGGATGATGAGATGAAATATCTTCATGATAATAACACTTGGGAACTGATAGAGAAACATGCAAGGGCCATGTTACTCAGTTGTAAGTGGATTTCCAAGGTTAAGAAAAGAATTGAAGGAGTGATGTCGAAGAGATTTAATTCAAGGTTGGTTGCTAGAGGGTTCACTCAAAAAGAAGGTGTCAACTTCAATGATATGTTCTTACCTATTATAAAGTACAAATCCATTAGAATGATGTTAGCCATGGTGGCAAAGTTCGACCTAGAACTTGAACAGATGGATGTGAAGACTGCTTTCCTGTATGGTAATCTAGATGAAACAATCCTAATGAGGAAACCTGAAGGGCATGCAAAAAAGGGAAAGGAAGATTATGTGTGAAATTTGAATAGGTCGTTATATGGCCTAAAACAATCTCCTCAACAATGGAATAGGAGATTCAAAAAGTTCATGGCACACATAAGTTTCACTAGGAGACAATTCGATCACCATGTTTACTTCAGATTTAGACCTAGAAATTCACTTTTTATTTTGTTGCTTTATGTGGATGACATCCTCATAGCAAGCAACAGTTTTGAAGATGTTATGAAGGTGAAGGTTGAACTAAATAAGGAGTTTGACATGAAGGATCTGGGAGTTGCCTCCAGGAATCTTGGGATTGACATTCTAAGAGATAGAAATCAGTCGAGATTATGCTTATCTCAAGAGACATACCTGAAGAAGATTCTCGACAAGTTTGGTATATTGAATTCAAAGTCTGTTCTAACAACGACTAATCCTCAATACAAGCTGAGCACGACTAAAAGTCCTAATAATGAAGTCGAAAAAGCCTATATGAATATCATTCCTTATGCTAGTATGGTAGGTTCTTTGATGTATGTTACGGTCTTTACGAGGCCAGACATAACGTACAGAGTGAGCCTTGTAAGCAGGTATATCCTGAGAAGGCGCACTAGAAAGCATTAAAGTGGATTCTAAGGTATATAAATGAGTCTCTGAGTAGAGTCTAAATTTATGATGGAGCCTGTGGTGATGATAGCAAAGTCAAAATCGAAGGATTTATCGACTCTAATTATGCAGTTTGTATGGATTCCATAAGCTATGAAGCTATGAAAGATGAAAGAACCTTTGGTTTGACAAAATTTTGGTAAAACACATTGATGATAAAGATGAATAAATCTGGATTGAACAGAGATGTTGAAGAAGATGTCATGACATCCTGAAGTATTGCACTGATTTAGCAAGTGTCAAATCTGTAACAAATCAGCCAAGAAATAATGCGCATGGATCAAGGACCAAAAATAGAAAGCCCAAGGAAGCAGAAGCTTATAAATATAAGAATTAGACCTAGGTTTTTGTATGCCTTAGTACGCCTGTTGTAACCTTGCTTTCTTGCATAAGAAACAAGGGTTTAGGGTTTTGAGAGTCGTTGGCACTCTAGGTTGTAAGCCTCCCTTTGTATCAGTTGATACACTGTGATAGATATAGGTGTCGTACAGATCCATAAGCCTTGAGGTATTGGATTGTGTATTGTTCTTGGATGAAGCTTTTAAGCAAATTCGAGTTAGCTTGTTTGTCAAGTATGCTTGACAAAATTATGTATTGATAGGGATGATGCAGAAATCACAGTTGGTGATTAAGGGAAGTGAGTGGGGTATCTCATATCAGGGTTCTAAACGTTTGAGTATAACCTTGGTAAAGATGTTCTTTCGGTAGATGTTAGGTATGAAGTTGTAAACGGGGGAGTTTAGCTTTGTAACAATCTACAGATAGTGGAGTCTTCTTCCTGGATTGGTATCCCCCAGATGTAGGTGAGTTGCACCGAACTGGGTTAACAATTACTGTGTTCTTTACCATTCTGCAGATTTATGTTTTCTGTTAGGGTTATGATAAACATGTTCGATCAGATGTTGTGACATCTGTGTGCGTGCAGTTCTGATATTCAAGGTATGAGTCTACTGTTGCACCTCTGAGTTTGAATGATTATGTAGCACAATGTCTTGACATGTGTTAGGACATCTGCTATCTGCATAGGCCGAAATTTCAATTGGTATCAGAGCAGGCATCCTGTCTGGTTCTGGATGATATCTATGGGAGATACTTTCTGGCGTTTAAACAAGGAGGAGTTTGAAGATCAGATCAATCAACTCAGACATACTCAAGTGTATTAATGGATGAGATGGATGTTCTGGATCGAAGGGAGCAACCCGGAGGTTGTTCATGTTGCTGAGGAGATTCTACAACAACTACAGGAGGAGTGGCTAGTTCTCTTGTTGGTGTGTCTTATAAGATATTGTGACATCTTATTAGGGCAAGCAGGATCTGTTCCTTGGTGGTTCCCCTGCATGTGTTTCTGATGGAAGAGCTCTAGAATTATGGGATTTTGGAGTTGTTACTGAAGACAGTTGGTGGAAGGTCTCAATCATCGGCATCTATATATTTGAAGATTTCTGCATTCTTTTATTCCAAAGTCGGGAGCGGTGGAGTGAAAGGAGTTGTGGTTAGATATCTGGTATGGTGACTTGGTACCTGGAAGCTTGGTTTCTTGGTGCAGTTAAAGTTGGTTGAAGAGGAGAGGAGTTGAGTTATGTTTATCAGGTTCTTGCTCTAGGAGTTTGATAAATTGTTGTTCGGCTAGGTTGTCAAAGATACTTGAGAATTCTCTCAAGTCCACTCATAAAGGCATCTATGTCGTGTATCTAGAGTCTTCTAGTTACTCTTCTGACTAGAAGGTGTTTCTTTGAAACACAATCTGAAGAAAGTGGAGGTGATTTATTTTCACCATCCAAAAATAGCAAGGAAGGATTCATCTCTCTTGACCCTAAGAGTGGATCCAATCTGATTGAAAAATTGTTGAGGTAAATAGGATTTGTTCAGAGAAAGTCTTAGTTACTTGAGTCAAGGGTGGCAGCCTTGATATCTCAACATTGTCCTTTAAAGAAGATACTTGCAAAAAGATTGAATACTTTATAAGTGTTCATGACATGATCTGGTGGTGCTCAGCTATAACAGTGAAGAAGGGTTATTGACAAGGATTTAAGATCAATTGCTATTTGTGGAATCCACAAGTATTTAATTGATTATCCTTGAAAGTAAAAATTTTTGATGTTCAATAAGATGTTGGAATATCTCATCATCAGAGTTTATGCAGAATCATGGGAGGGGTACTGCATACACTTTAGCATCTGTTTTAGTCTTGGGTGGTGACTTAAGAAGTGGCTTCAGTCGGGTGTGACAGAAGCATGTGTTCTCTGGAGAGTTTCCTGGAAATAAACTAGTCTGGACTTTGATGCTATTGAAGTTGAAGATGAAGACGAAGACATCATAATCTTGATGGTTACAGCTTGGATCAGTTTATTTCTGATCTAGGTGCTTTGGAGCATGGATTTTTGCTCTGTTTGTGAAGGTCGAGGATAAGTGGCAGTTATCTCTGGCTTTCTATTGACGGCTCTACTAAGGGAAGTGGCATTCTTTGGTATGGCTATGAGGTAGTCTTGGACTACTTATTTTCTGAAGATTCAGACGTGGCAGTTTTGAAGTCTTTGGAGTTTCAAAGTAGGATGGAGGTTGTCTACTCAAACTTGGTTGTTGAATCAAGTCTATGAGAGCATGGAACTCTTGTTCTGCGAAGGGAGGGGGTTCTTCTAAGTGGCAGAAGGAGAAGCTGAATTCAACAGTTGGATGTCATATGTAAATGTTCTGACATCTAGCTTAACATCATAAGTCTCAGCTGGTGATATGGCACATCATCTTAAGATAAGGTGATCTACAGGAGAATGGAAGTTATGGATGCTTCAAAAAGGTCTATCTTATGCAGTTTGCGGGAGCTGTGGATGGGAAGATGTTACATGACTAAGAGGCTTGGTGGATCCAAGATGTCTTGCTATGGGGTAAGTAGTTCATGTGACTTGAAGATCTGATTTCATTAGTGGATCAGTGTATCTTGTGGGAGTTCTGAAGACGAGTGAGGTCAATCAAAAGGTGGCATTTAGTTGGTTTTGCAATGTGCGTTCAAGCAGGATGCTTGAAATTGACTGCTCTTGTACAGAAGAGTAGTTAGTTGAAATTGTAAGGAGGTTCTGGTTCTCTGGGAGCTTGTGGCAGAAGTTCTGGGTTAAGAATGGAAGCATACCTTCTTTGGTGGATGAGAGTTTATTTCTCTCCGGGTGTCTAAAGTTTTCTTTGTTCAAGCTGGTGGCGCAGTGTTGTTTGAAGATCTTCAGTGTGGATTACTATGCTGATAATAAGTCCAGTGGTGGAGCATATCAAGAGCCATGGTGTGTGGTGTCTGTGATGTGTAGAAGATGTCCTAACTGATGTTAGAGCATCTTTGGGTTAGTTATCCTTGGTGAAGGATTTTAGGTTCTGTGAGGAACTGGTTACTTGCATCGTGTCTAAGAAGTATCTACAATGTCATATGGGAGAATGATGGAGTATTAGGACTGTCTTGGAGGACTGATGTAAGGTTTTAGAAGACTGGAGTGGATCATGGGTTGATTGCATGAAGGTCTGGTTTCTGATGCGTTCAGAAGTGAATATTCACCAAAAATCAGAAGTATTCTAGGTTATCATACGAGAGAATGATAAGGAATGACTGTCTTGGATTGTGGGGGTGTCTATCTCTGTTGTTAGTTGGGTAAGGTCAGTGGAAAATCTTGCGAAAGGGATGTTGCCCTGACTGCAAGTCATGCTAGTAGTGGATCAGTTTAGCAGCTGTGAAGTTCTGGAGCATGCATACGATAGCTGACATCGTTATAACAAACTAAGGGGCCTTGTGCGTCTCTTTGAGGAATGTGAAGCATTCTGATTCAATTGGTTTGTGCCTCAAGCAGATGGAGGTCTATACATAAGAATTCAAGAGGAGTTCGTGTGGTGTGTAGATGGTTGCAGGATGGGGGGATCAATGGGACTTTGATCTCAAGCCAAGAGTTTGTTATGGTTGGTATACATTTCCTCACAGGTAGCATGATGGTGATCATGTGTGAGAGATTATTGTTTCTTATCAGAGGGAGCAATAAGAGAGTTGGTGATTGTGTTCAGCTGGTAAGTTGGACTGAGGGTGCGCTCTTGAAGACATGAAGATGTGTCTTATGTTTTCCTTTCATTAGCTTGGGTGTTCTGTGGAGGAGCACTAGTTACCTTAGATAGGGGGAGATACCCCTTGATCTAAGATGAATTACTGCAAGGATGCAGTTGAAGTTCCAGTTTGCATTTGTGCGTCAAGCAAGCTGAGATGTCAAGGAGGATGTCTTGACATTATTGTATTGTTGCAAGTTATGGGAAACTTGGCAGTGCATGTTAAATGGTTCTTATTAGATGCTTAAGAATCATTGATTGAGTTTGGGAGAATTTATTTTTCTCTGCAGATTGTGATCTGAAAACTATGAAAATATTTGTCAATACAGAAGTTGTCTTGATGGACAGTGTCTAACCTGATGTTAGAACATTGTTAAGGACATGCTTTATGAGAAATTGGTCTTTTGGTCGGTGAATGTTCTTACTATGCACGTGCTAAACACGTTCGTCGTTACATGTATTATTGTTGGATGGTTTTTCTTGATGAAGAAACAGTCAAAGCACTCTTGCCGGTGCGCATTGGGTCTTGGTGAAGTTACAACCTTAGAGTAATAACTGCATTGAAGTTTCAAGAGATTGTTACATTCAAAGGAAATTTCTTGGTTATTTAAAGGTGTACTTGGAACAGATTGCCTCAGAATTGGGATATTCATTATGGTGTAGTCAAAAATGTCTTTTGTTCAAGTCTGGAGGAGTATTGGTTGGATATGGGAATGCCTTGGTATTGTTTGCCAATTTTTGGCTAAAAAGGGGGAGTATAGGACACTGAGTCAGGGGATGCATGGGTTGTTATTACAGTTGCTTTGCAAGGATAATAAACAAGAAGTTATAACATCTGTAGGTGTGTAAGTTTCCTTTGTGTCTTATGACTTGAGTTAAAGATCAAGTTGTGTCTTGTGACCTGAGTTACATGCTTCATGTACTCATATTCACGAAGACTACAACTGATCTCTGGAGGGGGAGTGTGGTTGAAAAGAATGTCCTTGTACTGACTTCTTTAGAAGTTTCTATTGCCTAGACATTTTGTCAAATTCGCTCATCCTGGTTTACTATTTTCCTTAAGGGTGGCAGTACCGTCTCACTGGTTAAGGGGGAGTCAGAGTTATCTTCTTCCTCATGTACACCAACTTAGTTTCGGGTTGCACAGTATTCCAATCATATCTGCCACTCAGGGTGAAGAGACGTTCAAAGGGTTTTAGCCAAAATTTGTCAAAAGGGGGAGATTGAAAGCACCTTTGGTTTGACAAAATTTTGGTAAAACACATTGATGATAAAGATGAATAAATCTAGACTGAACAGAGATGTTGAAGAAGATGTCATGACATCCCGAAGTAATGTACTGATTTAACAAGTGTCAAATCTGTAACAAATCAGCTAAGAAATAATGCGCATGGATCAAGGACCAAAAATAGAAAGCCCAAGGAAGCAGAAGCTTATAAATAGAAGACTTAGGCCTAGGTTTTTGTATGCCTTAGTACGCCTGTTGTAACCTTGTTTTCTTGTGTAAGAAACAAGGGTTTAGGGTTTTGAGAGTCATTGGCACTCTAGGTTGTAAGTCTCCCTATGTATCAGTTGATACACTGTGGTAGATATAGGTGTCGCACAGATCCATAAGCCTTGAGGTATTGGATTGTGTATTGTTCTTGGATGAAGCTTTTAAGCAAATCCGAGTTAGCTTGTTTGTCAAGTATGCTTGACAGAATTATGTATTGATAGGGATGATGTAGAAATCACAGTTGGTGATTAAGGGAAGTGAGTAGGGTATCTCATATCAGGGTTCTAAACGTTTGAGTTTAACCTTGGTAAAGATGTTCATTGGGTAGATGTTAGGTATGAAGTTGTAAACGGGGGGTGTAGCTTTGTAACAGTCTACAGATAGTGGAGTCTTCTTCCTGGATTGGTATCCCCCAGATGTAGGTGAGTTGCACCGAACTGGGTTAACAATTATTGTGTTCTTTATCATTCTGCATATTTATGTTTTCTGTTAGGGTTATGATAAATATATTGGATCAGATGTCGTGACATCTGTGTGTGTGCAGTTCTGATATTCAAGGTATCAGTCTGTTGTTGCACCTCTGAGTTTAAATGATTATGTATCACAATTTCTTGACATGTGTTAGGACATCTGCTGTCTGCATAGGCCAGAATTTCAAAAAAAGCATTGTGCCTTGAAGGTTTTGCTAAGGAGCTAAAACTTCAAGGTTGAATTATCACTGTTAAATGTGATAGTCAAAGTGCAATACACACGTCAAAGAATTCAACCTATCATGAGCGAACCAAGCACATCAATGTGAGGCTACACTTTGTCAGAGAGATAATCGAGCGTGGAGAAGTCCAAGTGCTAAAGGTTTCGACTGAAGACAATGCTGCTGATATGATCACCAAAATATTTCCAAGTAGAAAGTTCTTCCGCTGAAGTTGATAAAGTTGCACGATGAAAATTAGTTTGTTCCCTTAATGTTGTAAAGTTTGCTCCAAGGTGGAGATTTGTGTTATTTGGATCGAACTCTAGTCTCGACAAGGATAACTTCATGGTTCGATAGCAGTCAAAGATGTGCATGTTGTAGTCAAAATTTATTCTTGCATGTAGATATCTTAGTTAGCTTGTTGTTTAAGTTTGCATGTTGAATTGGGTCAGTTGGTTGGGCATATTATTTAGTATGTTAGTTGAAAGTTAAGGTTTTAGATTTCTTATAAATAACATACTAGTCCTCACTTCTCATAATTCTGATAGAAGGAGAAAGTGGCGTGGTTGAGATTCAATTATAAACAGTGTTCCCTAATGTGTAATTGAATCAAAAATCCTAAGTTTTATACCACCTTGAATTTTCTTTCTTTTATCGTTCTCTCTTTTCCTTTACTTTGTGGTTTTCTTGCTGATAAAGAAATCGATCATATTCTATTTCTTGGACATCGATTTCACAACTATATATATATATATATATATATATATAAAATAAAAAATGTAATTTCTAAAGCACAAAAAAAATTATTTTATATAAGTGTATCAAATTCTTTTATCTTTCCATAATAAAAATGAGGGGAAAAAAGACAAAAAGAAATATTATGTCAAAGATTATTATAATTTTATATTACATTAAGAGACACTAAAAATGTTTTTTTTCTTTTGGAATAAAGATAATAATATTACCAAAAAACACACAATACAAGCCGATCGAAAGATCCAGGCCTCAAGATGACTCAACTATCCAAATGACAAGAAAATCAAACTAACAACAAGTCATATCCTATTACAATAGGCTACAAGTTTCATATCCATATCAATCTTAGCAAGCAAAAAATCTCTAATGTGATTACTATTCATGGCATATTTATTACAATTTCGGAATATAATATTGTTCCTAACAGTCCACACATGGTACACAGTCTCTACAATAGCCAGCTTCAGAAGTTTGGTTCGACTCCCCTTACGTCGGGTCTTGTGGAGAATCCAAGCTAATTCATTTTGCCAACCACCAACATTGTAATCCACCCCAATTCCAGCCAGGACCTGCTTCCACACAGTCTTTGTACCTACATATTTGAAAAATAGATGATGACAACTTTCGTGCAAGTGACATAGCATACACTCCCCATCAGTATTCATTTCATGACTTCTCATCCTATCATTGGTCGTCAGACAGTTCTGGTAAGCCATCCACAAAGTGAAAATGGCTTTAGGCCTAGCAAGTTTTCCAAAAAACAAAGTTCTCCAATCCACCTTAGGCTTATTACCACGCAAAAACTTATACATCCTACTTGTAATGTACCTGCCATCATCCTGAAACTTCTGCCAAACCTCATAATTAATAAGCAAATCTCTATTTTTGAAGATTTCTTTCACCATCCAAGAACAATGATTTGCAGGCTAGTACTCTCTAACATCCACTCTTTTCATGTAGTAAGTTTGTAACAATTGAATCCACAAGATGTCCTTCTTACCCCAGATATTCCACAACAACTTGCCAATATTAGCTTTATTCCACTCCATTAGGGACACCATGTTTCTTCCTCCTGCAGAGATGGGATCACAAACATCCTAGGCTATAAGTGCATTCCTACTCCCATTCTCTTTTCCAGTCCACATGAACCTTCTGCATAGACCTTCCACATGAGCTATCACATTCTAAGGCAATGGAAAAATATGCATCCAATAGTTAGAGATAGAAAAGATAACACTTCTAACTAATTGGAATCTTCCTGCATAAGATAATAACCTAGTACTCCAATGCTTCAATCTATGAATCATCTTTTCAATGAGGGGATGGCAATTGTTAACAGACAATTTCTTGCTATCCAAAGGGACCCCTAAGTACTTAAAAGGCATAAAGCCATTAGCCAAACCTGTTTCCTGATGAAGCATTCTCCTAGTTTCACCATCCACTCCACCAATGTACAATTTGCTTTTAGGGTTGCTCATATACAAGCCAGTGGCAGCAAAGAATTCTTGAACTTTCTCCATAATCAACTTCAGAGATCCAATTATTGAACACCTAAGGGATTCCCATCTCTTGCCTAATATGAGTCAAAACCTACCACTCCACAGTATCATAAGCCTCCTGGATATCCAATTGAACCATGCACCTAGGGGAGACCTGTTTCCTGTTATACCCTCTCACCAATTCTTGAGCAAGAATGATGTTATCATGTATAGTTCTTCCAGACACAATAGTTGATTAAGTGTCTTCAATAACCTTGCTAATAACTTTACCAAGTCTGGAAGTTAGGATTTTGGAGATGATTTTGTAGATAGTGCTGCAACAAGAAATTGGTCTTATATCCTTGATTGTCTTAGCTTCAGGGGACTTAGGGATCAGAGTAATCAAAGAGCAGTTTATGGATTTATACATGTTGCTTGTATAAAAGAATTCCATTATATCAGCTTTGACATCTTCTTTCACAATCTGCCAAGCTATCATGAAGAAATAAGCATTGAAGCCATCTATGCCTGGGGCCTTATTGTTCCCTATACTAGTAAGTGTCATACCCCAAATTTTGACCACTAAGATTCCCC
Source organism: Lathyrus tuberosus (assembly GCA_022829125.1). Lineage (NCBI taxonomy): Eukaryota > Viridiplantae > Streptophyta > Magnoliopsida > Fabales > Fabaceae > Lathyrus > Lathyrus tuberosus. The sequence continues at coordinate 20,015,468 of JALAZF010000006.1, forward strand.
ATCATTGTGCAAATCATCATCACAATATGGATGTACCATCATGCCTCATTAGTCTCCCTAAAGATGGGTGAGCACTCACTACAAACAAAAATTAGGGTTTCAAGCCCTCTTTGAGCCTTAGACAATGGATCAATCAAGAAATGACATGATCTTCAACTTGTCTAGCCTCTCAAACATCTACAATGGATCAAAAGGACTCCCACTTCAAGGATTAAGCACAAGGCTGCTCCCTTCTAAGTGGATTAAGCCTCAAGATCGCCAGTGTCACCAAATTAGGGTTTGGTCGACCAGGGCCTCCAGATGGAATTTTTCCTCTGGGCATGAGCCAATGCTTCAAAGCATATTCTAATATGCTCCATGGAACCTCATGGACCCAATCATCAAGTCAAATTTGACCTCAGGGGATGCATTCATCAAAAATCAGGAATTAGGGTTTCTTGACCTAATTCACCCCTAAGTTGACTTTTGGGACAAAACATGAGCCAAGACCTCAAGAGAGGATTTGAGGGTCTCTAATACACCACATTGATCCATTTGCAACAATGGATTGACCCAAGAAGCTTGAGCAACAAGTTTCAATTTCATCTGAACCACAATTAGGGTTTCGCGGGAAAAGTCAATTGTAGCTTTGACTTTTGACCAGGACATGCTACCAAACCCTAAGACATGATTCAATACACCCTATGACACCTATGAAATCAATCCATCAAGTTTTGTTTAGGTCAAGGACTCGATTTCATAGAGGATCGCACAGTTTGGAATTCATCTGATAAAAAGTCAACTGTGCACAAAAGTCAAACTTTGACTTTTTGAGATTTTTCACAATTATGGTTTTTTAACCCTAAAATGATGTTAATGTGTGATTGGAATCATCATTCATCAAGAAAAATCAAGAAAAGTGGGGTAACTTGTAAAAGGGGTAACCATAAAAAACTTAGAAATTTTCTAAGTTATGGAACAAAGTGGCTAGGGTACCAACTTTGGAGGATCATAACTCCTAAATCACAAGGCCATTTTTTCCCATCCAAAGCTGGATTTTTAGCCCTCATGGCCCTCTATAAAAGCTTTAACTACACCTCATTCCAATTCATCATGGATTTTGAATTATGGAATGATCAAAATGGCTGAAAACATGAAATGTCACTTTTTCTAACACTTAGTGAAATTTTCACTAAGTCAGAATCTGCCTTACTTTTTTCCAAATGTAGGGGCATTTTTCACTTGGATCCAAAAAGTATCAAAACCAATTATGATCAAACAGTTGTTGTATCATATGAGGGCTTTCTAAAATGACCAAGAACATCACCAAACTCAACTTGAGTTATGAGATATGACAATGGCAATATGCCTTGCTGAAAACTGCCAAGGCTAGGCAGAATTTTGTACTTTTGCTCGATTTGGCAAAATTAGATAATTCCAAGCCTTGTCATCACTTTGGACACATCTGAGGATCAAATCTAGAGGGAACAAACACTGATCCAAGCCTCCAAAGTCTTTGGAACAAGAAGTAGCATGCCAAACCTAGAAATCCCTAAAAGAGGGACAAGACTCCAATTTTGGATTGAAGCATTTAATGTATGCACCAAGGTGGCATGGACTGACACATTTGTAACTGAATTAAGTTAAGAATGATCCAACAACTAGGGAACCACAACTCTGTGCTCTAACCTCTAGTCAATGGCTAGAGGAGACTTGAGATTCCATTGGACAACATTGGCCAAACCTCTGCAGCAGTTGTCATTCACTATTGCTTGCAAAACAAACTCGCTCTACTATAAATAGAGCTCATTTGTGCTCAGTTTGAGTACACCAAAGCCATCAAACAGATGCTTTCCTCAAAATCCCTCTCTTTAGGCCAAAATGCCTTCTTTAGCAAGGTAACTCTGAGTTTTTGAGTTAGAGAGCAGTTCCACCACATCTTATGATCTAAACACATCCAATATATCATATCTAAGCTGTCCAAACTCTCACAAGTGGCCTGTAATCCTTAAATCACAAAGTCACCTCTCAAAACCTCAAAATAGTACTTTTGTGCATTTTCAAGCCATGCCTTGATTCAGTCACTTTCCAAACCAGATAAAACCTCAAACACACTCCAAATATCATCCTTGAACTGTCCTAAATGGTTCCCCCCATCTGGAACACCATTTGAGGGAGTTGCTACTTTGGCCATTTTAACCCCTTTTGCAAGAAAGGGCCAGTTTGTTTTTTTGTAGGTTCCAGCTGATTCCATTCATCCTAAAAACTTCTAAGGGATCATTTGAGAGTGTCCAAAGCATCAAACCATTTCTAGAACAAGAAACTTGGCAGATTGCACAAAAACTCCAAAAGCTCAAAAGAGAGGTAAGCATCATGACTTGAACTTTCCAAAATATGCATTGCTTTGAAGTCCACTGATCATGCACATCTCATACATGTTATATATGTTGTGTTTGAACCAATTCATCATGTAATTCATGCCTGTACCAAAGTGTAGCATAGAAAATGAAATTATAGGCCTATTTCAAAACCACCATCGGATTTTGAGGAGGGAGCATGATCTGAAAAAAATACCACCACCATTGGATTCCTTGTGAAATTCTAGGCCAGATGCATATAAATTTTGTCCCCAACCATGGAGAAATGACAAAGTTATGGACCTTCCCGTTTCTTGCCAAAACTTGTCTTGCCTTGCCTTGGCCAGGCCTAAAAACAAGGCAAGCATTGTATATTTGTTGGTTTGTTTTAATCAACAGATGTATCACCACCCCAGTGGTAAGGCGCGCGCCCTATAACCTTGAGGTCCTGGGTTAAAACCTCACCCATGCCATTTTGTGTTTTCTCACATTTTGCTATTTTTTTCCAATATTTTCATGTTTTGTTAATTAATTGGAAAATTAATAACTCCCTCAATTTTAATTATTTTTAATTGGTTCTTTTTGCAAAAAATCACAAAAATGTTGAAATATTTTATTCCCCTAAAAAATTAGATTTATATTATTTATTTAATATAATTAGTATTTTTGTGAATAAATGTCTTTTATTTGTTTTTAAACTCTTTTAAAAATAAATATCCATTTTGGAAAATAAAAACCAAGTAGGTTTTAATTCATCTTGTGATGAAAACCTCATTTTTCAAACCTTCAACAAAAATCACAAGTGGTTTATTCAAACTTATTTGGTATTTTTATCATTTTATTTGATTTTCTTTAAATATTTCCTTTTAAAAGAAAACAAATTTAGGGTTTCCTTGATTTTCACTCAAACAAATAAATTTTAAACTCTTTAGGCCTCTAATAGAGTATAAGACCCAATCCTTTATAAATACAAACCTATTTTGGGCCTCACTTATTGTATAAGTCCCGTTGTATTTCAAAAGTTCGGCGCGATCATCGCCCGTTTGAAACAAACCATCTGGGCCTCTCCTCGAGCTATAAGACCCATTCAAAATAATTTTTGGGCCTCTAAAAGAGTGTAAGACCCAATCCCCTTTTGAAAACAAAAACTTTTGGGCCTCAGTTGTTGTATAAGACCCATGTTGTTTTCAAAACCTCGACGCGATCGTCGTCCTTTTCAAAATAAACTCTGGGCCTACCCTTGTGTTATAAACCCCATTCTTTTTCTTTCAATCATTTTTGGGCCTCTTGAGAGAGTGTAAGACCCATCCCTTTGTACAGAAAACCTTTTTGGGCCTCAGTCACTTGTATAAGTCCCTGTACAAAATGACAGTGCGATCACTGATAAAACCCTGGGCCTCTCCTTGAGCTGTAAGCCCCAATTTTCCTTTCAAAAGCACTTTTTCCTTTGATTTTGAATGTAATATTGTTATTAAAGCTTTCTTTGTTGAACAAACTAACCAAACAGCATGGAAGCTCTACAACCGAGTAAGTGTTTACCCGCTTTCATTTACCGCTTTCATATGTATATAACTGTACTGTGGGGCTGTTTCACTGTAAGTCTTCTTTCATAAACTCATATCGACTGTGTAATAATAGTATAAATATTTAGAATTTCCCCGGCAACTACGTCTAGAACTAGACAAAACCTCGTCTCCCTAGATCCGACGTTATATCGGATATTTCAACATAACCTAAACCATGAGAATTTTCTTTTACAACAATTTTAGATAACTAGATTTAAGAAATCTTCCCCCTTGAATAGTTCATATACAGAAGGCCAATGTTCCAAGTGAAACCCCTTCTAGAACTGTTCATCAGCCTCCTCTTGGGCTTAGTGCAAGGACCCACAGGCTTCCTAAAAGCATCCCCGCCTCCTCTTGGGCGTTGTACAAGGACCCGTCGGCTTCTTAGAAGTTTTCACAGCCTCCTCTTAGGCTTCGTATAATGATTCTTCCTCCGGGAAGATAGCCTCCTCTTGGGCTTCGTACAAATTGTCCATCGGCTTCTTAAAAGTTTTCTCGCCTCCTCTTGGGCTTCGTACAAATTGTCCCGACGACCTCCTAGAGGTATAGGAACAGAAATTAGTCATCTTAATAGAACAGTCTTTCAAAGAGTCTAGATCTTACTACTATTATTTCTTAAGCATAGTGCAAGAGATAAAACCCGTAGACTCGGACAGTCTAAAGCTCCTTTGGATTCCCCGTTTCCTTAGAGAACAGGAAATAATCCCGATCCTCAGATCAAATCCATGAGTACAACATTACCCATATAAGAACTGATTTTCTCTTTTAACCAACATGCTGGACCTGTCACTCAACTGAAACAGTTACCCTAGCCTTCTCTTGGGCTTTCTACAAATGATTCTCCCCAGCGGAGCAAACCTTTTAGCCTCTATCCCGGGCTTCGTACGAGATACAAAAACACTCTCTTGTTGAGTATAAAAGACTCTCTTGTTGAGTCAAACACTTTTGGCCTCCATCTCGGGCTTTGTACGACATAAACACTCTCTTGTTGAGTATAAAAGACTCTCTTGTTGAGTTAAACAACCTTTAGCCTCCGTCTTGGGCTTCGTACAAGACACACATAAAAATACCCTCTTGTTGGGCCAATAGCCTCCTCTTAGGCTTTGTATAAGAAAACCTCGGTTGAGTCAATCAACCTTTTAGCATCAAAGTTGTGCCTCGTTCACAGTATACAAACATCAATAACTCCTTTCCCCTTCATCTATTTGCTGTAAGCGGCAAGCTTCTGGATTATTTACATCCACACCACTGTCCCTCTTTTAGCATGAGAAATTCCTAAGGAAAGATGGCATTATTCTAAACTGAGTTAAAGTCTTCTCCTTCAGGTTAAAAATCCCCTATAAAGGAAATTATGGCATTGCTGGATTTACATATCCCAGTTAAAGTAATTCTCCTTTATAATCAGTCACCCAACAGTTGTGACAAACAGACCCTCTTTAGAGATGACAAATTCTCTCTAAAGTCAAAACCCTTTAGCTTCATATCTTGGGCTTCGAACAAGATACAAATAGACCTTTCAACTTCACATCTTGGGCTTTGAACAAGATACCAAAACACCATTTCCTCCCATAGAATAAGAGGAACTACAATCGCTCTGATTTCCCTGTTTCGGTAAACGGGAATACATAGGCATAAGATTGAAAGAGAAATCTTAGTGAGCACACTAATCAAAAATCCAAAATCCCGTACCTTCATACATCAATAGAAAAGTATCAGTCCTAACATCCTACCAATAGCATAGTCTAGTCATTTCAGTCTTAACAAAATAAGCAGAAAGAGGCCACACTTCCACATAGCATCCATAACCTAACAGACCGCTGTTTAAACTCAGTATGCAAGCAGGGTTAGTTGGAGACATCTATTTCCCTTTCTTCGTCAGCTTTAATAGGATAAAAAATGAATCGACCTGTAGTACCCCAGAGCGGCAGTGCTTAAGAACCATGTCCAAAATTGCTCGCTAAAGTAAGGGCCTTCCAAATTTCATTTTCATCAATAGGCCTGATTAGCTGTTGGGCATCCTCCCTAGACAAAGTTTTTCCATTTCTCACAACAAACGCACCAATTCTTCTTAAATCAGAGGCTTTAGTACCTACCAGCTTGCTATAAAAGTCTACAATCTCTTTTTCAATATCCTCTTGATTGCTCAGTAAATCACCATTTAGAAATACCATAGTATACAACCCTTTCTGCTTATTTTTTTCCTTCACAGATGCATGTAAGTAAGTATTATTATTATCTCCAAGTTGTAGCCAAGTTACCTTAGCTTTGTGCATCAAAATAACTTCCTCTACTTAATTCAGGTGAACAATATTATCAGTATAGAACCTCTCTTTCTCAATGGACTGCTCGTCAAATAAATTGTGTTGGAGATTCTCTTGGGCTTGGCTAAGATCCTGTCTAGTTTGAAGGATTTGACTCTAAATATCAGTGAACTTCCTAGTCATTTGCTTGAGGATAGGTTGAAGCCTCTTCAGTTTGATCCATAATCTGTGCATAGGCCTACCATTCACACCCTGCTGCCAACTATTGTTCACTACTTGCATAGAAGAAGGATATTGAGTTATACAATTAAGGAACTTGAACATAGACCTTTTCCTTGTACTTTGCAGAGTAATACCAATCTTCACAGGGACATGGTCAGAGATGTTAGGGGCCAGGTTCTCAACAATAGCATCCTGAAACTTTTGAAACCACTCGGCATTACCAAGCACCCTGTCAATCCTAGAATATATCACTCCAACAGTATGTTTATTTGTCTAGGTGTAATGACTTCCTTTGGTGTTGGCTTCAAACAAACGCACCACTTGCATCATGCTCACAAGGTCTCTATTCTATATTTAAATTTATTTATGAATAATATTATAAATTATTTATAAAAGATACATTATTTAATTGATTAATATAATATTTGTGATTCTAAATAAATAAAAACCACAAATATTTTTTTTATGGACAAATATAATATATTATGCATAAGATAAAGGAGAAGAACATGAGGTCCTAATTATTATAAATTATTTTTATATATGTTATTATTTTTAATAGTGATAGTTGAGTAATATTGTTATTATATTATTATTATTATTAATTATTAATATGTTTAAATTATTTTTAAATGACATTTATGTTACAGTTAATAGTAAATAAAAACAATATATATATAGTGGCGTATTAATAGATGATAATAACATACATTTAAATTTGAAAGGTAGGTATTAATGTAAACTAATCGAATAAAATTAGAAAAGGTTAATAGTCATTTTGCCCCCTGCCATATAGGCGATTTTTGAAAAACCCTCTGTAAAAAAAAAGCTTGCAAAAAAAACCCTAACATTTGAAGATTCTCTCAATTTTGACCTTCATCACATCCAGTCACCAAAAAAGCTGATGTGGCAGGGGTCAAAATAAAAACGCTGCCAAAATGGCAGGAGTCAAAATAAAAACGCTGCCAAAATGGCAGGGGTCAAAATGGACGGTTTTTGGTGACTGGATGTGATGAAGGTCGAAATTGAGAGAATCTTCAAATGTTAGGGTTTTTTTTGCAAGTTTTTTTTTACAGGGGGTTTTTTCAAAAATCGCCTATATGGCAGGGGGCAAAATTGCTATTAACCCAATTAGAAAATAATAGCATTAATTAATTTTTTTTAACTATATTGCTAAAATGTAATCAGCTTTTTTATATCACAATATAGAAGGAAAAGTATTATATATTGCTATAGAATTGATAAAAAATTATTAAATAACTTTTAAAAAAAGAATATTATATCTGAAAAATATTTATTTTATAATTAAAAGTGAGATATTATTAAAAAAGAGCATCAAAATTTTATACTAATTGAAAAAATAAGTATTAATATATATTTAATTTTTGAAATTAAAAAAAATGAATTCTTCAATTAAAATTAAAATTTATTATAAAAATGGTGAAATGTTGCATACTTTTAAATTGCTATTAAGATCAGTCACGTTTTATTGTTGTTAAAAAAATTAATAAATATATATTAAATTATAATAATTGAAAAAATTGTAGGGAAATTTAATTCACCAGTTCTAAAGTGCGTGTGCGTGTGCGTGTGCGTGTGCGTGTGCGTGTGCGTGTGTGTGTGTGTTCTGGACTGGGCAGGCGCTTGACCCACAGTAGGGCAAGGCCCAACCTAGTCCTGCTCTTGGCAGACCCAATACCGGGATTCTGCCAAACTAGCCGTTGGGCAAAATCTAGCCGTTGGGAACAATATGACCGTTAGGAGCGTCCCCTTCACTCGCTTGTCAGTTCACGCGACTAACTGCCTCCCTGATTCTCACGGAAGCAGTTGGACCAGGTCAGAGGGTCACACGTCTGATCCTCCACCTGAAAGTCTCCCATTGGTCGACCAGATATTTCGGCCACATGGGAGACCTTGGCCCCGTGCTGGGGGTTACTTCCATAAATACCTTCTTACTTGAGAGGGTCAGGTTTGATCACTATTCAATACTTGAAATCATACCTTAACGTTTTGTACTTGCTTTCTCTAGAGCCCAAACTTACTTTGGCATCGGAGTGCCTTACAGGTACACTCCCTCCTCTCCTACAAGCATCATCATCTGCCCTACTTGGAAGGCCACGACGATCCAGTCTGATCACTCCAGATCAGTGGCGCCGTCTGTGGGAATAACTGCTTCCCCGTCTTTTTTATTCAAGATTCCTCATCTTTTTTCACCCAAAAGACCAAAGCTTTCTCCAAACCTCATTCGATCATCATGGCCTCCAACAGGAACGATGACACCCGTCAAGAACCTGCTATCGTCGTTATCACAGATAACGTCGATCACCCCATCCAGAAGACACACCATCGGGACGGGAAGACCGCGTCCCCTACCCCCGATGACGTGAAACCGCGCACGCAGACTGCTGGTCAAGTTTTTGAGCCTATACCTGTCCCTTAAAATGCTGACCCCGACACTGCTGCCATCATCGCCTCTCACAACAGGTCAAATTTCTTGATCTTCCAACAAGGTGAAAAGATCAACATGCTCGAGCACGTCCTCCGGGAGCGCCTTCCTTCGCAGAAGCCTGGCAGTCCATCTCCTCGTCCGCAGTCTCCTCCTCAGAAACGTCGGCAGGACAGGTCCAGGAACATTTCTCCCGTCAGGGGACGGTCAAGATCGGAAGAACCGGAGTCAGAAGTCGCCAGGAGACGACATCGTTCTACTCCGCAGAGATCCAGACGTTCCCCTACCCCGAAGAAGTCCGGACCTTTGGAAAGGCATCATGAGCACCGTCGATCGCGTAGACATTCTCCTCGACGCAGCAGGAGCCGCGGGCACAGCCACTCCCCCTGCTGTTCTTCAAGTGCGAGCAGCGAGGACGATGTCCATGGACCCCTATCTTAGGAGATCATGGACACTCGCATTCCTCAAGGGTTAGAGAAGCTTCCTCCTCTGGCAATGTATGATGGGACCACCGATCCAGGTGAGCATATAGAAAATATTGAAGCCATGCTCCACTGACACAACGTGAGTGGGGCTATTAAGTGTAGGTTGTTCCCCATTACCCTCAGGAAAGGGGCCATGACCTGGTACAAGCGACTTCCCCGGGGTTCGGTCACGTCTTGGAGAGATTTGAAGAACCAGTTTTCCCGACACTTTACTGCCTCCCGAAGTTATCCCAATTCGGAGGCCACGCTCGAAGCCATTATACAGGGCAAGGACGAGCCCCTACGTGCATACATCGAGCATTTCAACAAGGAGGATGTGGAGGTCCGGACAACAGACCATATGAAGAAATATCTCCTCGAAAAGGGTTTGAGACCGAAGAGCGAATTTCACAAATCTGTGGGCATCGAGACCCCTCGTACCTTGGCCGAATTACTTTGCAAGGCTCAAGCGTATATTCAATACGAGGAAAAATAGGCCGCATACAAGGCCCGGGACTCAAGGGACCAGGAGAGTTCCTAGGCAACAAAACAAGACAAGTCAGAAGCTCTCAAGCGTGATAGGGAGAGACGATGAGACGATCGTCCTCGAGAGGGCAAGGGACCTGCTAGTCACTTCACGGAATATAACCTGCTGACAGCTCCCCGCGAGTGCATTCTCTCCGAATGCATCAATGCGGAATTCAAGCAGGGAGGTGTCCGGTTCCCCAAGCCAACATCGTCAAAAGGAAACACGGACAAGAGTAAATACTGTCGCTTCCATCGCAGCCACGACCATGTGATCGAAGACTGCGTGCACCTAAAGGACGCTATTGAAATCCTCTTCAAGGAGGGTCACCTGAATCAGTATACAAAAAAGGGTGAATCCTCCCGATGAGAGACTTTGGATACTAAGAAGGAAACAAAGTCTTCTCCGCCCAGTCCTCCCCCACAGGTCGCCATCTCAATCACACGGCCAGAGGACTTCATCATCCCCGACTACCTCAAGGATCCTCCCCAGATATCTGCGCACAACACCTGGGAGACTTTCCCCACGGCAATGGTCATTTCGTGTGGAGGATACAACGAGCTCACAGTGGGGTAGGTCAAGAGGAAATTCGACCAGCTCATCGACTGCTGTCCTGATCGGCTATCCACACTCGAGAAAGTCTGGGGGCATTCTCATCCAATCACATTCTACCACGAGGAGCTGCCTGGGGGTTCCCTAACCTCACACATCCCTCTGCTCATCAAGGCAAGACTGGCTAGCACCAATGTTCGAAGGATCCTGGTCGACCATGGCAGTTCTGTGGACATCATATACACCAGTTTGTTAAGAGCCTTGAAGCTGGATCGGAAGAATCTGTCCCCCTATGTAGGATCCAACCTACAAGGATTTAATGGAGCCACTGCAAGACCTTGGGGATACGTGGAGCTTCCAGTTACGTTCGGGGAAGAGGAGGCATCAAAGTCTATCAAAACTCAATTTCTGGTAATTGACTGTCCATCCCTGTATCTGTACCTCTCCGTCACCAGCGAAGCCATTAGCGCTGCCCTCATTCGTGAAACTACTGACGGGCAAAATCCCATATATTTCACGAGCAAGGCTTTGCAAGGGCCAAAACTCAGGTACCAGCAAATCGAGAAGGTCAACCTCGCCCTCATCAACACAGCGATGAGACTAAGGCATTACTTCCTGGCCCACATGATAGTGGTACGAACCGACCAGCCCATAAGACAGATGCTTAACCGGCCAGACATGGCCGATAGAATGCTCAAATGGTCTTTGGAGCTGTCAGAATTTGACATCCACTACAAAAGAAGAAAAGCACTTAAGGCGCAAGTCCTGGTCGATTTTGTGGCAGAAATGACGTCTCCAGCGTCCCCGCCTAGCAGGGCACACAAATAGACCATCTTCATCGACGGAGCATCCAGCTCCACGGGTAATGGCGCAGGTATCATACTTGAAAACAAAGAGGGAATCCTGATTGAAGTATCTCTGGTCCTGTCTTTCCCCACATAAAAAAATCAAGCCGAGTACGAGGTGTTCCTCGCGGGTTTGCGGCTGGCCGAAGACTTGGGTGCCAAAGAAGTGAAGATCTTCACAGATTCCCAACCCGTGGCATCCCAAGTACGAGGAGAATACCAGGCCAAAAATGATCACCTGGTCGATTACCTGACGCTGGTAAAAGAAAGGATAGATAAGTTCGACGCGTGGGAATTCAAGCACATCCCTCACGAACGAAACACTTGAGCAGATGTCCTGTCGAAACTGGTCAGCACCAGGAAAAAGGGCGGCAATAAATCCGTCATACAAGAGGTACTCTCCTGCCCAAGTATTGAGAAGTCATCGGGGATGCTCGACGTCAACGCCATTGGCGACAGCAACTGCTGGATGACTCCCGTGTATAAATACCTCACTATGGGAGAGCTGCCCGAGGAAAGCAAGGAGGCCAGCGTGACTAAACGAAGGGCCTGCTCCTACGTCCTAGTCAACGACAAACTCTACCGTTGAGGATTTCCCATTCCCCTCCTGAAATGTGTTGAGGAGGACAAGGTTCCCGAATTTGTCCAGGAAATTTACGAGGGATCAACGCGCAACACTTGGGAGGGAGGTCATTGGCACAAAAATTCCTGCGAGCAGGATACTATTGGCCGACCATGCAGCACGACACCAAGGAGCACGTCCAGAAATGTGACCGGTGCCAGTGCCACGGGGACATGCACTTAGCACCCCCTAATGAGTTGAAGACTCTGTCCTCGTCTTGGCCCTTCGCCTGGTGGGGGATGGATTTCCTCGGCCCTTTCATAATGGGGTCTTACCAAAACAAATTTCTGATTGTGGTCGTCATTTACTTTACTAAGTGGATCGAAGCCGAAGCTCTTACCAAGATCACAGCCTTTAAAATACTTCATTTTACAAAAGAAACGTCCTCGCACGATTCGGGGTACCCCAGGCCCTTGTGACCGACAATGGGACTCAATTCACGGACAAGAAGTTCTAAGACTTCGTCGCCAAACTAGGTACGAAGCAACACTTCACTTCCGTCGAACACCCCCAGACTAACAGATAAGCAGAGGCCGCGAATAAGGCAATCCTTCGAGGTCTGAAATGAAGGCTAGGCGAAGCCAAGAAGAGATGGGTCGAGGAGCTATACAGCGTGCTCTAGGCCTATAGAACAACCCCACACTCCACGACTGGGGAAACTCCTTTCCGACTAGCTTACAGAACCGAGGCGGTGATACCGGTGGAGATCAGAGAGCCTTCCAGACGAACGGAAGCTCCTCTCGATGAGGAGATGAACGACGAGGCTTTGAGAGAAGAGCTCGACCTGGTCGAAGAAATACAATCAGGGGCATCTCTCCGTGAGGCTTCACTAAAACAAAAAATAACCTTGCACCACGACGCTAAAGTCATAAAGCACGACTTCCCCATTGGCAGTTTGGTCCTACACAGAAGCCAAAAGGATTCGCGCGAGGGCCAGCTGGCCGCAAACTAGGAAGGGCCTTACAGAGTGAAATCAAAAACAGGCACTGGAGCCAACTATCTAGAAACGATGGACGAAGAACCGTTTGCTCGGCCATGGAACGCTGAAAAGCTCAAACAATACTACAGTTAGGACTAGCCACTAGGTCGGACTAACTGTCGACGAGATCACCCCATCCGGGGAGACGGATCAACCCCAAGATCGTGCCCTGGTGAAAGCATAATCCTTCACCTTACAACGCCGGCCAGTTTCTGCTTATGGGACGAGTTGATTCTGTGCCCAACGGGGATACCTCAATCGAGCTTCGCCGTTACCGCACCAACAGGGAAGGACACCCAGCTCGCGATGGGAATAGTCTAAGCTCGTGGGATCAGGACCTCGATCGAGATCCTAGTGTCATACCCCAAATTTTGACCACTAAGATTTCCCATCATTGGGTAAATCATCATCACAATATGGATGAATCATTAGTCTCCCCAAAGATGGGTGAGCATCCACTACAATCAAAATTAGGGTTTCAAGCCCTCTCAGAGCTTTAGACAAAGGATAAATCAAGGAATGACATGATCTTCAACTTGTCTAAACCTCTCAAACATCCACAAAGGATCAAGAGGACTCCCACTTCAAGAATCAAGCACAAGGCTGCAACATTCCAAGTGGATTAAGCCTCAAGATCGCCAGTGTCACCAAATTAGGGTTTTGGTCGACCAGGGCCTCCAGATGGAAACTTTTCCTCTGGGCATGAGCCAATACTTCAAAGCATAACCTAAGATACTCCATGGAGCCTCATGGACCCAATCATCAAGTCAATTTGACCTCAGGGGATGCATATACAAAAGATCAGGAATTAGGCACCCCTAAGTTGACTTTTAGGACAAAACATGAGCCAAGACCTCAAGAGAGGATTTGAGGGTCTCTAATAAACTACCTTGATCCATTTACAACAATGGATTGAGCCAAGAAGCTTGAGCAACAAGTTTCAAATTCATTAGAACCACAATTAGGGTTTTGAGGAAAAAGTCAACTGTAGCTTTGACTTTTGACCAGGACATGCTCCCAAACCCTAAAACATGATTCAATACACCCTATAACACCTATGAAATCAATCCATCAAGTTTGATTTAGGTCAAGGACTTGATTTCATAGAGGATCGCAAAGTTTGGAATTTATCTGATAAAAAGTCAATTGTGCCCAAAAGTCAAAGTTTAACTTTTTGATTTTTTGGTCAATTATGGTTCCTTAACCCTAAAATGATGTTAATGTGTGATTGGAATCATCATTCATCAAGAAAAATCAAGAAAAGTGGGATAACTTGCAAAAGGGGTAACCATAAAAACTTAGAAATTTTTCTAAGTTATGGAACAAAGTGGCTAGGGTACCAACTTTGGAGGATCATAACTCCTAAACCACAAGGCCATTTTTCCCCATCCAAAGCTGGATTTGTAGCTCTCATGGCACTCTACAAAAGCTTCAAACATAACTCATTCCAATTCCTCATGGATTTTGAGTTATGGGATGATCAAAATCACAAAAAGTGAAAATGTCACTTTTTTCCAACACTTAGTGAAATTTTCACTAAGTCAGAATCAATCTTACTTTTTTCAAAATGTAGGGGCGTTTTTCACTTGGATCCAAAAAGTATCAAAACCAATTATGTTCAAACAGTTATTGTATCATATGAGAGTGTTGTACCCCAAATTTTACCCTCATTTTTTTTTGCTAGTTGATGTTTTATTTTATTTAACTTAATATTTATTTTAACATCTTTATTTGTCTTTAATTTAATTTAATTTCAATATGGCCTTCTTTATCTAATTTATTTCTAATTTGTTTTATTTTGTTAATTTAATTTTCAAACTCAATTTAATTTTTAATTTTAACTTTTATAAGGAAATTTGGCTTAATTAATTAGTTTTTAATTTAGTTTAAATTAGGTTTTTTTATTTTATTTATTTGTCATATTATAATTTCAAATTCAAAGTAAACTAAAACACTTTTTTCATTAAGAACTTTTTTTCCACCGTGTCCTATTTATTTTCATAATTGGATATTTCATCAATCACTAACCAATAAAAATCAGGTTTGTTTGCTTTGACTTTTCAACCCAATTTTGGCTATTAAGAGAGAGACATGTGGCACTATAGAAACCCAAAAGCAAAATATGCTATTTTTCCTCATTCAGGGTCACGCGTTCAGGTAGGAAAATTCATTACAAACCTTCGGCCCATTTCTAGTTCTCTTACATAGCCCATTATGTGAAAAAAACAAACAAAATACAAGGATTGTTGTTGTGAGAAGTGATGGTCATCTTGTTCAAACGGTACGACCAAAGAGTTCTGCAACATCACAACGTAAACCTGAAACACTGCAAAACCAGCAACAATATCAGAACCGAAAGGGACATGACCCCAACGGACAAATTCAAATTGGAAAACAAGTTTTGAAATTAAAGGAGAAGCCTGTATAAGAAAGGGGGATACCGAGTTCAAAGGGGGAGCAAAAAAATCAAAAGAAAAAAACTCGAAGGAGAGGAAGAATGAAATTCTGAAATACTACCTTCTACAGTAACCTAACACCAACACAAAATCTCCAAAACCGGAAGTTTCCCTCGCATCTCCACCACCTCCAAACGACCCGCCCTTTACTTTCACCTTCAACCAAAACAAATTTAACCTTCTCAATCTCAAACCTTCACCTCTGTTCTCCAGCTTTCATCAGAAAAAGAAAGAAAAGCTCATGATAAAGCCAAACAACCTTCATCATCCCTCAACCTTTTCCCCACACGAACCAACTGGAAACCTCCACTGTAAACCCCTTTGCTACCCTTCAAACCGCAGCAAACTCCAACCACCATTCGTACCTCGCAACAAACTCTTCCGCCACCCTCAATAACATCATATTCTTTTCCCGTTACAAATGCTCCCACAACCTCACCTGAAAAACAACAGCACAACAGTAGCCATTACCTTCTCAACAAAACCATCGAACAACCATTCATTAACCCTTTCCATCAAAAAACCTATAATCTTCCATTCCAATAAACCTCTCAAAACCAGAACACCAAAACTCAATCTTCAACCCTTCAAGATCTAAACAACAACAACCTACTCTTCATCCATTCTTCAACTATCAGAACCTTCAACAACACCATTCGAAAACATCAACGCCTTAACCCTTCAACCCATCAAACCCATCCAAATCAACATACACGACATAGAAAGAAGGAGACGAAATAGAAGGAAGGAAGTGAGATAAGTCGAACTCCAAACCTCTTGAGGGAACCAAGTCGAAACCCAAATCTGGGTGATTGCGAGTGAGAGCGGAGAGAGCGATGGAGAGTGAGATGAATCCAAGCCTTGGTTCGCGAGAAGTTACAGAAGATTGAGGGTGTTTTCAACCTTGGTTCGATGTTGGTTTTTCGACTCGTGTCGCCACTTTTCAATCTACTGTGTAAACCTTTGTGGCGTGGATGCGTTGGTTATTTGGTTTTGTTAGATTTGGTGATGGACTGAATCGTTGGCATTAACCTATTTCGTTGGCATTAACCTATTTCATTTTTTTCTTTTTTTTTTCTAACTAATGGTACTGGGTTAGTAACTGGGCTGCAGGCCCATACGACTTTTCTCGCATCACCCTTGCATGATGTGCACCCTCCACCTTTTCTACTTTAACCGTGGATGGTCCGCCCCTGTTTGTTTTTTTATTCACTTCCCCTTTCTTTTTTTTTTCAGCGCCATATCCTATTGAGAGTGGAGGGTGATGTACTTTTGATTTCAGCCCATATAGTTCTTCAATGATGCATCTTTCGTTGATTAACACCATTTAATCAATTTCAAACCCCTCCCTTTTTTTATGTTTTATTTTATTTTGCTTTAAAATCTTTTTGAATATTTTGTTTCTGAACTTTAAATGATTAGTAGTGCTTAATTAGATTTTAAGTTTTTTATATTCTTGGGCCAATGACATTATAAGAATCTTGACTTTGGTAAAATCACTAAAATCTAGATTTGTAGGAGGCCACTTTCCGATTTCTATCTTGGTGAATGAAAGTTTAAAAATCTTAAGATTATCGATTCGTCGATTAGATCTTGGTTTAAACGAGACCAATTTTATTTTCTTTCCGATTTCTAGTTTGGTCGATGAAAGTTTAAAAATCTTAAGATTATCGATTCATCGATTAGATCTTGATTTAAACGAGACCAATTTTATTTTCTTTACGATTTCTAGTTTGGTCGATGAAAGTTTAAATCTTAAGATTATCGATTCGTCGATTAGATCTTGATTTAAACGAGACCAATTTTATTTTATTTTCCGATTCTATTTTGGTCGATGAAAGTAAAAAAATCAAGATTATCGATTTGTCGATTAAATCTTGATTTAGACGAGACCGATTTTATTTTCGTTTCGATTCCGCCTTCTTTATTTTGGTCGATGACATAACAAACCTCTTGGTTTGGTTGATTTCATTGAGTTGACAAAACTTTGATCAACATGAGACCACTTTTTATTTAGTCGATGAAAGTCAAGAATCATTGATTATCGAGCTCTCGATTAAATCTTGATTAAGACGAGACTATTTCTATCTTTTTGCATCTCATATGCAATTCTCACTTTGCTTTGATACCATGATTTTATCTTATCTCATTTATCTTATTCATGTATTATTGTATCATTGTATTTGCATTAATATCTTTATCTTAGTGACTTATAACTGTTTTCCCCCATTCCAAAGGAAGGTGAAACATGTTGACTCCTAAAGTCATGACCTCCCACCTTAACCTAAGTAACCTCTTAGGAAGAAACCTTGTTTCTTGGCCTCATCAAGGGCCATGAAATCATAACTAGCTCTAGGAGAGAGTTCTTACACTCTTGGTGGTATTCATCCTAATGAATTTATCATCTTCCTTATTGACTAAACTTCAACATAGGTTTATTTCAACTAGATCTAGAGAGTTCCTAAACTCTACAATGAGCTTGTACTCATTTCCCCTCTAAATATTGACCACAGTCAATTATTCAGTAGAAGTAGAACTACGCATACTCTGATTCTATTCCCGAGGATACGTAGGCGTAAAGTGCGATGCTTTATCGAGTATACTTAGATACTAACCCCTAGGGTTTTCGAGCCTTTAGCATAGAACCTTTAGCAAACATAAGATAACATTAACAAGAGGTTCCCGTAGAATACTACGGACGTTTAGGGTGCTAATACCTTCCCTAAGCGTAACCAACCGCCGAACCTTAGATCTTTCCCCTTTAGGTTTTTCTAACGATCTTGAACCTTTCCTTTGGATAAATCAAAGTCGGTTGTAAAAGAAACTGATGCAAATTAATTAATAATTTGTTATCCGATTTTCACCGCAACAGAAATGGCGACTTCACTAGGGAAACAATTAGACCTATTGCTGGTCCTCTCCTAAGAGGGTTAAGCCTATCTTATTTTATGTTATTCATGTCTGCTTATCTACTTGTATGAATGCTTGTATGCTTACCTGCTTGTGTATCTGTTCTATGTTTTGATTATCCTGTCTGATTTGGGTTGATATCTATGAGTGAGATAAATCCTATACCCGGATTTGAGCGTACACTTATTATAGAACGATGGTATTCAAGGAAGCTTTGAGGGAGTCGAATCCTGAAAGGTCGAATTGATAAACACCATCACTCAGTTGAGGCCCTCTCGAGAGTCTAGTTATGATGAACAGATTCGTTCGTGAAAGCGTGCTACTCTCGACCTGGGTGCCCGGGATATTGAGAACCGTAGTTACCAAACCCCACTTGGCCTTTTAGGATGTAGTGCGGAGACCATGATGGAGTCTATTTCTGAATTGGTTGTCACGCGATACTACACTCAGACGAGATCCTCTTGAGAATTTTATCGATTACCAAGTTATCTGGGAAGTCCTTAAAATCCGAAAGATAGATTGTAGACTCTGGGAACTCTTTAGAACCTTGTTCGGCAGGTGAAAACCAGTAGTACATACCTATTGGGATGGGTAGACCATGGCTCCATTCATGAGACCCTAAACCTAGGATTTGCATGTTTGTTGTGTGTACATGTGTGGTTGCCTTGTGTTTGTGCTCGTGTGCTTTATGCATCTCTACATTCAAGCATTCCTAGCCCATTGGTTTCGAGAAACTCAAATACTTATTTCCTTTTCAAAGGATCAACAGAGTCTGGATTTTAAAACAAAAACTCTTCAGTTTTTCAAAGATGTTCGCAACTTGCCTTTGAGTTCCTTGAAACCATTTGGCTTGCATTAGCATCTCATTTGCATCATGTCATAGCATGTGCATTTCCTCTCTGTCCTCGTCTCATGTCACCGTTTTCTCTTCAGAATCATCTTTGAATCGTCACCCGAGCCAAACTCGACAAAGGATGTCTGAACAATACGGTGAAATGGACAGAGTCAACAATGAATTGAGTGAGCTCCGAGGAGGAATGGGGCAGATTCTGGAAGCAATTCAAGTTATGAGTGCAAGGATGGATACACAAGCGACGGTGGTCTCCGAGATTATCACTACAACTGTAGAACCTCTTGTTACTATTGTGAACCCTACTTTGGGTATGCCTTTTAACTTTACACGTGCTCCGGCCGTCACTTCTACTCAACAAGTTGTTCCTTTGGTTAACGAGGCTTTTCGAGCTATTCCTACCTTCACTCCAGCAGCAATGCAAGCCCAAATGCGCCCAGTTTTTCAGAATTCACATCCGGTTCATGATTATGTCAATAGGACCAAAGAAGGGGATAATCGACATGAAAGGTTGGAGGAAAGTGTAGAGACAATGTTGAGGAAATTGGAAGCGATGGAGAGGAGCAATGTATCTAATACTAATGTGAAAGACATGTGTTTAGTCTCAGGCTTGGTAATTCCACCCTGTCGCGGTGAAAATTGGATACCATAGTTATTTGTTAACTAGGATCACATTTTTTAATGTCACCACCGGTCTTTGATTTTATCCAAGGGAAGGGAGAAAAACCGAATTCCCACAATGCAATGCAAATGCACTAAGATTCTAAGTTCGGGAGTTGGTTATACCTAGGGAAGGTGTTAGCATCCTAGATATATGTAGTACCCTACAGGAACCTCTTGATTATATTATGTTATTTGTTTTTTTGTTTTGCTAAGGGTTTAAGGGTAGGTGATTTATTATTTTTAATCCTAAGTGTGCTCGACAAGATATCGCATCTTGTGCCTACATATCCAGTCAGGAGGGAATCAGAGCACTTGTAGTTCCTTATTAAGGATACTAAAATGTTTTAACGGTTTAGGAGAGGAAGATGAGTCATCGTCTTAAGAAAGACCACCACACTTTTGAAAATTGTTTGGATTTTGTGGGGTATGGGATTGTATGTCCCTTCTTTGAGATGATTAACATCTAATTCTCTTGTGTGGAGAATTAGGTGGGCTAAAGTTTGATTTTAAAAAATCAAAATTAAGGGGGAACTAACCTAGGAAATCTATCCTAAGTTATCTAATTGACTTAACTTAAGGTGTCGATTATGACGCAAATGATGTGCACCATGCACAATAACATGGTTATCATGCATGGGATTTTCCCTTGGATATTAATGCGATTAATTATTGTTATTTAGGCGAGGGTGCTAGCAAAGTGATGCTAGACTTGTGTCTTGTGACCAAAGGTTGAATGCGATGCCTAAAGGCAATCGACTTACATGGGTAGAAAATGGGCTCGACGTTGGATCGAGGATTTTAATTTTTTGAAAGGGTTTTGTGAACAAGTAACAAGTAAATAGAGATAAGCATACCAAGGCGAGACATCAGACATAGATAAGATAAGTAAACATGCAAGCGTCTCTCAAGCACGAGGAGGGATCCTAAAAGAGCGATTATGATTAAGATTTTATTTTGAGGATTAAGTTAAGGATTATTAAGTAAAAAAGGAGTTTTTCTATTAATAAAAAAGTTCTAATTATTTTAAGTTTTAGTTATCGATTTGTTTTAAAGTCAAATTAATAAAGTTAAAAAAAAGTTTTCTTATTAGCGTTTAATTATTTTCAAAGTTTATTATATCTTTTGTTTTTAAGAGTTATTATTAAAGATTTATAGTTCTTCAACTATCTCAAAAATTTTTATTATTATCTAAAATTAGGATTATTAAGTTAATAAAAAGGAAGTGTTTTAGTTTTAATAATTATTAAGAGAGTTTGATAATTTAAAGTTCATTTTTATTTTTAGAATATTAAAACATTGCTAGATTAAGAAAAGTTAAAGGTTTCATAAAAAAGATTTAGTTATTTAAAGAATTAAAAACAAAATTTATTAATTTGAAAAAGGTTTTAAATTTTAATATTTTATAAATAGATGCTTTTATTATTATTTAATTTTAAAGTCATATTGATAAGTTAATAAAGTTTTTTCTTATTAAAAAAGATTTTAATTTTATTATTTTAGTAAAAAGTTTTTATTATTTTAAAAGGGGTTACTAATTTAAAAGGGATTTTAACAAAGATGTTTTTTTTTTTATAATTAATTTAGTTATATCTTATTAAAAAGAAATATTTTAAAATATAAAAGAGAAGTTATATTTTATTAAGAAGGCTATTACAAAGTTTTTTTTTTTAAATGTTTAATTATGTTTTGAAATGGTCACGCAAAAACAAATTCCAATTATTTGAAAAAAAAGTTAAAATAAGAAAAAGGATTTATTAAACGGAGGGATTATGGTGTTGTGAAGGGAGAGAGGGTCCACGGTGGGCTATGTGTGTGGTGTGTACGTGATAAGACAAAATGAAAAAAAACAAAAACAAGAGGCTCTCTTCTCTCTCGTGTCTCATCTCTCTCAGGGAAGTTAGGGTGTGGAAACCCTAGCCCTCACCGTCGTCGCCATCTCGCCCTCTCGATTTCGAATCTCTCGCCAAACACGAACCCTAAGAATCTAACAGCAAAACCCAATCCCCAGCAAAAACCCTAAACCCCCATTATTCTCATTATTGGTCGATTACATGTTACAAGATGAACAGCACGGAAAGAAAAATGCAGAAACAAAAAGGTGGAGTGAGGTCGCCAATTGGAACCAGGTGCTTTATGAACCTTCTTCTCCTTTTTGATTTTTTTCGCTCGTCGTTGTTGGTTGCTCGTGACGCGTGTTTGTGAAGAACACGTATGATTGTAGATTTCTGGTGTTGATGTATGTATGTGAATGTTGCTGCTGCTATGTGATACTGCTTGTGAATGCGTTGTTCTGTTAGTGAATGCCCTTCTCAGTACATGTTCGTCCCTCTGTGTGCATTTGATTTCTGGTGTGTATGTAAGTTTTGCGTTTTGGTTGAATTGGTTTGGCTGATATGGATTCTTGGCAGATTTTGAATTTGGTATCATGAATGTTCGGTTTTTTTTTCTGGTGAGGTATGTTTGCGTATGAATTTGTGATGTTTGGTGTAATGTCCTCTTTTGTGAGTGGTTTTCCCCTTTATATAGAGTTATGGAATTGAATTTAAAAATATGTGGCTTGATGACGTTTCCATTTTGGTCCGAGCTTGTCTGATATGTTTTAATTCCTTTCTCTTTTTCAACTTGACAGGTTTTTGGGCTTTTGGAAAGGACTAAATTGCTCTTGATAATGTTTGGAGTATTGTTTTCGAAGGGAAGTGAATTGCCATAATTACTGATTATCTCTGGCCTTGAGTATTGATTTCTTTGATTCTTGCCTTAATGACTCAGAAAATGATTTTCGGACGGGATTGCCAGCTGGTAGCAAGGTACACGTGGTGGTATTGACTGTCTTCAGCAGGTATGACTAAAGAATTCTTGCAGTTGAGCCAAAACATCAATAATTCAACCTTTGAGGCATCTTGTTGACCTCGCTTATGAGAACAGTCGTCTCCTTCCTCATGTCCATTTAGCAGATATTTGAAAAGAGTACGAACCGGCGACGAGCGTAGGATCCTCCATATACAATGGTGAGCCTGTTTCCTCCTTGAAATTTCATTTTGCTAAGCTAATATTTATGCTTCCCATGATTTTTCTTCCATTTCCTTTTTTTGAAGCGATTCAAAAAAAAAAGACTCCCATAAACTCTTTCTTCTTAAATTTGTCAGGTTGGTTCAAGGTTGACCGAGTTCCTGAACTTGACGCAAGGCTGTTGCAGATGGTAGAGTTCATCACTATTTCGTCGTGTGATCATTTGACCTGCTGGCACTAGACGTGAACGGCTGATGAACTGGTATTGAATCTCCCAAATATTGCTTCCTACTCTTTTCCGCCGATGCTTGTTTGATGATGTCGTTTTCCGTTGGTGATTTGCAGGATTATGCGTTGTGTAGATGTGGCAGCAGAAGTTTGAGCAAACTCTATAACTGAAAAGGAGAAAGAACTCCTTCCAACTTCTGAATATCACGTAAGTGCATCAAAAGAATAATTCCTAGCTCTGTGTTTGCTGCTATGTGATATGTCTCTAGGATATCATGAAACTCTTCTCCCTTCTAAAATCATCAGTGTATGTGATTCTATGCTTCATTTTATCAACTTTGGTGTTAATTGTAGGTGTGGACAGGAGTTTGAGCGTCACAATGTTGTTTGTTTCTTTGCTGAGAATTCTGCCCTTTTGATTTTGTTTTGAGCAGGTTATAGATATGGTGGCGGTATCATCCTTGCCAAGTCTAACTTGACGGCTGCCTGATAGCAGAAGAGTGCCCTCACATATGACTCCCGCTGGGAGAATCGAAAGTGCATCTCATAGTTCAAAATGTCTCATGACGAAATGGCAGCTTCAAGTTGGTGTAGATATACACGAACCGTGGACAACAAGTCTTGACACTAATCTTTCTCAGTTGAAAAACTCGCAGTGGCCAAATTCAACATTGGTAGAAAATTCAATCCAAGACTTTTCTGAGGACGACTGGTCTCCAGGGTGTGACTTGTTGCTGGTGAGGATGTTGTTCATCTTCAATCCTTGTCATCAAGTGTAACAGGTAAAGTGATGGATTATGCAACTAGTCATTTTGTGAACTACTGCGTCACTGTGTTCGAATTTTAAAAAGACCTTGATTGCTTTTCATATCAAGCCTGAAATTCTTTGTATATGAAATTTGAATTTGATTATGTCCAACTTTGTGTTTGCTTGAATGAAGCAAGCCTTCCACTCATATTTGCTCTTAGTCTCTTAGGAACTGGAACTTAGTGAACCGTCTTGAAACCCAGAAATGTGTAGTATATCAGGTATTATCTCATTTGAACCTGATTGATGTTGTCTGGACAGATTAGGATGCAAGTGGAACAACACAAATTAGGATGCAACTCTCTTCCTCACGAGGTATGATTATGTCACATATTCCTTGGGTGAATCATGTAACTACTTAGTGCACAATGCCTCATTTAATCGTTGCTCCTCTTGTTTGTCCATCTAGTGTTATCATATGATAAAGTGTGTTATGCACAAGTTCCCACTACTTCTTTGCCGTCAAAACGTGAGAAAGACACTACATTACTGATAAGCATCTTACAAACAGCATAATATTGTAGGGCGTGGTGACCAAGGGCAACCTTGTTGGGAGTCGTAGCAAGAGGGGCATGATACTTGACCAGGTTCCCTCCTTTTAGTGCTGCTGAAGTTGGAGAAAATATCACAAAAATACAAGCATGCTTACTTGTCACAGCATTTCTTGTATAGTGGTTCATCTGCTGTTAACACGGTCGGTAAAACTCTCCATGACAGTAGGTAGCAATCCTGGATAAAGACTATTCTCAAAATACAGGGCTATGTATAGGCGAAGATTTTATTCTTAAGCTTGATGAACTAGTATCAGGCATAGTTCTTGGAATAGAAACGCCTGAAGGAGCAGAACCGACGCGATGATGGTGATGTTGTTGGGACGAATTGCCAAAGGAATTTCTCTGACTTGAGTATGGGAAAGCATGACTAAGTTTATGTCCCACTGAAGGTTTTGGCCAAGCTGAAGGTTAAAATTATAGTGCAATTTATGGTGTGGAATTTGAATTACTTCTTATATCCTTGCATTTTGTAACTTGAACTCTTTATGTAATGTATCCTTGTGCACTTTGAACTTTGGAATAAAATTTGATGAACCTCATTTTTCACGTGAAAACATCAGAATGCAAAATCTCCTTGGTTTACAATTAAATTAGGATTTTTCTTGTGATAGCCTATGATGTATGAACTTGGATTCTTGAATGACTTGAACGATCTTGACCTCATCACTAGTAACTTGTATTCTAAATAAACCATAAGCATGAACCCTTCACCTTGACCATTTGAACTTAATTTGAAGCTTGTTTATATGAAATGAATCTTGAAATGGTGAATGAGCATGGAAACTGAACTTGAACCAGATGAAGATGGATTGATGGGCTCAAAACCAAAATGAATGCCTTAAACATAAGTAAGTTGTGGTTTGCACCTTCACTTCCCTATTTGAACAATTTGAACTCCAGCCCTCAAATGAATACTCTTCCAAAGTTCTCAATTCTCTGTGAAACCCGACTTGCATCATACGTAACGAGTATTTGAAAAGAAGACGAAGCCTTGAATACTACGAATCCTTTGTCTTATATCTTACACTTCGGTCCATAAAGACATCTTGACTTGAATAAACCAAAAACCAAATTATAGGGCAAAATAAATGCTTAAGACTCTAGTGCCACTTGAACCTT
Organism: Lathyrus tuberosus; assembly: GCA_022829125.1. Lineage (NCBI taxonomy): Eukaryota > Viridiplantae > Streptophyta > Magnoliopsida > Fabales > Fabaceae > Lathyrus > Lathyrus tuberosus. The sequence goes on from JALAZF010000006.1 coordinate 20,040,883, forward strand.
ATTGCATTTATGAATCCATTATCATTACTCCTTAATTTGATCATAAATCAATTATCTTCCTCTTGGTGAGTTCATAAAAACATCCTGACTTAATAAAGCTCCAAGCAAATCTTTTCATGCGAACCAAACCTTGAGGAGTCCTAATTTCTGAGATGCTTGACTATAGGGAATGAGTATCATTTATGCTTGAAAGTAATGCACCTGCATAGACTGGTTAGTCATAATAAACACGCACACAAAGGCCACATGACCTAAAGATGCTATGCAAAAGGAAAAGGGATCTTAGGGTCAAAAATTAGGGTGCGACAGATGCCCCTATTTAAGTTTCTCCTATTCGGAGATATGGAGATTGAAATCTCCGTCTCGACGAGATAGGAGGGACTTAAATACAAAACGTGCACAATTTTTGGCCCTAAGACACCACCAAATGCACATGCTATGAAATGATATGAAATGCAAGACAGAGATCCTGTGAGGAATAATGTCACAGGGGATAACCGGTGTTAAAACACAAAGGAAAGAAAGACCCGTCGAGGACGACTCGACAAAGCAAGACTCCACGGGGAAAGAACCAACTCCACTGGGGGAAAGAGACTGCCAACTGACAATCACAAAGATATCTTAGGCAATGATGATGGTTCCAACAATAACTGGTAGCCTAAGCAAATATGTCCATTTGAAATAAAAGGGCGTGTATTACCTACTACCAAACAAATGGTAGCCTGAGCAAGGTAAACACAGAAGGAAAGATGACCTACTACCACCACGGTAGCCTAAGCTAGGCATCTGACCAAATATATACGGTATATTACCTACTATCAAACATATGATAGCCTGAGCAAAGATAATAACCAAAATAAGCTTCCAATGATCAAAATAATGACTCAGCTTCTCCTCTGAATACCTTGTTTAGAAGGAGAGAAAAAAAATTGAGGAATCTACTGCCAAGGTCTTCTGGAGATCTACTGCCGAGAATAACCAGAGAATATAAAATGAGATACCTGCTGCCGAGGTCTTCTGGAAATCTACTGCCGAGAATAACCAGGAAATATAAAATGAGATACCTACTGCCGAGGTCTTCTGGAAATCTACTGCCGAGAATAACCAGGAAATATAAAATGAGATACCTACTGCCGAGGTCTTCTGGAAATCTACTGCCGAGAATAACCAGGAAATATAAAATGAGATACCTACTGCCGAGGTCTTCTGGAAATCTACTGCCGAGAATAACCAGGAAAAAAAAACGACTGTTTGTCGAGATTTAAAATAAACCAGGGAATCTACTGTCGAGATCCTGGGAGGAAACGACTGTTTGTTGCAATTTGAAATAAACCAGGGAATCTACTGCCGAGATCCTGGAAGCTTCACTGGGGGTCTTTAAAAGAGATGCGGGCCGGCTGACTTGTAGAACATGTCTTCTCAAATAAAGAGAAAGATCATTTGAATCTTCACCAAACTTCTCGAAGAGATGCCATTTGATGGAAGCAAATTGAATCGTGGACTCGCTGGGGAAAATACCACTGTGGAGCAATATTGCTGTAGTTGAAATTGTGTTGAAGTAATAAAATTCTTGCAATAGGGATTCTCAAATAAAGAGAACACTTGTAAAGTCTTCGATGAATTTCTCTGACGGAGTTCCGGTGAGATAATATTTGATGGAGACTGGTTGGTAACCTTGATAATTTCATTGGGGGTAGACAAAATGTCTTGAGGAGACTGTCATTTGTCATCCAGGTAGAGAACTGAGCTCAAATAAAGAGCTACCACTTGTTGTATGGGTTTAACTCTCGTGATACTACTGGAGGAATAATTTTCTGTCTTCCATAGAGAACTTCAAATAAACTCTTCTTGGGGAGACACAGTGCAAAATAAATGCACGCTCAGTCTATAATCAAAGCCTTGAGATATCCGAAATTTGTGATCGTCAGGGACCAAAAATCCAATTCAGGAAATAACTGAAAAGAAACGGTCAAGCAAGACTCAAATCGATGAGGAATGAACTCAAACGGGGTTTATCTTTATCCAAAAATGGAAAAGAAAACTAAAGCAACCATCTTCCATGAGGATCGAACTCAGTGGGGAATTAGAAAGGATGTGCTTTTTCTGCCTAGGGCTGACGACTCTACTTGGAGGGAGCAGACAAATCCAGATCACCTGGGATAACCACGACCAAAGTGAAAGAACAAACAACACAAACAAACGCAAGATGCAAAATGCGCACATGCCATGAATCTACATGCAAGGATGCCATGCTATGCTTATGTTCATGCTGACAAAACAAAGACAAGAAGCAAACAGGGGATGAAGACAAGCATCTCGATACGGGTACTCGGCCGATCTTCGCAATATAAGAAGCATCACTGGGGATGAATGAAAAAAAAAGCCATATATAGAAACAAATCCCATTTTAAAGCTTCAAACTTCTCTGGGGAAAAGAGAGCACTCCACTTGGGGATGAACATCGTGAATTCACTTAGGATTGTCAGGATGAACCTTGTGATTCCGTTGGGGATGAGGAAGATTCACTGGGAACGAATCAGTCTCAATGATCAAAAAGACTTCATGGGGGATAAAATAAATATCCACTGTGAGCTGAAGTAATCTGGATGAGAGTTGTAATTAGATAAAAATAAATATCCATTTCATCGGGGAAGCTTGGATCAGTAGTTGAAAATGTCGGAGATAAAATTTTGAGGGGATGAAATGAACATCCGCCTTCACTAGAGAAGATTGCAATAGTGAGAAAATCCAATGAGGAGTGAAATAAACACTCACTCCGCTGGGGATGGTTGAAGTTGTAAGAAATCCACTGAGGGTTCTTAGGTTGCCAACTGGAGGAATCTTGCGTCAAATGTGCCATAACTTCTTGAAGTGAAGATTTACCGGGGACTAGTCGTGACTACCTGAAGTAAGGATTTACTGGGGAGTCGTCACATCACTTAGGATAGAAACCCTTTGAGATATGAGTGGATGATGTCGTGAGACTGATGTAACTATGCATAGATGACCTGTATGGTAGTCGCCATTTTGAACAACAATAGTTGTGGATGAGAAGCAATCTTCACTTCTCAAATGCCCCAGATCACTTGGTTTATAAGAAAAAGTCATCCCAAGAGGATTTTACAGAAAACTTGGCGTCCAACTGTCCCAATGTTTTCAAACTCTTGGAGAGATTGTCAAATCTCGACGTAACTGGCCCAGATTGACTGTGCTTTGTAACCGAGTCTTCAAGTTCCTTCAGAGATTTACCAAATCTCGATGTAACTGCCCCAGATTGACGGTGTTCTGTATGACCGAGTCTGCGGACTTGTTCTTTAGACTGTTGAGAGATTTACCAAATCTCGACGTAACTGCCCCAGATTGACGGTATCCTGAGTCTTCAAACTTGCCCCCTTGGGGTCAGACGGCGAAAGAAACAGCTGGGAAACAACTTGCCCCTGCTCAGCAAAGTCCTCGGGGTAATGTGCCCCTGGATACTATCATCTCCTCGAAACAGTACTAAATTTTAGCTCATCAATGCCACATGTATGTTAATTTCTACGATGTCAAGCAAAGTTAGCAAGTAGAAAATGTTAATTCTGAAACAGATAATGCAACGTATATTTGTCTTGAAGTTTTATTTAAAATATTTTTGGTGGTTGAATTACCGATTTTATAATGCCAACACGAACTTGAGCATAGCTCATAGGAGTCAGGAAACAATATCTCAATAAGTATGCTTTCGAAACAAACGCTGCTTCAGTTAGGACTTTTAAGGGTTGTATCATGGATTGGTTCAGGGTTTAAGAAACAAAGGATATAAGGCTCAAAGTTTGTTTATGCCCACCCAATCTTCGTGATATTTTACTCCATTTTTGAAAATTACCCTGCCCCAGGTTAAGAATGAGGGTTTTTTTGATTTGTAAAAGAAAACTACTACTTCAAAGGCTCAAAAGGGTTAACGAGGGTTTATCTCCTTATATCTCCGGTGTTTAGGATTTTGAAACAATGCATTATATCACTAGCAGAGTTTTATTCAAAAGCATACGACAAGAGATCTTGCGTTTTGATTTCATCATCCTCCATTCAATTCTCTGCCAAGGCAAGAGATTAGGCAGCATTGGCATTATAAAATAGAAAAGTGTTTTAAAATGGGTGAAACGAATGGATTTCATCAAGACAACCATTATCATTGCATTAATTATTCAAAGTAACAAATTCTTACATGTAAAACATGCTTATAATCAAAGAAATAACAATAAGATGCAAGCAAATGAATAGGCAGCTTAATGGACTTGGGAGTGAGCTCTGCTCTTGATTCCATTGGCTTGGAAGGAACTTCTCAAGTATTCACATCTCTCAGTATAAAGGTGTTCCATTTATAACTGGTATTCCTCTCCTGAAGGTCAACACTTCATTGTCAATCATTTCTTGGACCTTTTCTTAGAAAACCTTACAACCTTCAATAGAATGCCCCAACACTCCATCATGAAATTCACAACTGGCATCTGGGTTGAACCAAGGAGGGCGAGATTTCATGGCTCTGGTCTTTGTGGGTGCCATCACTGAGTTTCGGGAAAAGTAAGACCACAATTGACTGTAAGTCATTGGGATTAGGTCAAACCAACAAGTCTTTTCTCCTGGACTATTCAGAGGTATCTGTTGATCCTGACGCTGATTCTGATGACTCATGTTCTGAATTCGTGGATTTTGACGTTGGTTCTGAGGAGTCAACCTTCGTCGTTTGTATGGACGTCCATGAGGTAGTGATTGCTGGCACTGAACAGGCGGTGCATACCGACGTTTGTGATAAGGCACCGGAACTGGAGTTTGCAAAGTCGGAGGAGAGCCCAAAATTGCATTAACTTCAACACTCCTTTCCTCTTGGGAATCACTGACAGATCTCTTTTCATTAGCTTGTCTATTCGGGACATCTTGGATTTTTCCACTTTTGAGTGCATTCTCGATGTTTACTCCAACTTCCATAATTTTAGAGAACTCTAATGGCACCACACCTATCATTTTGACATAATAAGAATCTGACAGTGTTTTTAGAAACATCTTGGCCAACTCCTTCTCTTGAAGTGGTGGCTGAACTTGGGCTGCCAATTCTTTCCACCGTTGTGCATATTCCTTGAAGGATTCGTTGTCTCTCTGACTCATGTTCATCAATTGGTCACTGTCTGGAGCCATGTCGACATTGTAATCGTATTGTTTCATAAAAGCGCTGGCTAAGTCTTCCCAAGACTGAATATGGTTCCTTTCTAGCTTCATATACCATATAAAGGATGCCCCAGATAAACTTTCTTGAAAGCAATGAATCATCAGCTTGTCATTGTCGACATAAGTAGTCATCTTTCGACAAAACATTGTCAAATGGTACCTTGGACAACTAACACCCTTGTATACTTCGAAGGTAGGCATTTTGAACTTCGGAGGAAAAACCACGCCCGGAACTAGACATAAGTCAGAAGCTTTAAGACCAAGTGCGTTAGGTCCTTTCAACATCTTCAATTGTTCTTGGAGGTCACAAAATCCTTTCTCAATTTCTCCCAATCTAGGATCATTCACAGTTGTCACATGACGGACGTTTTGAGAATTTGGCATATACATCAGAAAACGGGAATCTCCTTCGTTAACTTGACCAACCAGGTTATCTCGCACAGGCTGAGATCGAGTAGGAACATCCACTTGTGGAGCATCGTCGTTAAGAGAGAAACCAAACATCGGATTAGTCGTCACTCTGAAGCCTGACACGGGATCCACATTTTGCGTTATATCCATTATCCCCAGTAACTACTTCAAGTTCGAATGCCGGAAGATCAGCTGAGCGACACGAAAATAAGAGACCGAATGAGCTGAGGTGGAGAAAAGACGTATGCATAATGATGCAATGCTAAAGAAATGCAATGCGAATGCAACAAGTTTCATGGAACTCAACTATTTATAATTACCAAGGAATATCAAAAGACTCGTTTTTTTTTAAAACGGTTACAACTATTAGTATTGGAATATTAAAAGATTGATTTATTAAAATTGTTTACAACGCGTTGGTACACTTTCCAAGAGTCATAACGGAAAAGCTAAATAAATGCTAATAGTGATGGATCTAAGGAGACTCTTCCAACGGTCTTCGTTTGACTTCTTCTTCCAATTAAGGACTAGAGTAACTTCTTTCCAAAATTTCTCCTTTTGTAGTCATATTAGCTCGAACATTTGCCGAAGATAGTAAATGGATTCTCGTCTTGAATAAGTAACTCCATTAGCTGAGAATATTCTTCAAGAATTGTCACCAATAGTGATGGACTGGAGTAGAGTAGATAGTATTTCCTTATCAATAAGGGATTCCCCATATAAGGTCTTGAACCCTTCTTTATCCGTCAATAAGGTCTCCAATCCCCTTAGATCGTCCAGGTTATAACTCTTGTAAGTGTACTTCAACGTTTTCTTCTCTTTAAATTTTTTTTAGAGTCCATGATATCCTTATGATATTTATAAAGAAGACTAAGTTCCATGAATCTTTATGATATGATGCTAATGAATGTATGCAACACAAAGCACACTCAAGCAATCAAACAGACAAAAGTCCTAGGTTTGAAAGGTCACAGCATGGAGCCAAGGTCTACCCATCCCATAGGAGTGTACTATAGTTTCAAATGTACCTGCCGAACGGGTTCTACAAAGTTCCCAGAGTCTACAACCCATCTTTCGGATATTATCGATTTTCCAGATCACTTGGTAGTCAATAATATTCTCAAGAGAATCTCGTCTGAGTGTAGTATCGCGTAGCAACTATCGCAGAAATAGACTCCCGCATAGTCCCCGCACTACGTCCTAATAGGCCAAGTTGGGTTAAAGGTAACTACGGTCCCCAGTCCCGAGGGCCTTTAGATCGAAACCATACCGTCTTCACGAATGAACTCGTTGGACAAATATTTTATTCGAGAGGGCCTAGACTGAGTGGTGAAGTCTCAATTTACTTTTTCAGGAATCGACTCCCTCAAAGTATCATTGAAGTCTCACCGTTCCTATCATAATTTTCACTCTAGTTCGGGTGTAGGACTTTGTCTCACCACACTAAGTAATAACCCAAGCAAACATAACAAATACAAATATATAACAAAAACATAATTAATCAAGTTAGGGGGAACCCTCTTATGAGTGTCCCCAGTGAAGTCGCCATTTTTGTTGCGGTGAAAATTGGATACCATAGTTATTTGTTAACTAGGATCACATTTTTTAATGTCACCACCGGTCTTTGATTTTATCCAAGGGAAGGGAGAAAAACCGAATTCCCACAATGCAATGCAAATGCACTAAGATTCTAAGTTCGGGAGTTGGTTATACCTAGGGAAGGTGTTAGCATCCTAGATATCTGTAGTACCCTACAGGAACCTCTTGATTATATTATGTTATTTGTTTTTTTTTGTTTTGCTAAGGGTTTAAGGGTAGGTGATTTATTATTTTTAATCCTAAGTGTGCTCGACAAGATATCGCATCTTGTGCCTACATATCCTGTCAGGAGGGAATCAGAGCACTTGTAGTTCCTTATTAAGGATACTAAAATGTTTTAACGGTTTAGGAGAGGAAGATGAGTCATCATCTTAAGAAAGACCACCACACTTTTGAAAATTGTTTGGATTTTGTGGGGTATGGGATTGTATGTCCCTTCTTTGAGATGATTAACATCTAATTCTCTTGTGTGGAGAATTAGGTGGGCTAAAGTTTGATTTTAAAAAATCAAAATTAAGGGGGGACTAACCTAGGAAATCTATCCTAAGTTATCTAATTGACTTAACTTAAGGTGTCGATTATGACGCAAATGATGTGCACCATGCACAATAACATGGTTATCATGCATGGGATTTTCCCTTGGATATTAATGCGATTAATTATTGTTATTTAGGCGAGGGTGCTAGCAAAGTGATGCTAGACTTGTGTCTTGTGACCAAAGGTTGAATGCGATGCCTAAAGGCAATCGACTTACATGGGTAGAAAATGGGCTCGACGTTGGATCGAGGATTTTAATTTTTTAAAAGGGTTTTGAGAACAAGTAACAAGTAAATAGAGATAAGCATACCAAGGCGAGACATCAGACATAGATAAGATAAGTAAACATGCAAGCGTCTCTCAAGCACGAGGAGGGATCCTAAAAGAGCGATTATGATTAAGATTTTATTTTGAGGATTAAGTTAAGGATTATTAAGTAAAAAAGGAGTTTTTCTATTAATAAAAAAGTTCTAATTATTTTAAGTTTTAGTTATCGATTTGTTTTAAAGTCAAATTAATAAAGTTAAAAAAAAGTTTTCTTATTAGCGTTTAATTATTTTCAAAGTTTATTATATCTTTTGTTTTTAAGAGTTATTATTAAAGATTTTTAGTTCTTCAACTATCTCGAAAATTTTTATTATTATCTAAAATTAGGATTATTAAGTTAATAAAAAGGAAGTGTTTTAGTTTTAATAATTATTAAGAGAGTTTGATAATTTAAAGATCATTTTTATTTTTAGAATATTAAAACATTGCTAGATTAAGAAAAGTTAAAGGTTTCATAAAAAAAGATTTAGTTATTTAAAGAATTAAAAACAAATTTTATTAATTTGAAAAAGGTTTTAAATTTTAATATTTTATAAATAGATGCTTTTATTATTATTTAATTTTAAAGTCATATTGAAAAGTTAATAAAGTTTTTTCTTATTAAAAAAGATTTTAATTTTATTATTTTAGTAAAAAGTTTTTATTATTTTAAAAGGGGTTACTAATTTAAAAGGGATTTTAACAAAGTTGTTTTTTTTTTTATAATTAATTTAGTTATATCTTATTAAAAAGAAATATTTTAAAATATAAAAGAGAAGTTATATTTTATTAAGAAGGCTATTACAAAGTTTTTTTTTTAAATGTTTAATTATGTTTTGAAATGGTCACGCAAAAACAAATTCCAATTATTTGAAAAAAAAGTTAAAATAAGAAAAAGGATTTATTAAACGAAGGGATTATGGTGTTGTGAAGGGAGAGAGGGTCCACGGTGGGCTATGTGTGTGGTGTGTACGTGATAAGACAAAATGAAAAAAAAACAAAAACAAGAGGCTCTCTTCTCTCTCGCGTCTCATCTCTCTCAGGGAAGTTAGGGTGTGGAAACCCTAGCCCTCACCGTCGTCGCCATCTCGCCCTCTCGATTTCGAATCTCTCGCCAAACACGAACCCTAAGAATCTAACAGCAAAACCCAATCCCCAGCAGAAACCCTTAACCCCCATTATTCTCATTATTGGTCGATTACATGTTACAAGATGAACAACACGGAAAGAAAAATGCGGAAACAAAAAGGTGGAGCGAGGTCGCCAATTGGAACCAGGTGCTTTATGAACTTTCTCCTTTTTTATTTTTTTCGCTCGTCGTTGTTGGTTGCTCGTGACGCGTGTTTGTGAAGAACACGTATGATTGTAGATTTCTGGTGTTGATGTATGTATGTGAATGTTGCTGCTGCTATGTGATACTGCTTGTGAATGCGTTGTTCTGTTAGTGAATGCCCTTCTCAGTACATGTTCGTCCCTCTGTGTGCGTTTGATTTCTGGTGTGTATGTAAGTTTTACGTTTTGGTTGAATTGGTTTGGCTGATATGGATTCGTGGCAGATTTTGAATTTGGTATCATGAATGTTCGGTTGTTTTTTTTTCTGGTGAGGTATGTTTGCGTATGAATTTGTGATGTTTGGTGTAATGTCCTCTTTTGTGAGTGGTTTTCCCCTTTATATAGAGTTATGGAATTGAATTTGAAAATATGTGGCTTGATGACGTTTCCATTTTGGTCCGAGCTTGTCTGATCTGTTTTAATTCCTTTCTCTTTTTCAACTTGACAGGTTTTTGGGCTTTTGGAAAGGACTAAATTGCTCTTGATAATGTTTGGAGTATTGTTTTCGAAGGGAAGTGAATTGCCTTAATTACTGATTATCTCTGGCCTTGAGTATTGATTTCTTTGATTCTTGCCTTAATGACTCAGAAAATGATTTCCGAACGGGATTGCCAGCTGGTAGCAAGGTACACGTGGTGGTATTGACTGTCTTATGCAGGTATGACTAAAGAATTCTTGCAGTTGAGCCAAAACATCAACAATTCAACCTTTGAGGCATCATGTTGACCTCGCTTATGAGAACAGTCGTCTCCTTCCTCATGTCCATTTAGCAGAGATTTGAAAAGAGTACGAACCGGCGACGAGCGTAGGATCCTCCATATACAATGGTGAGCCTGTTTCCTCCTTGAAATTTCATTTTGCTAAGCTAATATTTATGCTTCCCATGATTTTTCTTCCATTTCCTTTTTTTGAAGCGATTCAAAAAAAAGACTCCCATAAACTCTTTCTTCTTAAATTTGTCAGGTTGGTTCAAGGTTGAGCGAGTTCCTGAACTTGACGCAAGGCTGTTGCAGATGGTAGAGTTCATCACTGTTTCGTCGTGTGATCATTTGACCTGCTGACACTAGACGTGAACGGCTGATGAGCTGGTATTGAATCTCCCAAATATTGCTTCCTACTCTTTTCCGCCGATGCTTGTTTGATGATGTCGTTTTCCGTTGGTGATTTGCAGGATTATGCGTTGTGTAGATGTGGCAGCAGAAGTTTGAGCAAACTCTATAACTGAAAAGGAGAAAGAACTCCTTCCAACTTTTGAATATCACGTAAGTGTATCAAAAGAATAATTCCTAGCTCTGTGTTTGCTGCTATGTGATATGTCTCTAGGATATCATGAAACTCTTCTCCCTTCTAAAATCATCAGTGTATGTGATTCTATGCTTCATTTTATCAACTTTGGTGTTAATTGTAGGTGTGGACAGGAGTTTGAGCGTCACAATGTTGTTTGTTTCTTTGCTGAGAATTCTACCCTTTTGATTTTGTTTTGAGCAGGTTATAGATATGGTGGCGGTATCATCCTTGCCAAGTCTAACTTGACAGCTGCCTGATAGCAGAAGAGTGCCCTCACATATGACTCCCGCTGCGAGAATCGAAAGTGCATCTCATAGTTCAAAATGTCTCATGACGAAATGGCAGCTTCAAGTTGGTGTAGATATACACGAACCGTGGACAACAAGTCTTGACACTAATCTTTCTCAGTTGAAAAACTCGCAGTGGCCAAATTCAACATTGGTAGCAAATTCAATCCGAGACTTTTTTGAGGACGACTGGTCTCCAGGGTGTGACTTGTTGCTACTGAGGATGTTGTTCATCTTCAATCCTTGTCATCAAGTGTAACAGGTAAAGTGATGGATTGTGCAACTAGTCATTTTATGAACTACTGCGTCACTGTGTTCGAATTTTAAAAAGACCTTGATTGCTTTTCATATCAAGCCTGAAATTCTTTGTATATGAAATTTGAATTTGATTACGTTCAACTTTGTGTTTGCTTGAATGAAGCAAGCCTTCCACTCATATTTGCTCTTAGTCTCTTAGGAACTGGAACTTAGGGAACCGTCTTGAAACCCGGAAATGTGTAGTATATCAGGTATTATCTCATTTGAACCTGATTGATGTTGTCTGGACAGATTAGGATGCAAGTGGAACAACACAGATTAGGATGCAACTCTCTTCCTCGCGAGGTATAATTATGTCGCATATTCCTTGGGTGAATCATGTAGCTACTTAGTGCACAATGCCTCATTTAATCGTTGCTCCTTTTGTTTGTCCATCTAGTGTTATCATATGATAAAGTGTGTTATGCACAAGTTCCCACTACTTCTTTTCCGTCGAAACATGAGAAAGACACTACATTACTGATAAGCATCTTACAAACAGCATAATATTGTAGGGCGTGGTGACCAAGGGAAACCTTGTTGGGAGTCGTAGCAAGAGGGGCATGATACTTGACCAGGTTCCCTCCTTTTAGTGCTGCTGAAGTTGGAGAAAATATCACAAAAATACAAGCATGCTTACTTGTCACAACATTTCTTGTATAGTGGTTCATCTGCTGTTAACACGGTCGGTAAAACTCTCCATGACAGTAGGTAGCAATCCTGGATAAAGACTATTCTCAAAATACAGGGCTATGTATAGGCGAAGATTTTATTCTTAAGCTTGATGAACTATTATCAGGCATAGTTCTTGGAATAGAAACACCTGAAGGAGCAGAACCGACGCGATGATGGTGATGTTGTTGGGATGAATTGCCAAAGGAATTGCTCTGACTTGAGTATGGGAAAGCATGACTAAGTTTATGTCCCACTGAAGGTTTTGGCCAAGCTGAAGGTTAAAATTATAGTGCAATTTATGGTGTGGAATTTGAATTACTTCTTATATCCTTGCATTTTGTAACTTGAACTCTTTATGTAATGTATCCATGTGCACTTTGAACTTTGGAATAAAATTTGATGAACCTCATTTTTCACGTGAAAACATCAGAATACAAAATCTCCTTGGTTTACAATTAAATTAGGATTTTTCTTGTGATAGCCTATGATGTATGAATTTGGATTCTTGAATGACTTGAACGATCTTGACCTCATCACTAGTAACTTGTATTCTAAATAAACCATAAGCATGAACCCTTCACCTTGACCATTTGAACTTAATTTGAAGCTTGTTTATATGAAATGAATCTTGAAATGGTGAATGAGCATGGAAACTGAACTTGAACCAGATGAAGATGGATTGATGGGCTCAAAACCAAAATGAATGCCTTAAACATAAGTAAGTTGTGGTTTGCACCTTCACTTCCCTATTTGAACAATTTGAACTCCAACCCTCAAATGAATACTCTTCCAAAGTTCTCAATTCTCTGTGAAACCCGACTTGCATCATACGTAACGAGTATTTGAAAAGAAGACGAAGCCTTGAATACTACGAATCCTTTGTCTTATATCTTACACTTCGGTCCACAAAGACATCTTGACTTGAATAAACCAAAAACCAAATTCTAGGGCAAAATAAATGCCTAAGACTCTAGTGCCACTTGAACCTTATTGCATTTATGAATCCATTATCATTACTCCTTAATTTGATCATAAATCAATTATCTTCCTCTTGGTGAGTTCATAAAAACATCCTGACTTAATAAAGCTCCAAGCAAATCTTTTCACGCGAACCAAACCTTGAGGAGTCCTAATTTCTGAGATGCTTGACTATAGGGAATGAGTATCATTTATGCTTGAAAGTAATGCACCTGCATAGACTGGTTAGTCATAATAAACACGCACACAAAGCCCACATGACCTAAAGATGCTATGCAAAAGGAAAAGGGATCTTAGGGTCAAAAATTAGGGTGCGACACACCCAAGTTCAAACTACCCAATTTCGACCTCTACTCAGGAGTGACCTGTCCTAAGTCGCATTTAGTCATGTATTATCGTCGAATGGTTGCATTTATGGATAATGATAAGTTGATGATCCACTGCTTCCAAGATAGTTTGAAAGGAGCTGCTGCAAAGTGGTATTTGACTTTGGACCAATCTAGGATCCAATGTTTTCAAGATGTATCTGATGCTTTTGTAAAGCATTATAGATATAACATGGACCTCGCACCAGATCGCAAACAATTACTCAGTATGTCACAGCGCGATACTGAGTCTTTTAGAGAATATGCACAAAGATGGAGAGAGCTGGCTTCACAGGTAGAGCCACCTTTATCTGAAAAAGAGTTAACTGATTGGTTTGTCGACACGGTGAGACCAGAATTCTATGAAAGGATGATCAGTAGCATGTCTGCTAGTTTTTCCGATATTGTGGCTGTGGGGATTAAAGTAGAGCTTGGTCTGAAGAGTGGAAAAATGACCAAGAAAGCTGATAGTTCGAACGACGATGCCAAGAAATCCTTCAAAAGGGAAGGAGAAACCAGTGCAGTAATGACGAACAAAAGGAGGAAAAATCAGTACTGGAAACATCAGCAGCAACAACAGTGTTATTCTGTTCAGCAACCTTATGTGGCCGCCATCGCGTCAACATTCAACCACCAAGCTTCTGGTTATCAGCCAGTTCCTCAACTACCAGTGTATCAACGAGCGCCCAACGCTCCTGCTTATTCACAACAGACTCAAGTTCCTTGTCAGAACATTCCAGGAAAAAGAAAGGGTGGAAGACCTCGGATTCCTCCCATTCCTATGACGTATACAGCATTGTATCCTGCTTTGGTGCAACGAGGATTAATAACTACAAGGTCATCAGGACCACCTCCTGATCTGTTTCCACCTTCTTACAATCCCAATGCTCATTGTGCATTCCATGAAAGTGCACCAGGCCATAATTTAGAAGGTTGCTTTGCTTTGAAGCATATTGTAAAGGACTTAGTGGAGAGAAACATTTTGTCTTTCGATGGCTCCCAGCCTATCATCAAGAATAATCCTTACCCGCTCATGAGATAGGTAATGCTGCGGAGGATGTATCAGGACAAAGATGGATTAGGGGTCTATGATTGAACTCCTATTTGTTTGCTGTATTTGATTCCCTAAAGCTGACAATCTTTTGGATGTTTCAGCAGTTGTATTGTATTCCTTTGCACTTTGAATTTGTATTTGCTTATAAGCTTTGTTGTACTTTCAAATTGGCAACATTATTGAAATATTTATGCATCTTCTGGTTAAATCCATTCGTTTCACTCATTTACTTTTATTTTTATAAAAGCAAACATTTATATCTTTTCCACTCCTTTTTCAACTTTTGTTAAAGCAAAGATTAGGGAGGATGATGAAAACCTCATGTTCATAATTGTTGTGGTATGCTTTCAAATTAACTTTGCCAAGGATGTAAGGCATTGTTTCACATTTCCTAAACATTGGAGAAGGAAGGATGATAATCCCTTGTCAACTCCTTCGAGCCTAGAAGTAGGAGTTTTCTTTCCTTACACATAAAAAACCCTTCAATCTCAACCTTGGGGGCAGGGTAGTTCTCAATCTAACTCGGTTATGCATTCAAACACAAGCGTTTCACATAAGGCGCCGGTCAGCTTTCAAATCAAGTGACTTTCTACTTTTGGAGAGTTGGACGTATATCTTGAGTTAACTGAGCGTAGGATCTGAACCGTTATCTTTTGTTTCATAAACCGTGAACCATACCACATTACAACCCCTAAAAGACCTAATTGAGGTTAGGTTGTTTCGAAAGGCATACTACAGCAAAGTTGAGTAACCCGACTCTTAATAATCTTTGCTACTTGCGTGTATTGGTCATTTCCTCAATGACTAGACCCATTGTTTTGACTATTTAATCATTTCACTGTGCGTTTTTATCAAGGCTTTGTTTTAAACTTTGCATTAAACCTTTGCATTAAACTTTGCCAATTTTAATGAACAACGCTTGTTTGCAATACTATTCGATATCAAGGAATCCCAACAAACGCGGTCAGTCAAGGAATTGAACTTGATAAAGGAAATTTGACTCAGTCAGGGGCAACCAAGTGGAAGGATTTGCCAATCTACCGAATCAGGGGCAGAACTCGTCAAAGTTCAAAATGCCGGAACAGGTCTTCTCCAGGTCATCTTACGACAAGTGTGGACTCCAGTGACCCATCAGCAGGGGCAAGTTTTGTTCCCCTGTCGTTTCTACTACAGTTTAAGTATTACGAATACAGTTGAACTGGGGCAACCATGTCTAAGTTCATTTCTTCTCAAAAGTTTGAAGACATTTAAGCATCTGGTGCGTCAATTCTTCTGTGAAATCCTTTTGGTGACTTACCCTCACGAACCAGTTAATCAGGTCGAGATTCGGCAAATCTCTAAAAGACAGTCAGTCAAGGACATCCCCGACACAAATCAACCAAGCTGACAGGGGCAAAGTTTGTTCCCCAAATCATCAAATAATCAGTCTGAAGCAAGTTCCAAGGCTTTGTTATGCAAACGCCGTTAATCTGGGGCAATTACGTCAAGATCTCTCCAAGAGTTTGAAGATATTGAAACACCCTGTATGCCAATTCTTCTGTAAAATCCTCTTGTTGTCGTATAGACCGTCTAGCCTGGGGCAGATAAGATTTGAAGATGGTAGTTATGCCAGTGGAATGCATAATTACTTTGTTAGCTCCCCAATAAGTTGTTACTTCAGCTAATCTTGGCCATTCTCTATGGATTCTCCACCAACAAAGAAATCAAGCTCATGATGGCAATACTCATGATGTTATACCTCAAGAAGAATACTTTTTCCACCAGTGAAGTTGTTGATTCTTCTTCATCCCCAGTATTGGTCCAACCTGTTGAGTTTGGCTGGGTATCCTTGTCGAAATGTTTATTTCATCTCCGGTTTCGCTTCTTGCCTATTTTTGTCAACATAAGCATGGCATAAGCACTCATATGCATAGCATCTTAGCATTTTTGCTTCCTTTTTGGTGTTTGCCTGTTTTTGTTCACTTTGGCGGTTATCTCCCCAAGTGACTGGGTTTGTCTTTTCTCTCCAGTAGAAAATCAGCCCTAGGCATAAAGTGCCCATTCTTTTCTGAATTCCCCACGGAGTTTGATTATCGTGGATGATGGTTGGTTTAGTTATCTTTTCCACATGTGGATTAGATAAATCCCCATTTGAGTTCATTCCTCAATTGGAGTCTTGTTTGAACGTTTCTTTCTAGCTTGTTCCTAGATTGAACTTTGGTCCCTGGCAGGCGTGGTTTTTTTACCTATCTTGGAACATGCATTTATTTTGCACCGTTTCTCGCAAGAAGCATCTTTTACAAGATCCTCATTCAGGACATAATTATTTCTCCAGCATTATTGTGATATCAACATATCTTTGAAGCAACAATCTCTTGAAGAAGCTTGCCAGTCTCTTATAAGCAGCTTATCTATCTCTGGTACTATTCAACCTCTTCGCAACCGTAATTGGGTATCCCCCAAGAAGCCTTATCTTCAGTTATGCAACTCCGGTACTAACCTATCAGATTCTATACCTTTATGAGGGTCCATTTCTTGGTTCTATCTCCAATAAGGTTTCTTTTTCCAAAGTGCCAACCGGCCATGCTTGAACCTGTTGTTCCATCACTTTGGATGTCTTTTCCCAGTGAGGACCGTTTTTCGGTTCAACCTTCATTGCGGATTCTTTCTAGAATGCCATTTAGTCGTGTTTAGCCTTGATGATCAATCATTCTAGATACTTTGTTGGAGCCCATTTCTTGGTTCTATCTCCAACAAGGTTACTTCTAAAGCACCAACCGGTCATACTTGAACCTGTTGTTCCATCACTTTAGAGGTTACTTCTAAAGAGCCAACCGGTCATACTTGAACCTGTTGTTCCATCACTTTAGAGGTGTTTCTAGGATGTCATTTAGTCACGTTAGACTTGATGATCAATCATCCTAGATACTTTATTGGGGCCCATTTTTTGGTTCAATCTCCAATAAGGTTCTTCTTTTTTCCAAAGTGCCAACCGGTCATACTTGAACCTGTTGTTCCATCACTTTGGATATCTTTTCCCAGTGAAGACCGTTTTCGGTTCAACCTTCATTGTGAATCCTTTCTAGAATGTCATCTAGTTGCGTTTAGCCTTGATGATCAATCATTCTAGATACCTTTATTGGAGCCCATTTCTTGGTTCTATCTCCAATGAGGTTACCTTTCTGGCTCCTACCGGCTTTCCTTCATGAAGCAGATTATGTGTTATCTCAACCAACTCTTATTTGAGTACCAGAGTCTATTCTTGGCTCATTAACCATGTTCCCATTTAAACCCCAGCTCTTTATGTAAGAGTCCCCAGAGAAGTCAGCTGTTAGACGACATAATTCTTAGTCACTAGAGTTGTTATTGGTCTCTGAATACAATAACTTCGTCATCTTCATCTGATTCTTGGAAGCAGAAGTTCTAAGAAAACACAAAGAAAACACCAAGTTTTACTCTGGAATTAAGACGTTTTGAAATCAAGTTTATACAAGAAGAATCAGAAATACTGTATTTTTGGGCATGGGTTTGCCATCTCCAGTGAAAAGAAGATTACCCCGGTTATCCTTGACGTTTGGGTTTCAGGGTGTTGGCTTGTGTTATCCTTTCTTCTTTCTTGCTTTGCGTTGTTCGCGTCGTTTCTAGCATATAGCTAAGCATATGCATCATACCCTGGAATCTGTGCATCCTTGTGCTCTGTTTTGCTTGTGGTCTTTTTTTGGTGCCCGTCTTTATTTCCCAAGTGAAGTAAAGACATTCCCGGTTTGCCTTGTGTCGTGCTTGTTCGGTCCTAACCTTTGCGCATCAGATTGGAATCCTTAAACCTTTTACTGCTCCCCGAGAAGTTTAACATTAAAGATTTGTGTAAACTTGTTCTTGTTTGAAGCATGTCAAACTTGAACTTAGACTTTGTTTGAATCGCGTCAACCATTGTCTGCCCGTTTTAAAACCTGTTCTCGTTTGAATCGTGTCAGACTTGAACTTAGACTTTGTTTGAATTGTGTCAAACATCGTCTATTCGTTTTAAAACTTGTTCTCGTTTGAATCGCGTCAGACTTGAACTTAGACTTTGTTTGAATCGTGTCAAACATCGTCTCGTGTTTTAAAACTTGTTCTCGTTTGAATCGCGTCAGACTTGAACTTAGATTTTGTTTGAATCGTGTCAAGCATTGTCTTGTAAAATTGTTCTCATTTGAATCGTGTCAGACTTGAACTTGTTTTAGTTTGAATCATGTCAAACTCGAATTTAGACTTTGTTTGAATCGTGTCAAGCACTGTCTTCTTGTTTTAAAACTGTTCTTGTTCGAATCGTGTCGGACATTGAACCTTTATCTTGGATTCTTTCGAAAACTTGCTTTAAGCTAAACTTCTTGGAACAAATTTCTTCAACCCTTAAGACTCCTATCTGGTGCGCAGGGTTTGTCTCTGTCTTCCTGACTTTTCTTGAAGATCCCATTTTGAACTCTTCAGTTTGGAATCCCCAGGAAGTCTTTGTTTGGTTGTTTGTCTCCTTTGGATTGATCCCTAGTGATCAGGTTTTTCTTTCTGGTTTCGTGCCCAGGAAGAGTGTGGGTTTGTCTTGTCCCCAGTAGTCTATCTCTCCGGATTTTCTTTCCCCAGTGGAGATTGTCTGTGGCCTTTTCCCCAGTGTTTCCTTGGAGTCTCCTCGGTGGGTCTCTTTTGTCGGTTAGCTTGTATCCCTAGTGAGGTGTTTCTCATGGATACTAACTTTCGTCCTTCCCCAGTGAAGCTCTCTGGTCTTTTGCTTCCTGTTTGCCTCTTGGTGTCTTGTTGTGTCTGCATTTTCTTGCATCTCCTTGGCATCATGTCTGTTGCATTGCATGTGTATGCATCTGAGGGCAAAATTTTCGGTTATCTGTATTTAAATATCCTTCACTTTTGATTTCATGAGGATCTTCGTCTCTCATGTCATCCGGTGAAGATATTTAAATAGGGGCAACTGTTGTACCCCAAATTTTACCCTCATTTTTTTTCTGCTAGTTGATGTTTTATTTTATTTAACTTAATATTTATTTTAACATCTTTATTTGTCTTTAATTTAATTTAATTTCAATATGACATTCTTTATCTAATTTATATCTAATTTGTTTTATTTTGTTAATTTAATTTTCAAACTCAATTTAATTTTTAATTTTAACTTTTATAAGGAAATTTGGCTTAATTAATTAGTTTTTAATTTAGTTTAAATTAGGTTTTTTATTTTATTTATTTGTCATATTATAATTTCAAATTCAAAGTAAACTAAAACACTTTTTTCATTAAGAACTTTTTTTCCACCGTGTCCTATTTATTTTCATAATTGGATATTTCATCAATCACCAACCAATAAAAATCAGGTTTGTTTGCTTTGACTTTTCAACCCAATTTTGGCTATTAAGAGAGAGACATGTGGCACTAGAGAAACCCAAAAGCAAAATATGCTATTTTTCCTCATTCAAGGTCACGCGTTCAGGTAGGAAAATTCATTACAAACCTTAGGCCCATTTCTAGTTCTCTTACATAGCCCATTATGTGAAAAAAACAAACAAAATACAAGGATTGTTGTTGTGAGAAGTGATGGTCATCTTGTTCAAACGGTACGACCAAAGAGTTCTGCAACATCACAACGTAAACCTGAAACACTGCAAAACCAGCAACAATATCAGAACCGAAAGGGACATGACCCCAACGGACAAATTCAAATTGGAAAACAAGTTTTGAAATTAAAGGAGAAGCCTGTATAAGAAAGGGGGATACCGAGTTCAAAGGGGGAGCAAAAAAATCAGAAGACAAAAACTCGAAGGAGAGGAAGAAAGAAATTCTGAAATACTACCTTCTACAGTAACCTAACACCAACACAAAATCTCCAAAACCGGAAGTTTCCCTCGCATCTCCACCACCTCCAAACGACCCGCCCTTCACTTTCACCTTCAACCAAAACAAATTTAACCTTCTCAATCTCAAACCTTCACCTCTGTTCTCCAGCTTTCATTAGAAAAAGAAAGAAAAGCTCATGATAAAGCCAAACAACCTTCATCATCCCTCAACCTTTTCCCCACACGAACCAACTGGAAACCTCCACTGTAAATCCCTTTGCTACCCTTCAAACCGCAGCAAACTCTAACCACCATTCGTACCTCACAACAAACTCTTCCGCCACCCTCAATAACATCATATTCTTCTTCCGTTACAAATGCTCCCACAACCTCACCTGAAAAAAAACAGCACAACAGTAGCCATTACCTTCTCAACAAAACCATCGAACAACCATTCATTAACCCTTTCCATCAAAAAACCTATAATCTTCCATTCCAATAAACCTCTCAAAACCAGAACACCAAAACTCAATCTTCAACCCTTCAAGATCTAAACAACAACAACCTACTCTTCATCCATTCTTCAACTATCAGAACCTTATACAACACCATTCGAAAACATCAACGCCTTAACCCTTCAACCCATCAAACCCATCCAAATCAACATACACGACAGAGAAATAAGGAGACGAAATAGAAGGAAGGAAGTGAGATAAGTCGAACTCCAAACCTGTTGAGTGAACCAAGTCGAAACCCAAATCTGGGTGATTGCGAGTGAGAGCGGAGAGAGCGACGGCGAGTGAGATGAATCCAAGCCTTGGTTCGCGAGAAGTTACAGAAGATTGAGGGTGTTTTCAACCTTGGTTCGATGTTGGTTTTTCGACTCGTCTCGCCACTTTTCAATCTACTGTGTAAACCTTTGTGGTGTGGATGCGTTGGTTATTTGGTTTTGTGAGATTTGGTGATGGACTGAATCGTTGGCATTAACCTATTTCGTTTTTTTCCTTTTTTTTTCTAACTAATGGTACTGGGTTAGTAACTGGGCTGCAGGCCCATAGACTTTTCTCGCATCACCCTTGCATGATGTGCACCCTCCACCTTTTCTACTTTAACCGTGGATGGTCCGCCCCTGTTTGTTTTTTATTCACTTCCCCTTTCTTTGCTTTTTTCAGCGCCATATCCTATTGAGAGTGGAGGGTGATGGACTTTTGATTTCAGCCCATATAGTTCTTCAATGATGCATCTTTCGTTGATTAACACCCTTTAATCAATTTCAAACCCCTCCCTTTTTTTATGTTTTATTTTATTTTGCTTTAAAATCTTTTTGAATATTTAGTTTCTGAACTTTAAATGATTAGTAGTGCTTAATTAGATTTTAAGTTTTTTATATTCTTGGGCCAATGACATTATAAGAATCTTGACTTTGGTAAAATCACTAAAATCTAGATTTGTAGGAGGCCACTTTCCGATTTCTATCTTGGTCAATGAAAGTTTAAAAATCTTAAGATTATCGATTCGTCGATTAGATCTTGGTTTAAACGAGACCAATTTTATTTTCTTTCCGATTTCTAGTTTGGTCGATGAAAGTTTAAAAATCTTAAGATTATCGATTCATCGATTAGATCTTGATTTAAACGAGACCAATTTTATTTTCTTTCCGATTTCTAGTTTGGTCGATGAAAGTTTAAATCTTAAGATTATCGATTCGTCGATTAGATCTTGATTTAAACGAGACCAATTTTATTTTATTTTCCGATTCTATTTTGGTCGATGAAAGTCAAAAATTCAAGATAATCGATTTGTCGATTAAATCTTGATTTAGACGAGACCGATTTTATTTTCGTTTCGATTCCGCCTTCTTTATTTTGGTCGATGACATAACAAACCTCTTGGTTTGGTTGATTTCAATGAGTTGACAAAACTTTGATCAACATGAGACCACTTTTTATTTAGTTGATGAAAGTCAAGAATCATTGATTATCGAGCTCTCGATTAAATCTTGATTAAGACGAGACTATTTCTATCTTTTTGCATCTCATATGCAATTCTCACTTTGCTTTGATACCATGATTTTATCTTATCTCATTTATCTTATTCATGTATTATTGTATCATTGTATTTGCACTAATATCTTTATCTTAGTGACTTATAATTGTTTTCCCCCATTCCAAAGGAAGGTGAAACATGTTGACTCCTAAAGTCATGACCTCCCACCTTAACCTAAGTAACCTCTTAGGAAGAAACCTTGTTTCTTGGCCTCATCAAGGGCCATGAAATCATAACTAGCTCTAGGAGAGAGTTCTTACACTCTTGGTGGTATTCATCCTAATGAATTTATCATCTTCCCTATTGACTAAACTTCAACATAGGTCCATTTCAACTAGATCTAGAGAGTTCCTAAACTCTACAATGAGCTTTTACTCATTTCCCCTCTGAATATTGACCACAGTCAATCATTCACTAGAAGTAGAACTACGCATACTCTGATTCTATTCCCGAGGATACGTAGGCGTAAAGTGCGATGCTTTATCGAGTATACTTAGATACTAATCCCTAGGGTTTTCGAGCCTTTAGCATAAAACCTTTAGCAAATATAAGATAACATTAACAAGGGGTTCCCCTAGAATACTACAGACGTTTAGGGTGCTAATACCTTCCCTAAGCATAACCAACCCCCGAACCTTAGATCTTTCCCCTTTAGGTTTTTCTAACGATCTTGAACCTTTCCTTTGGATAAGTCAAAGTCGGTTGTAAAAGAAACTGATGCAAATTAATTAATAATTTGTTATCCGATTTTCACCGCAACAGAGAGCTTTCCAAAATGGCCAAGAACTCCATCAAAGTCCACTTGACCCATGAGATATCACAATGCCAATATGCCTTGCTGCAAACTGTCATGGCAAGGCAGATTTTGGAGTTTTGCTCGATTTGCTCAAATTTTGCAAATGGCAAGCAACTCTATCCATCTGAACACCTCAAGGGGGGACCAAGGAGGAACCAACTCTGATCCCAAGCCTCCCAAGTCTTTGGAACCAAAAATAGCATGCCAAACCTAGAAATGCCTAAAAGAGGGACAAGACTCCAATTTTGTTTTGGAGCATTCAATGGAAGCACCAAGGTGGCATGGACTGAGCCATTTCCAATTGAATTCAGTCAAGACTTATCCAAGACCAAGGGGACCAGCAGCCTGTGCCCTAACCTCTAGTCAATGGCTAGAGGAGACTTGGATTCTCATTGCTCAACATTGGCCAAACCTCTGCTGCAGTTGCCATTCACTATTGCAGCCAAAACAAACTTGCTCTACTATAAATAGAGCTCAATTGTGTTCAGTTTGAGTACACCAAGCCACTACAACACTTGCTTTCCTCAAAATCTCTTTCTCTAGGCAAAAATACCTTCTTTAGCAAGGTAACTCTGAGTTTTTGAGTTAGAGAGCAATTCCACCACAACTTATGATCCAAACACGTCCAATATATCATATCTAAGCTGTCCAAACTCTCACAAGTGACCAGTAACACCAAAATCACAAAGTCACCTCTCAAAACCTCAAAATAGGACTTTTGTGCATTTTTCAAGCCATGTCTTGATTCAGTCACTTTCCAAACCAAATAAAACCTCAAACACACTCCAAATATCATCCTTGAACTGTCCCAAATGGTTCCCCCCATCTGGAACACCATTTGAGAGAGTTGCTATTTTGGCCACTTTTGCCCCTTTTGCAAGAAAGAGCTCAAACTTGTTCCTGAGGTTTCCAGCTGATTCCAACCATCCTAAAAGCTTCTAAGAGATCATTTAAGGTTTTTTAAAGCATCAAATCATTTCTGGAACAAGTGGCTTGGCAAATTGCACAAAAGCTTCAAAAAGAGGTAAGCATCACAACTTGGATTCTTTGAACCATGCTTTCTTTTGATGTCCCCTGATCATGCATCTCTTATACATGTTATATGTGTTGTGTTTGCACTAATTTACCATGTAATTCATGCTTGTACCAAGAGATGGCATAGAAAATGCAAATCATGGCCTATTTCAAAACCACTATCGGGTTTTTCAATAGGAGCATGATCTAAAAAAAATACCACCACCATTGGATTCCTTGTGAAATTCTAAGCAGGATAGACCTAAATTTTGTCCCACTCCATGGAGAAATGAGAAAGTTATGGCCTTCACGTTTTCAACCAAAATCTTGCCTTGCCTTGCCTTGGGCCAGGCCAAAAACAAGGCAAGCCTTGTATATTTGTGGTTGTGTTTCTATCAACGGATGTATCACCACCCCAGTGGTAAGACGCGCTCCCTATACACAAGAGGTCTGGGGTTCGAATCCCCCCGCCCCAAATCATCTTTTTGCTATTTTCTCCACTTTTGATTTTCACCCTTACAAATCATTTTCAAACACTCATGGGCCTCTAATAGAGTGTAAGATCCAATCCCCTTTTAACCAAAACAATTTTGGGCCTCAGATATTGTATAAATTCCTATGCGTTAAAAGAAAATCTCGGCACGATCGCCAGTTCAAAAATCAAACCCTTTTGGGCCTACCCTCGTGTTATAAGCCCCACTCTTTAAAAATCATTGGGCCTCTAGTAGAGTGTAAGACCCAACCCTTTTTGAAAACCAAAATAATTTGGGCCTCACTTATTGTATAAGTCCCAATACCGTCAAAAAATTTGACGCGATCGTTGCCTTTTAAAACAAAACTTTTGGGCCTCTCCTTGAGTTGTAAGCCCCACCACTTGTACAAAAATAAACCTTTGGGCCTCTTGAGAGAGTGTAAGACCCATCCCTTTGTACATAAAACCTTTTTGGGCCTCAATCACTTGTATAAGTCTTTGTACAATGTACAAAACAACAGCGCAATCACTGATAAAATCATGGGCCTCTCCTTGAGCTGTAAGCCCCAACAATCTTTTCAAAGCACTTTCTCCTTTGATTTTGAATATAATATTATTATCAAAGCTTTAACCAAACAGCATGGAAGCTTTACAACCGAGTAAGTGTTTACCCGCTTTCTTTATCTGCTTTCATATATATATATATATATAACTGTATTGTGGGGCTGCTCATTGTAAGTCTTCTTTCACAAACTTTTATATACTAGTCAAATATCAACTGTGTAATACTAGTATAGTTATTTTGAGTTTTCCCTGGCAACTACGTCTAGCACTAGGTAAAGCCATGTTGGTCACTCTTAAATACAAACAAAACTAGATCCCCATAGGATTACCAGACACGGTCTTCCCTCCTCTTGGGGTTAAACAATATGGAGACGTGAAAGCCAGCATTCTCGGTGAACCCTTTCTCAGACTATCACCCTTAGAAATTGTCAAAGAGACTCTACTCCCCAAAGATGATCTTTTCTCCGTGAATGGCATCTCTTGAGTTTCTTCCGAATTCTCGAACTTTCCTGGCTTGATCTATTCTCGGTGAATGGCATGTCTTGAAATTCTCGGGGTTTGGGGACCCACAGGCTTCTTAAAAGCATCCCCGCCTCCTCTTGGGCATTGTACAAGGACCCTTCGACTTCTTAACAGCTCTCATGCCTTCTCTTGGGCTTAGTACAAGGACCCAGAGACTTCTACAGGTATAGGAACAGAACCTAGTCATTAATTTGCTAGAGCTGCCTTTTTGAGTCAAGTGTCAGACCAGTTAATGGGTTGACCTTCATCCCTTAACATACCAGTCTTCTCTTGGGAATCATACAAAGATTATTCACTATCCGAGAATCGATTTCTCCAAAACACTAGTAGACATGGAAATCTTAATACCCTTTGGATTTCCCATTTCCTTAAAGAACAGAAAATAACCCTGATCCTCTAATCAATCCCTGAGCACAACATTACCCATATAAGAACTAATTTTCTCTTTATCCAACATACTGGACCAGTCACTCAACTGAAACAGTCACCAGCACAATAGCCTCCTCTTATGCTTTGTACAATGATTCTCCCCAGTGGAGCTAACCTTTTCAGCCTCCATCTCGGGCTTCATACGAGATATAAAAACACTCTCTTGTTGAGTACTAAAGACTCTCTTGTTGAGTCAAAGCCTTTTAGCCTCCATCTCGGGCTTCGTACGAGATAAAAATCACTCTCTTGTTGAGTATAAAAAACTCTCTTGTTGAGTCAAACATTTTCAGCCTCCATCTTGGGCTTCGTACGAGGTACAAAGACTCTCTTGTTGAGTCAAACACCTTTAGCCTCCGTCTTGGGCTTCGTATAAGACACATACAAAATCACTCTCTTGTTGAGTCAACCCTTTTAGCCTCTCTCTCGGGCTTTGTACGAGACATATAAAAACACCCTCTTGTTGGGCCAATAGCCTCCTCTTAGGCTTTGTATAAGGAAACCCCGGTTGAGCCAATCAACCTTTTAGCATAAAAAGTTGTGCCTCGTTCACAGTATACGAACATCAACAACTCTTTTTCTCCCATCTAATTGATGTAAGCGGCAAGCCTCTGGATTATTTACATCCACGTCACTGTCCCTCTTTTAGCATGAGAAATTCCTAAGGAAAGATGGCATTGCTCTAAACTGAGCTAAAGTCTTCTCCTTCAGGTAAAAAATTCCCCTATAAAGGAAATTATGGCATTGCTGGATTCACATATCTCGGTTAAAGTAATTCTCCTTTATAATCAGTCACCCCAACAGTTGTGACAAACAGACCAAATATCCCTCTTTAGAGATGACAAATTCTCTCTAAAGTCAAAACCCTTCAGCTTCACATCTTGGGCTTCGAACAAGATACAAATAGACCCTTCAGCTTCACATCTTGGGCTTTGAACAAGATACAAACCACCTTTAGCTTCACGTCTTGGTCTTTGAACAAGACACCAAAACAACCTTTTTTCCTCCCATAGAATAGGAGGAGCTACGATCGCTCTGATTTCCCTGTTTCGTTAAACGGGAATACATAGGCATAAGATTGCAAAAGAATCTTAGCGAGCACACTAATCAAAAACCCAAAATCCAGTATATCCATCAAATCAACCCAGAAGCATCAAATCTAAACACAGTATCAACACCCTCACCAATAGTCTAGACATCATGTTCTCAAGCGAAATAACCAAAGATTGGGCCCCACTTCCACATAGCATCTGTAACCTAACAGACCGCTGTTCAAACTCAGTATGCAAGCAGGGTTAATTGGAGAAATCTATTTCCCTTCCTTCATCAGCTTCAATAGGATAAAAAAATGAATCGACCTGTAGTACCCCAGAGCGACAGTGCTTAAGAACCACGTCCAAAATCGCTCGCTACAGAAAAATGGCGCCCACCGTGGGGCCCGTATTTCTTTCTTACAATTTAGGGTGAAAACCTTGGACAAGTCATTTTCATGGCGGTGGCCGCCACAGAAAAATGGCACCCACCATGGGACCCTCTTCTCATTCTTACAATCTTAGGAAGAAACCTTGAGTTCACATGTCACAGAAATGACAGCTCTGCTGGGGAGTCATTGTCTGTATAGGATCATAAGACTAGAGGTCTAGGATGATTAAGACAAATAAATATAATGCTTTTCCTAATTGATATCTGTGTTTATTTTTCTGCTAATGGGAATGCGTGTGATGTCGCATGTTGAAAGATTGAGTATACGCCTAAGATAGGTGATGGCAATGCGGGTAATCTTACTGGGAGTGAATTCCAGTTAAGAGCCCCCGATCGACCATCAAACTCAATGGAGACTCCCTTTACAGATACATTTCCTATATGACTTCGGTTGTTGAAAGTAGTGTGGTCGACTGGGTTATCTGAGAAGCTGAGGTTTTTAGTAGACTTAAGCTATTTTGTAGTGCGGAACCTATCGGAAATAGTTGTCACGCGATACTACCCTCATCTGAGATCACTCCAGGATACATCAGCTCACTGGCGATCCGCTTGCTGTTGTTATCCCAGAGGGGTCAATGATTTTGCGGACAGGTACAAAAAATCACCAGTATAAAACTTTGGGGAAAGGGGGGGGGGGGGTAGAGCCTTGACTTCATGACACCGACCCTTTGACCCCATGTTTTTTCTATGTTTTTGTGTGCTGCATTCATGCATTCATTTAAAAAAACATTAAAACAAAGAAAATCTTCTCTTCTAGTCTCTCTTTTTCAAATTAAACTAAGACAATGATTGCAAATGTCAGAGAAAGGAGATTGCGCTAATGGATTTCGGTAGAAGGAAAACTCATAAGTACACCTTCAAGGTTCCAAAGTTAGAGGATTTAAGAGGTTTGGAGAGAATGATCACCAACCACGAGGCTTTCAGAGCCAAGTATGGAGGACTGCTGTCCTTGTTAAGGGTCCACGTAATTGAAGGAATTATGTCCATGTTAATCCAGTTCTACGATCCGCTCTATCACTGTTTCACATTCCCGGGTTATCAGCTTACGACAACGCTGGAGGAGTACTCTCACCTGACTGATTTACATATTACTGATCAAGATCCCTTTTCTGGACTAGAAGAAATTCCAAAGGATCAAACCATTACAAAAGAAATCTATTTGGACGAGTCAGAAGTCAGGACTCACATGACCAATAAGGGTGGAATCCAGGGTTTGCCAGCCCAGTTCTTGACAAAGAAAGCCCTGTACTTTGTTAGTATAGGGAACGTGGCCGCTTTCGAGAGCATATTTGTTTTACTCACCTACGGGTTATTTTTGTTTCCCAACATCGATAACTTTGTAGATATCAACATCGTTAAGATTTTCCTGATCGGAAACCCCATACCGACCTTACTCGCAGATGCGTATCATTCGGTACACTTAAGGAATTTATACAGCGAAGGAATGATCACATGTTGTGTACCCCTGTTATACAAGTCTGCTGTATTTTGGGATCAAAAGAATACTTTATGTGGGTCGCAGAGAATCATGTCTCTTACCAACTCTGACATCGATTGGTACAATCGAATCTACGACGGGATCAGGATCATTGACCGTTGTGGAAATTTCCCAAATGTACCCCTTATAGGAACTAAGAGGGGAATCAACTATCATCCAATTCTCGTTCATCGTCAATTCGGAAACCCGATGAGGCATGTCCCGCGGAATGCTCATCTGGAAGGTCTTTTCTTCAAGGAAGGAGAAAATGACAGGGCACTAAAGATGGAAATAGTGCACGCTTGGAAACACGTTTATAGGAAAGGACGAGAGTCTCTAGGAAAACCAGACCGTGTCTCGATGGAGCCTTATCTCCACTGTGTACAAACTAGAACTCTCGAACTGATGATACCTTACCCTCGTCAGGAAGTTCTTCCATTAAGGGACTCTTCCCTTTATTTCATGTCTGAGACGAAAAAACTTCAGGTTACTCTCAGCAAAGTTCAGCAGGAGAAGAGGTATTGGAGGAACAAGTACCGTATTCTCAATGTGGAGTGTAAGAAAATACAGCAGCTATTAAGAGAAAAGGATGCTCTGATTGAGATTTTAGAGCAACATGCTGTAGAGAATCAGGATGACCAAAGGAATTTGGTCGCTCCTTTCACTTGGCAAAGGAATGACAACCCGACAACGGCCCAAGAGCTCCGGTCAAAGAAAAGGAAAGTACCAGAACCAGCACTTGAGCTCTCCTCAGAGAGGACTCAGGATCCATTAGTTTAGATTTCCTTTTTCAGCACTTTGTAATCTAGAGTATTTCCATTTCCGCAATCCTTTGAATTCAATAAAATGGGGTTTCCCCACTGTTTGATATTTACAATCTAATTGTCGAAGTTTACTTTGAACAAACAAAAATAACTAATAATCATTGCATTCATCATTCTCATAAACCCATTCTTCTTACCTACGAATCTCACGTTTGCGTCTCGATTCTAGATTCAAACTGTCTCATTCGTACAATACTCGGGCCAATCGTCAGAAAAAGATGGATGATCTCGAGGAAAAGAACAGAGAGTTGAGAGAAGAGATTGACACTCTGAAAGAAGATCTGAGAAAGCTTCATAATGACCTGCAACCTCAAGTAGAAGCTCAAATGCAACAAAGGACTGTGATCTCGGAGATCACATCTATGCCCATAGTGGAGAAGTATGATCCTTGGTACGGAATGCCAAAAGATCGTCCCTGGGGCATGCCACTTAACTATATCCTAGAAGGATATGTTCCACCGATCGCTGAGGATCAGGGAACCGCAGTTGGAGCCGCTGGGCCTAAAGGTTACAAACTTCGGGAAAGCGAAGATGCCAGGGACATGATAGCAACTCCTGAAGGTTACAAACTTCGGGAAGCACCGAGAGTCTCGGCCATAATGACTATACCACCACCCATGGTACACACTGTCCCGGAAGGACAGATTCCCCAGATACCTTCTGGTGGAAACGAAAGCATGTTCGACAGAATGAATGAATTCCATGAATAGTTCCTGGAAATGCAGAAGGAGCTACAAGCCATTCGCGGTCAGGATCTATTTGGAAAGGACACCGCAGACCTTTGCTTGGTCCCCAATGTGAAAGTTCCACACAAGTTCCAAGTGCCTGACTTTGAAAAATACAAGGGTAACTCTTGCCCTCAGAGCCATTTGGTGATGTACGCTTGACGAATGTCAGCTCAGACAAAGAACCAGGAGCTACTAATTCATTACTTTTAGGATAGTTTAACCGGTGCGGCATTAAAATGGTACATGGGTTTAAACCGCACCACGATCGCCACATGGTACAATTTGGACATGGCACCGAACAGAGATCAACTCAGATCGATGTCACAAAAGGACAAGGAAACCTTTAAGGAGTACGCTCAGAGATGGCGTGAAATTGCCGCCCATATTTTTCCACCTCTTGAGGAAAAAGAGATGACAAAGATCTTCTTAAAGACCTTGAGCTCATTTTACTATGACAGAATGGTCGCCAGTGCGCCCAGTGACTTCACCGAGATGGTGGGCATGGGAGTTCGTCTTGAGGAAGCAGTCCGAGAAGGACGTTTAGTGAAAGATACTGGATCATCAAGTAGTACAAAATGACACGGTAGCGCTCTCCCTAAGAAAAAAGAGCAGGATATTGGGAATATATCTCTCGGAAAGCAAAGGCGACGATATCAACCAGTAGCAGCTGTAACTCCTACTATCAATCCCACGCCTGTTCCTACGTATCAACCTCAGGTTGCGCAGAGCCAACAGAATCAATGACAATTTCAGCAAAGGACACAACAGTCTCTTCAGCAGACTCTTCCTCCGTACAACAACAACCGTACAACGCGACCACCAGGGTTCGACCCTATACCCATGTTGTATGCAGAATTGTTTCTGTTACTACTGGTCAAGGGGCATGTCCAAACTAAGGCTCCTCTTACAGCACCAAAAAATCCGCCTTTTTGGTTCAAAAGGGACCAGACTTGTCCTTACCATCAAGGAGGACCAGGGCATAACATAGAAAACTGTCTCAGTTTCAAATCCAAAATGCAAAAACTTGTTAGGAGCGGGGTATTATCTTTTAAAGATACGAATCCGAATGTTCTCACAAACCCGCTGTCTCAACATAAGAAAGCTACGGTAAATTTGATAGAGGGAGAGTCTAACAATATCTATCAAATTCACGATGTACTCTTATTAAGAGCCAACTTGGTCAAGATGCATTGTAGACAGAGTGGATATGGCCATGTGCCACCTCATAACTATCACCAATGTGATATCTGCTCTAAGAACAATTAGGGATGTTCTGTGGTGCAATCAGCTCTACAGGAACAATTGGATCTCAGATGGATCCAAGAGCATCGAGTTCGTGGAGTCAGCATGACCTATATGAATTCCAACATCATTCAGAACAACGACATCCGTACAATGAATGTCAACTTGGTGGCGATGCACTCAAGGAAAAGCCAGTATCATAATCTGTCGCGACACAATTATAATTCCTGTCTGACTTGCTCGGTAAACAAACAGGGATGCTCTTTTATACAAGAGGCCCTTCAGCGTCAGATGGATCTAGGATGGATCCAGGACTACCATGATAAGAATCCCTATCAGATCAACATGATTCAAATCTTCGATATTTTCTTGATGAATACCAGCTTGGTAGAGTTACGTGCCAGGCAGGTCCAACTTGGTTTTCTCACTTCTCACGATTATCTGAACTGTAAAGCATGCAGTGAGAGTAACCAAAGGTACACTCTCGTTCAGAGAACTTTACAACACTTATTAAACCACTGGTGGCTTCCAATCTATCTAGATGAAGACACACAACAAATCAGTGTGGTAGATGGAAACCCTACTCGGCATCGAAGTCAGGATGTCCGATCTACGGAAACGGATCTAGTGAGGTTACACTGCATTCAAAGCGGACGTGGCCAGGTGCCACCACATAACTATGAACGCTGTAGAGTTTGCTCGGAAAATAACCAAGGATGTTACCTCGTGCGAGCAGCCCTTCAGAGCCAGTTGGATCGCAAGGAGATTCACCCATACCTAGCTTTGGGGTCCATTGGCTGGATGCCAGACTACTTTGCTGATTAAATCAGAGACGTGGTTGTAATCTCTGACCCTGAGAGGAACAAGGATGTTTGTGCCATTATCCCTCTACTGGACGAATCAAAGGTTCTTAGCAAGGAACTAATTGAAGTTACTTACGACAATCAGAAAAATCAGAAGGCTCCTGTAGTTATCTATCTGCCGGGACCATTGCCATATGAATCAACTAAGGCGATCCCTTACAAATACGGTGCAACTATAATTGAGAACGGAAAGGAAATTCCATTACCCTCCATCATGAATATTGCAGACATCAGTCGAGTAACACGGAGCGGTTGAATCTTCAACCGAGGAGTTGGAGAACCTAACAAAGAAAAGGAACCTCAAACAGAAGTTCCTAATCCTCCAGTCGGTTAATCTGGTGATACCGACCTTTCAAAGAATGACGATGAGATGCTGAAGCTCATCCAAAGGAGTGAATATAACATTGTTGATCAACTGTTACAAACTCCTTCAAAGATCTCTGTGTTATCACTTTTACTCAGTTCCGAAGCCCATAGAGAGGCTCTACAAAAGGTCTTAGAGCAGGCCTTTGTGGAACAAGATGTGTCAATACGACAGTTCGATAGCATCATCTCTAACATCACTTCCTGCAACAACTTAGGATTCAGTGAAGAGGATTTGCCAGAGGGGGGCAAAAGTCACAACATGGCGCTCAATATCATAGTTAACTGCCAGGATGATGCTTTAGACAGCGTACTGGTAGACACAGGATTGGCCATCAACGTTATGCCGAAATCCACTTTAATATGATTATCATTCAAAGGATCCCCGATGAGGGGCAGTGAGGTCATCATCAAAGCATTTGACGGGTCTCAGAAAGCAGTTATCGGCGAAGTCAACCTTCCCATAACTATTGGTCCTCACACTTTCCAAATCACTTTCCAGGTCATGGACATCCGGGAAACATACAGTTACTTATTAGGAAGACCTTGGATACACCAGGCTGGGGCGGTCACTTCGAAACTGCACCAGAAACTGAAGTTCGTCAAGAA
The DNA here is from genome assembly GCA_022829125.1 of Lathyrus tuberosus. Classification (NCBI taxonomy): domain Eukaryota; kingdom Viridiplantae; phylum Streptophyta; class Magnoliopsida; order Fabales; family Fabaceae; genus Lathyrus; species Lathyrus tuberosus. The sequence continues at coordinate 20,074,436 of JALAZF010000006.1, forward strand.
CGATCAACTCGTCACAGTTTGTGGAGAGCAAACATTGCTCGTAAGTAACTTATCATCATCTACTTGTGTAGAACCCGAGGAGGTTGTTGGGACTCAGTTCCAAGCACTTTCGGTGAGCAATGAGAATCAATCAGAGAAAGGAACCTCTATTTTCTCATACAAAGATGCTCTCGAGGCAATTGAAAATAACAATACAAAAGGATGGGGACAGCTTGTCATCCCTACTGATAATAAAACAAAGAAGGGTCATGGTTTTTCTGCGACCTGCACCCAGACAGCTGCTAGCAATGAAAGTCTTCATCCCATTCAGGACTTCTTCCACAGTGGAGGTTTCCTTCACCCAGTGCCTCAAGCAGTCCATACCATCAACGAGGGAGATTCCTCCGATACGGATGAGGAATGGAAGTCCTATCTCAACGAGGACGGTTATATGTCTCAGGAAAAGGTGCCTACGCCATTTTGATATCCCGTACAGAGTCTGAGATTTATACCCAGGCCAGACGTCGAAATGATATACGGAGATTGTGATCCGGAAGGATGTCGTGCTCTGCCAATCTCATTAGAGGAGGACACTCTGATGAAGGACAACTTTGACCACGAATATTATGGCCCAATGGACGGCCTGCCTATCTGGCAGCCGTACCCAGGAGACTTGGGGCAAGAAAATTAGCCGAACAATGAAAATCAGCTGAGCATCATTGAAAAGAATACCTGAGTCCCCACCATGTGATGCGATCAACACTCAGGTCATTCAGAACCTATCTAGTACGACTATGAATTGGCAAAGCTTGCCGGACTAGAATTCATCAACTATGCTTTTCCTGAGGTCAATGTAATCGAGAGAGATGACTCCTCCGATTCCAAAGAAGTGTGGGACACCTTAGGACAACCAAGTGGAAAATACGACTATATGGTCAAGTACACTGCTCCTGAAAGCTCTCGCATCAGGCTCGAAGACATCCAGCCAATTGGATGGGGACATTTACCTGAGAGAACAAATACTATGCAAAATACAATAGAGGAATCCTCCTACGACAACTCTGCCTGGGAGACAGATTCCAATGATCCTGCTCCACCAGAAATCAGCGTTATTTCTGAAGACAAATCAAGGAAGGTACCAGACTTTGTGATTCACCGAGGAGTTCGCCGCCAATGGGTTACTGTCGGTGTTCCAAAGATTGTTCATAAGTCAAAGTAATTGTCGTCTTTAACCTTTCACCCTGACCAGGTGAAACGAATGTTTTGATAGGGCACACTTTCTGTAAATTTTCCTCTTCGCTTCGCCCAAAGCGACAGAGTTTGTTTTATAGGGCTGTAGTTTTAAGAATCGACTTGTTCATAAATAAAATAACGTTGTTATGTAATTTTCGCAGTTATTGTTGTTTTCTCTTTTCGCTTTTTCAGAAAATGGTAATCTTAAAAAACAACTCAATAATAAAAACAAGCAGTTTTTCAAAGAAAATACACTGCACACACACTTGCATTCTCTCTATCTCTTCTAAACACGAATCATACCATCATGCAGATTGCTTGTTTTTAACCCCGTTGAAACATGTGATCCAATGCCTTCTCCCGACTTTGGGTTCCCTGTATTTGGGGCTGAAGAAGAAGTTGAAGACGAAATTCCAGAAGAGATCTCCCAATTATTCAGACAAGAGGAAAGGTCCATTAAACCTCACAAAGAGCCGTTGGAAATGGTCAACTTAGGTTCGGAAAAAGAGAGAAAAGAAATCAGGATTGGGGCACTGCTCAGTCCAACTGTCAAAGAGAGTTTAACAAAGCTTCTCAAAGAGTTTCCCGATGTATTCGCTTGGTCCTATCAGGACATGTCAGGGTTGGATACCAACATCGTGGAACATCATTTACCATTGAAATCAGAATGTCCGCCGGTAAAACAGAGGTTGAGACGGACTCACCCAGACATGGCCATAAAAATCAAAGAGGAGGTACGAAAACAGATTGACGCGGGTTTCCTCGCCACGTCTGAATATCCTTAATGGTTAGCCAATATCATACCCATTCCAAAAAAGGACGGAAAAGTCAGCATGTGTGTCGATTACAAAGATCTGAACAAGGCTAGTCCAAAGGACGACTTTCCTTTACCACACATTGACATGCTGGTAGACAGTACAACAAAGTTCAAAGTTTTCTTCTTCATGGATGGATTCTCGGGCTATGATCAAATTAAAATGGCGCCGAAAGACATGGAGAAAACTTCGTTCATTACCCCATGGGGCACCTTTTGTTACAAGGTAATGACGTTCGGTCTGAAGAATGTCGGGGCAACCTATCAAAGGGCATGACTACTCTGTTTTATGACATGATACACAAGGAAATCGAGGTATATGTCGATGACATGATTGCCAAATCTAAAACAGAGGGGGAGCATGTGACCCACCTGTCAAAACTATTCGAGCGGTTGAGAAAGTACAAACTCCGCTTGAATCTCAACAAGTACACCTTCGGTGTCCGTTCAGGGAAACTTTTAGGGTTCATCGTCATCCAGAAAGGAATTAAGGTTGATCATGACAAGGTCAAGGCCATTCAAGAGATGCCTTCTCCAAAAACTAAAAAACAAGTCAGAGGATTCCTGGGACGTCTGAATTACATTTCCAGATTCATATTCCTCATGACCGCGACATGTGTGCCGATTTTCAAATTACTCAAAAAGAACCAGGACTGTGTTTGGATAGAAAATTGCTAAACCGCCTTCGACAGTATTAAGGAATACCTATTGAATCTGCCGATTCTATCACCTCCAGTGGAAGGAAGACCACTGATCATCTACTTAACAGTCCTAGAGGAATCAATGGGTTGTGTACTTGGCCAACAAGACAAAACCAAAAGAAAGGAGTCTGCCATTTACTATCTGAGCAAGAAATTCACCGACTGCGAGACTCGGTACACTATGCTTGAGAAAACTTGCTGCGCTTTGGCTTGGGCAGCCAAACATATTCGCCAGTACATGATTCGTCACACTACTTGGTTAATCTCAGAAATGAATCCAATCAAGTATATCTTTAAAAAACCTGCTCTCACGGGAAGGATTGCCCGTTGTCAGAGATGTTGTTATCAGAATACGACATCGAGTACCACGCTCAGAAAGCCGTAAAAGGAAGTGTCTTAGCCAATCATTTGGCTCATCAGCCGATTGAGGATCAGGAATCAATCGAATTTGACTTCCCAGACGAAGATGTCATGTATCTAAAAATGAAAAACTGCGATGAACCACTACCCAGTGAAGGGCAAGAACCAGGTTCCCAATGGGGACTAATCTTTAACGGAGCTGTCAATCATTACGGAAACGGAATTGGGGAAATCATCATTACACCTCAGGGTACCCACATTCCTTTCACCGCCAGACTTACGTTCAAGTGTACAAACAACGAGGCCGAATACAAAGCTTGTATTATGGGTCTCGAAGAAGCGATTGATTTGAGGATCAAGAACTTGGATGTATATGGCGACTCAGCTTTGGTCGTCAATCAGATCAAAGGAGATTGGAATACATACCAATCCGGATTGATTCCTTACAAAGACTATGCAAGAAGGTTGTTACCCTTCTTCGACAGAATCGAGTTTCATCATATCCCTCGTGAAGAGAATCACATGGCTGATGCCTTAGCCACTCTCTCTTCCGTGATTAATGTAGGTCAATGGAGTGACCTACCTAAGATCGACATCATGCGCCTTGAACGGCCCGCTTACATCTTCACGATTGAAGCAGTCATAGACGATAAACCTTGGTATAACAATATCAAATGCTTCCTTCAGAAACAAGAGTACCCACCAGGGGCACTAAGGAAAGATAGAAAAACCCTCAGAAGGCTGGCAGACAGTTTCTTCCTGAGCAGTGACACACTCTATAAGAGGAACTTTGACATGGTCTTGCTCCGATGTGTAGACAGACTAGAAGCAGACATGCTGATAAAAGAGATTCATAAAGGATCCTTTGGCACTCATGCCAACGGACACACAATGGCGAGAAAAATTCTGAGAGCAGGGTACTATTGGTTGACAATGGAATCCGACTGCTACAAGTACATGAGGAGGTGTCACAAGTGTCAGATATACTCTGACAAAATCTATGTACCTCCAACACATCTCAAAGTTATTTCTTCCCCATGGCCTTTTTCCATATGGGGAATCGACATGATTGGCATGATTGAACCCAAAGCTTCAAACAGACATCGGTTCATCCTGATAGCCATTGACTACTTCACCAAGTGGTTCGAAGCAACGTCATATACTAATGTTACCCGACAAGTGGTGGTCCGCTTTATAAAAAACAATATCATCTGCCGTTATGGTGTTCTGAGCCAGATCATTACAGATAATGGATCTAACTTGAACAATAAGATGATGAAAGAGTTGTGTGCTGAGTTCAAGATCGAACACCATAACTCATCTCCCTACCGACCCAAGATGAATGAAGAGGTAGAAGCGGCTAACAAGAACATCAAGAAGATCGTTCAAAAGATGGTTGTAACCTATAAATATTGGCACGAAATGTTACCTTTTGCTCTTCACGGTTATCGTACATCTGTCCGCACTTCAACAGGGGCAACCCCTTTCTCTCTAGTATATGGCATGGAGGCAGTGCTCCCCATAGAAGTAGAGATCCCATTAATCCGGGTATTGATGGAAGTTAAGCTAACAGAAGCTGAATGGTGTCAAAGTCGACACGACGAACTAAATTTGATCGAAGAAAAGAGAATAACGGATCTATGCCACGGTCATTTGTATTAACAAAGAATGAAGAAGGCCTTTGACAAAAAGGTTCGACCTCGCGTCTTCAGGAAAGGAGACCTCGTGCTCAAGAAGATACAATCATTCCTCATTAATTCTCGAGGCAAATGGACTCTGAATTATGATGGCCTCTATGTGGTCAAGAAAGATTTCCCAGGCGGTGCCTTGAGACTTGCAACCATGGACGGAGAGGAATTTGCCTACCCCAAAAATGTTGATGTAGTCAAGAAATACTTTGCCTAAACTAAAAAAAACGTCTCGGTGGATTGAAAACCCGAAAGGGCGGTCCAGGCAAAAATTAGAGACATAATAAAAAATCATCCCGGTGGATTGGAAATCTCAAAGTACAATCTAGGAAAAAGTTAGGGATAATGGCAAGTAACTGTGTTCAACAGGGGCAAGTCCCTCAGCAGCGGTAATGCCATCCATCAGAAGAAAAACTCCAGTCACGGCCATCTTCGACAGAAGCTCAGGATGCCCCGAGTTCAAAGTTGGTAGAAGGATATTGGTCGTTGTGTTTCAATGTACCCCTTTTCCCTTAAATTACCATTTTCTAACTTTGTAAATACTCTATGGAATCACGCGTTTGGCTGATTTCCATCCTATCAATAAAATTTAAGCCCTTGTGCTTTTGTTTGCAATTCTTATTTGTTTTAGCTTTACAGAATGACGTTTTAACATGATTAACGATTCTTGAAATAAAACAAAAATGAATTTACTTGTTAAAATTTTTCTGCTTTTAAAATAAAGATGGCAAGTCTTTTAACTGTTGAACATCGAAAGAACATCGATTGCTTCTCCAAAGGCGATTAAGCTTCAAAGTACAGAATCAAAATACTCCTTCTAAACCAGTGCACCTGAATGAAGGACCAACTGTGTCAGATGCGAATATTCCGTCCGACACCCCCGACAGAGTTCTTATCTCCTAAGCCCGACCAACGGTTGTTCCCCGCGGGAACTACTTTTTGCTAAGCAAGGCAGAATTGCTATCTTGAGCCAACGGTACTTCTTCGTCCCAGCAGTGGTCGAGTATCCAGTCGTGTTCATCCGTCAGTTTGTATGTCGCGTCAGTTTTGTCAGCATAAACATACATACATCATTCATTATTAATTTACATTCGCATTCATATTGCATCACTATCACTCTAGTCGGTCTTATCCCTTAGTGATAAAAGTCCCCTCAATCGAGTTGTCAGTTCTTTCCTCATCAGGAAATGTTGCGTCTGCACACTCTCTCTCCTCCAGTTTATTTCTGGGATGAAGTCGGTCCTCGACCACTTTGATAACTTGAACCTCTGAAAGGCCAGAGAACCTTCAGCCAACGACACTCTTCGCCATTGAAGATGATACCTTCGCTTTCCCGGATTAAGGAAAATCCCCAGAGGAAGCCTCTTAACCGAAGACTCTTAGCAGCACATTGGTTCTTCTCTCCAGAAAGTCAATGTTAACAAAGTCATCGGCACCTCAAAATTGGGGTACATCATATGGAATTTCTCCGACAAGACCTCGAGAAAAGTATGATGTAATATCCCCAAGCGGAAGCAGTCTCTCAAGAGACTCGTTTTCCCTGATAGAGTCGACAAATGGCGTCCCAACCAGAGAAGTTTGTGTACCTCTACAGCTCAGACGGATGGGGTCCCCAGCAAGTCTGACATCAAAACCTTTTCCATCAAATGGCATCTCCCCAGGAAAATTCGGCGAGAAGTTTGAGGAAAACCGCTACGAATAGCATCCCTTGTCAAGAAAGCTTATTGACAAAAGAAACTAAGACCAATTCTTTGGTAGGAAACCAGGATCGAGGGAAAGTTTATGTCAGAAACTAAGACCAGTTTCTTGGTAGGAAACCAGGATCGAGGGGAAGTTTATATCAGGAAATTGAGACCAGTTCCTTGGCAGGAAACCAGGATCGCGGGGAAGTTTGTATCAGAAACTGAGACTAGTTCCTTGGTAAGAAACCAGGATCGAGGGGAAGTTTGCATTAGAAAACTGAGACCAGTTCCTTGGCTGAAGAGCAGGATCGAGGGGAAGTTTTACCTTTTCTAAGCACCATCGCTTAGCAAAAGTAGATGAATGCGTAAGCTACCATTCATAACCACTATCAAAATTTCGGGTATTCCGATATTTAATCATCTTTCACCCCGAATGCCCGAATACCTTCGCCATTCACACCTTCGGGTCCAAGAAGATTAAATAGGGGCATCTGTCATACCCCAAATTTTGACCACTAAGATTTCCCATCATTGGGAAAATCACCATCACAATATGGATGAACCATTAGTCTCCCCAAAGATGGGTGAGCATCCACTACAATCAAAATTAGGGTTTCAAGCCCTCTCAGAGCTTTAGACAAAGGATCAATCAAGGAATGACATGATCTTCAACTTGTCTAAACCTCTCAAACATCCACAAAGGATCAAGAGGACTCCCACTTCAAGAATCAAGCACAAGGCTGCAACATTCCAAGTGGATTAAGCCTCAAGATCGCCAATGTCACCAAATTAGGGTTTTGGTCGACCAGGGCCTCCAGATGGAAATTTTTCCTCTGGGCATGAGCCAATACTTCAAAGCATAACCTAAGATACTCCATGGAGCCTCATGGACCGTCAATTTGACCTCAGGGGATGCATTCACAAAAGATCAGGAATTAGGGTTTCTTGACCTAATTCACCCCTAAGTTGACTTTTGGGACAAAACATGAGCCAAGACCTCAAGAGAGGATTTGAGGGTCTCTAATAAACTACCTTGATCCATTTGCAACAATGGATTGAGCCAATAAGCTTGAGCAACAAGTTTCAAATTCATCAGAACCACAATTAGGGTTTTGAGGAAAAAGCCAACTGTAGCTTTGACTTTTGACCAGGACAAGCTCCCAAACCCTAAAACATGATTCAATACACCCTATAACACCTATGAAATCAATCCATCAAGTTTTATTTAGGTCAAGGACTTGATTTCATAGAGGATCGCACAGTTTGGAATTCATCTGATAAAAAGTCAACTGTGCCCAAAAGTCAAAGTTTGACTTTTTGATTTTTTGGTCAATTATGGTTCCTTAACCCTAAAATGATGTTAATGTGTGATTGGAATCATCATTCATCAAGAAAAATCAAGAAAAGTGGGATAACTTGTAAAAGGGGTAACCATAAAAACTTTGAAATTTTTCTAAGTTATGGAACAAAGTGGCTAGGGTACCAACTTTGGAGGATCATAACTCCTAAACCACAAGGCTATTTTTCCCCATCCAAAGCTGGATTTGTAGCTCTCATGGCACTCTACAAAAGCTTCAAACATAACTCATTCCAATTCCTCATGGATTTTGAGTTATGGAATGATCAAAATCACAAAAAGTGAAAATGTCACTTTTTTCTAACACTTAGTGAAATTTTCACTAAGTCAGAATTTGTCTTACTTTATTCAAAATGTAGGGGCATTTTCCACTTGGATCCAAAAAGTATCCAAACCAATTATGATCAAATAGTTGTTGTATCATATGAGGGCATTCCAAAATGGCCAAGAACTCCATCAAAGTCCACTTGAGCCATGAGATATGACAATGCCAATATGCCTTGCGGCAAACTGTCACGGCAAGGCAGATTTTGGAGTTTTGCTCGATTTGCTCAAATTTTGCAAAGGTCAAGGATCCCGAGCCTCCCAAGTCTTTGGAACCAAAAATAGCATGCCAAACCTAGAAATGTCTAAAAGAGGGACAAGACTCCAATTTTATTTTAGAGCATTCAATGGAAGCACCAAGGTGGCATGGACTGAGCTATTTCCAACTGAATTTAGTCAAGACTTATCCAAGACCAAGGGGACCAGCAGCCTGTGCCCTAACCTCTAGTCAATGGCTAGAGGAAACTTGGATTCTCATTGCTCAACATTGGCCAAACCTCTGCTGCAGTTACCATTCACTATTGCAGCCAAAACAAACTTGCTCTACTATAAATAGAGCTCAATTGTGTTCAGTTTGAGTACACCAAACCACTACAACACTTGCTTTCCTCAAAATCTCTTTCTCTAGGCAAAAATACCTTCTTTAGCAAGGTAACTATGAGTTTTTGAGTTAGAGAGAAATTCCACCACAGCTTATGATCCAGACATATCCAATATATCATATCTAAGATGTCCAAACTCTCACAAGTGACCTGTAACACCAAAATCACAAAGTCACCTCTCAAAACCTCAAAATAGGACTTTTGTGCATTTTTCAAGCCATGTCTTGATTCAGTCACTTTCCAAACCAGATAAAACCTTAAACACACTCCAAATATCATCCTTGAACTGTCCCAAATGGTTCCCCCCATCTAGAACACCATTTGAGAGAGTTGCTATTTTGGCCACTTTTGCCCCTTTAGCAAGAAAGAGCTCAAACTTGTTCCTGAGGTTTCCATCTGATTCCAACCATCCTAAAAGCTTCTAAGAGATCATTTGAGGTTGTTCAAAGCATCAAATCATTTCTGGAACAAGTGGCTTGGCAGATTGCACAAAGGCTCCAAAAAGAGGTAAGCATCACAACTTGGATTCTTTGAACCATGCTTTCTTTTGATGTCCACCGATCATGCATCTCTTATACATGTTATATGTGTTGTGTTTGCACCAATTTATCATGTAATTCATGCTTGTACCAAGAGATGGCATAGAAAATGCAAATCATGGCCTATTTCAAAACCACTATCGGGTTTTTCAATAGGAGCATGATCTAAAAAAAATACCACCACCATTGGATTCCTTGTGAAATTCTAAGCAGGATAAACCTAAATTTTGTCTGAATCCATGGAGAAATGAGAAAGTTATGGCCTTCACGTTTTCAACCAAAATCTTGCCTTGCCTTGCCTTGGGCCAGGCCAAAAACAAGGCAAGTCTTGTATATTTGTGGTTGTGTTTCTATCAACGGATGTATCACCACCCGAGTGGTAAGACGCGCGCCCTATACACAAGAGGTCTGGGGTTTGAATCCCCCTCGCCCCATATCCTCTTTTTGCTATTTTCTCCACTTTTTTTTATTGTTTTTCTTATTATTTTTAATGATTTGAAAAATTAATAACTCCCTCAATTTTAATTATTTTTTATTGGTTCTTTTTGCAAAAAATCACAAAAATGTTGAAATATTTTATTCCACAAGAAAAATTAAATTTATATTAGTTATTTAATATAATTAGTATTTTTGTGAATAAATTCCTTTTTAATTATTTTTAAACATTTAAAAATGAATATTTACTTTGAAAATCAAAACCAAATGAGTTTTAATTCATCTTGTGATTAAAACCTCATTTTTCAAACCTTCAACAAAAATCACAAGTGGTTTATTCAAACTCATTTGGCATTTTTATCATTTTATTTGATTTTCTTTAAATATTTACTTTTAAAGGAAAACAAGATTAGGGTTTCTTTGATTTTCACCCTCACAAATCATTTTCAAACACTCATGGGCCTCTAATAGAGTGTAAGATCCAATCCCCTTTTAACCAAAACAATTTTGGGCCTCAGATATTGTATAAGTCCCTCTGTGTTAAAAGAAAATCTCGGCACGATCGCCAGTTCAAAAATCAAACCCTTTTGGGCATACCCTCGTGTTATAAGCCCCACTCTTTAAAAATCATTAGGCCTCTAGTAGAGTGTAAGACCCAACCCTTTTTGAAAACCAAAATAATTTGGGCCTCACTTATTGTATAAGTCTCGATACCGCCAAAAAGTTCGACGCGATCGTCGCCTTTTAAAAAAAAACTTTTGGGCCACTCCTTGAGCTGTAAGCCCCACCACTTGTACAAAAATAAACCTTTGGGCCTCTTGAGAGAGTGTAAGACCCATCCCTTTATACAAAAAACCTTTTTGGGCCTTAGTCACTTGTATAAGTCCATGTACAATGTACAAAACAACAGTGCAATCACTGATAAAACCCTGGACCTCTCCTTGAGCTGTAAGCCCCAATAATCTTTTCAAAGCACTTTCTGATTTGATTTTGAATATAATATTGTTATCAAAGCTTTCTTTGTTGAACAAACTAACCAAACAGCATGGAAGCTCTACAACCGAGTAAGTGTTTACCCGCTTTCTTTATCCGCTTTCATATATATATAACTGTATTGTGGGGCTGCTCAGTGTAAGTCTTCTTTCACAAACTTTTATATACTTGTCAAATATCAACTGTGTAATACTAGTATAGTCATTTAGAGTTTTCCCCGGCAACTACGTCTAGCACTAGGTAAAGCCCCGTTGGTTACTCTTAAATACAAACAAAACTAGATCCCCATAGGATTACCAGACACAATCTTCCCTCCTCTTGGGGTTAAACAATATGGAGACGTGAAAGGTAGCATTCTCGGTGAACCCTTTCTCAGACTGTCACCCTTAGAAATCGTCAAAGTGACTTTACTCCCCAGAGATGATCTTTTCTCCGTGAATGGAATCTCTTGAGTTTCTTCCAAATTCTCAGACTTTCCTGGCTTGATCTATTATCGGTGAATGGCATGTCTTGAACTTCTCGGGGTTTGGGGACCCACAGGCTTCTTAAAAGCATCCCTGCCTCCTCTTGGGCGTTGTACAAGGACCCTTCAGCTTCTTAATAGCTCTCATGCCTTCTCTTGGGCTTAGTACAAGGACCCAGGGACCTCTACAGGTATAGGAACAGAACCTAGTCATCGATTTGCTAGAGTTGTCTTTCTGAGTCAAGTGTCAGACCAGTTAATGGGTTGACCTTCATCCCTTAACATATCAGCCTTCTCTTGGGCATCATACAAAGATCATTCACTATCCGAGAATCGATTTCTCCAAAACACTACTAGACTTGGACAATCTTAATACCCTTTGGATTTCCCATTTCCTTAAAGAACAGGAAATAACCCTGATCCTCTGATCAATCTCTGAGCACAACATTATCCATATAAGAACTGATTTTCTCTTTATCCAACATACTGGACCAGTCACTCAACTGAAATAGTCACCAGCACAATAGCCTCCTCTTGGGCTTTGTACAATGATTCTCCCCAGTGGAGCTAACCTTTTCAGCCTCCATCTCGGGCTTCGTACGAGATACAAAAACACTCTCTTGTTGAGTACTAAAGACTCTCTTGTTGAGTCAAAGCCTTTTAGCCTCCATCTCGGGCTTCGTACGAGATAAAAATCACTCTCTTGTTGAGTATAAAAGACTCTCTTGTTGAGTCAAACATTTTCAGCCTCCATCTCGGGCTTCGTACGAGGTACAAAGACTCTCTTGTTGAGTCAAACACCTTTAACCTCCGTCTTGGGATTCGTACAAGACACATAAAAAATCACTCTCTTGTTGAGTCAACCCTTTTAGCCTCTCTCTCGGGCTTCGTACGAGACACATAAAAAGACCCTCTTGTTGGGCCAATAGCCTCCTCTTAGGCTTTGTATAAGGAAACCCCGATTGAGCCAATCAACCTTTTAGCATCAAAAGTTGTGCCTCGTTCACAGTATACGAACATCAACAACTCCTTTTCCCCCATCTAATTGCTGTAAGCGGCAAGCCTCTGGATTATTTACATCCACGCCACTGTCCCTTTTTTAGCATGAGAAATTCCTAAGGAAAGATGGCATTGCTCTAAACTGAGCTAAAGTCTTCTCCTTCAGGTAAAAAATTCCCCTATAAAGGAAATTATGGAATTGCTGGATTCACATATCCCAGTTAAATTAATTCTCCTTTATAATCAGTCACCCCAACAGTTGTGACAAACAGACCAAATATCCCTCTTTAGAGATGACAAATTCTCTCTAAAGTGAAAACCCTTCAGCTTCACATCTTGGGCTTCGAACATGATATAAATAAACCCTTCAGCTTCACATCTTGGGCTTTGAACAAGATACAAACTACCTTTAGCTTCACGTCTTGGGCTTTGAACAAGACACCAAAACAACCTTTTTTCCTCCCATAGAATATGAGGAACTACGATCGATCTGATTTCCCTATATCGTTAAACGGGAATACGTAGGCATAAGATTGCAAAAGAATCTTAGCGAGCACACCAATCAAAAACCCAAAATCCAGTATATCCATCAAATCAACCTAGAAGCATCAAATCTAAACACAGTATCAACAACCTCACCAATAGTCTAGACACCGTGTTCTCAAGCGAAATAACCAAAGATTGGGCCCCACTTCCACATAGCATCTGTAACCTAACAGACCGCTGTTCAAACTCAGTATGCAAGCAGGGTTAATTGGAGACATTTATTTCCCTTCCTTCATCAGCTTCAATAGGATAAAAAATGAATCGACCTGTAGTACCCCAGAGCGACAGTGCTTAAGAACAACGTCCAAAATCGCTCGCTACACCTAGTCCTACCATTGGTGAAACTGCTTCGCCTCCTCGACGAGTCTCCCAAACAGTCGAGCATAACAAGAACAATTTGAGCACAACGTCCATACTTAGCATTCAAACGTTAAAAACATACACAAATAAATGCAACGTACACAATGTTAAACACAAGATATTTATATAAACATGGCCTGAAGGCCAGAGTAGTTAATGTTACAAAAGGAGGGCTATGCCCGACAAAAGGTTACAACCAAAAGGCACGCAGGCCCACAAAATACAAAGTACAAATTATTATAACTAAACATCATCGCTAGGAACCTCTGGAGGAACCACCTCGCAATTGACAACCATGTTAAGAACGCCCATTCCCTCGGTCAGCAGCTGGACATCGGAGTTGAGGCTTTTATCTGCTTTACGGCAGCATTGAAACCAAATTCAGTTGTCCCTAAATTATCCTGCTCAAGGAGACGAATCCTCCCGATCAGGTCCCCTCGGGTCTTCAAGGCCTTCTCGTCATCGGTCTCATCCTGACCAATCGTCGACGAGCCCTCCAACTCGTCTATCCTCGCCCTCAGATGGGCATTCACTTCATTCACCTTGGTCACCTCCCCCTTCATCTGGGTCACTTCCTTCTAGAGTTCGATATTAACCTCCAGGTTGCCTTGAAGCTTCTTCGAATTATTATACATCTCCGTATTCTCCAGCTCCAGGTCAGAGATCTTAGCTCGTGCCCTCGTAAGTTCTGCCAGCGGAACCATCTCCGTATCCCCGAGGGCCAACGCCGCCTCCAGCACTTTGATCATAGCAGCCGCATCTTAGTAGAGAAGCTTCCTCCGCACCTGAGGGTCGGCGAATAGGATGGATGATGCATCGAATTCGAGGACGACGACAAAGCTCTCCCCGTCGAAAATTTTCCCTTAGAGGTATCACAGAGGCAATACAAATTTCCCCCCAACGAAACCGCCTGAACAGCCAGCTGGCGAAGAGCCTACATCATCCCGCTTCCTCTTGTGGGTCGTGTCCGGGGTCGGAGGGTTCGAAGTATCCCCCGAGGTGGAAGAGGAGGTCAGCGCATTGAACAAGAATTAAAAACACGGGCAAAGAAACAATCTATACCGAGGAGCTGAAATGCAACATCGTCATTTTCGCATTCAATGAGAGCCCTATTATTAATATAACGAGCAACCCAAGTAGGCTCTCCATCCTCCCCGAGCAAATTATTGTCGTCCCTGTCCACCACGAAGGCAGGGCTGAAACTCTCAACATAGGCATGCAATGATCGGAAAGATTCCTTATCCCTGTCGCAGAGCTGCTCGTGGTTAACAAGGAACTAATTTGTCCTGTATCTAAAATAGGCATACACCCATTCTAGCGGAAACTTCGACACCACCTTCACCACCTCCCAACCACCAACTTCCACAGTCTCTAGGGTAGATATAGACCTTTTGGCTGCCTCTGAGACAGGCTTCACAACCAAGAACCTGTCGTTGAAGTTTCAGACAGATTCTGAGTACGTCCAGAAGAGCCTGCTATGTTGCTTGAAGGACACCCAACTCTGCTTCGGGCCCGCTGTGCTGCTTTGGATTTGAAAGATGCAAAAGAAAAGGTCCACGGTTGCCCCGACTTGCAGATAACGGTAGACAAGCTCAAAAGCCCTAATAAACGCTAGCGCGTTCGGATGGAGTTGAGTCGGGCACAGTTCTAGATGGTAAAAGACGACCTCTTGGAAGTCGGTGAAAGGCAGACGGTACTTCGCCTCCACGAAGGCAAACTCATACATAGGGAATCGCATCCCCAGATACACCGAACAAATCTGGTCATTCTCGGTGGGGCAGATAGCCCTCCAATGCACGGGGGCGTCCTCAACTCGGTCTTCAAGGTAGGGAAACTCCCGAGCTTCTTCTTCAGTAAATGTCGACCTCGTCGACTTAGGTGCCTGGGCGATCCAGTTATTGTCCCCCTCAGCTATTTCGACGTTTACGTGTTCGACGGGCTGCTTCGCCTCTTCGTGCGCAGCCCTGGCGTTGGGGACGACCCCCTCGCGTATGTCTGCCATTTCACCTAAAAAGTAGAGGAAGCAAAGTGAATTCGACGGCAAAGATCAAATCCACCCCTCCACCACTAATCAAGTGAAAGGGCGAGGGATAAGTCGAGGATAACCTTGAGCCCTAGTCGACCACGACGGAATACGGCGACTTCATTTCCCTGTACAACGGGGACGAGCCTCTTCGGCTCCACGAGAAGATTCCTCAAGGACGCGCTCGCTCGACGAAATAAACTTATCGTACGATAGCCAAAGTTTTGCGTCGAACAGGCCTAATGCCCGACTACAAACCTAAAACTAATCCTAACCAGAATCTAAGAAGACCTATATAATCCTACGATATGTTCATAAACATTCATCCCATGTTCTTCATGTTCTTCATGAATTTTCCAGAAATTCATGTGTTCATCGAAGAACACATGAACATTCAACCGGAGAGTTCATGAATCACCGAAAAATTCATGCAAATTTCCAGAAATGAAGAACACCATGGAAATTGCAAAGGGAGGTGAAGAACTTACTTGGTAAGTAGATAGGTAGAAGATGAAGATCGACGATGGCGCAGAAACTCCGGCGAGAGTACAAGTTGCAGATCAAAGATATTTGGGGAGAAGAATTTGCGTGAAGTGTGCAAATGAATCCTCTCTCCCCCATTTTTATAAGAACTTACTCGCTTGGGAAGCGCAAAGGCCATCATAGCCTAGACCCCTAGGCCTGACAAAAATTAAATGCACCACCACGTGTCAAAAAGGGAATCTTTGTTTGGCATTCCTAAAGCTAGACGTTACATTCACCTAAGTCTACAGCCTTGCGAGCATAATTTCCTCGATAATGCACGTAAGTCATGTCCTCGTCAGGGCTCGTCGACATAAAAACGTCTTTTTTACGGGGACATTTCCCAAACCTGGTCGACATAAATACGCCATTTCTGCGGGGACATTTCCCAAACCCAGTCAACATAAATACGCCATTTCTGAGGGCACGTCCTCGCATACAAAAGGCTTGTCCGGTTGGCAAGCAACCAACGTCGACCACATTAACCACCGAACAGGCGAAGGGAATGCCCCCGAGCATTTCCGTTCAAAGGTAGCAGTCCACGAAGCTATCTCAAGTCATTACTCTTCCTCAGAGCAAAGACTTAGGGGGCTCCTATTTTGGACTGGGCAAACGCTTGGCCCACAGTAGGGCAAGGCCTAATCCAGTCATGCTCTTGGCAGGCCCAATACCGGGATTCTACCAAACTAGCCGTTGGGCACAATATGACCGTTGGGAGCATCCCCCTCACCCGCTTGTCAGTTCACGCGACCAACTGCCTCCCCGATTCTCACGGAAGTAGTTGGACAAGGTCAGAGGGTCACGCGCCTAATCCTCCACCTGGCAGTCTCCCATTGGTAGACCAGATATTTCGGCCACATGGGAGACCTTGGCCCAGCGCTGGGGGTTACTTCTATACATACCTTCTTACTTGTGAGGATCGGGTTTGATCACTATTCAATACTTGAAATCATACCTTAACGCTTTGTACTTGCTTTCTCTAGAGCCCAAACTTACTTTGGCATCGAAGTACCTTGCAGGTACACCCCCTTCTCTCCTACAAGCATCATCATCTGCCCTACTTGAAAGGCCACGACGATCCAGTCTGATCACTCCAGATCAATATATATATATATATATATATATATATATATATATATATATATAGATATATATAAAGTTTTTGTTCTATAAATACAACTTATGATATTAAGTTTTTAGCCTATATTTCAACTCATAAATACAACTCATAATATTAAGTTTTTGTTCTATAAATACAACTCATAATCATTATCGAAAAAACCTCTCAATTATAATCATTATTAAAAAATCTCCCAATTCTAAAAAATCTAAACTTTTAGCCTATATTTCAAATATACATAAAAGTTATAAAAAAATGAAGAGTTTTATAAAGAAAATATAATTAATATATTGTTTAACAGTACGTTAGCACCTTACACATTGAGGTTCATTTGTAGAGTGTAGAAGTTAGGAAAGGTTTCAGGTTGCGTAGTCGGAGGGGGGATATGTGTCTCTATCGGAGTAACTTGAATAGATATGGCCAATTGTGAAGCTCGAAATAAATCTGGACGCATCAGAATAATCGTTTTAGACGTATGACGTTTTGCAGCTTAGGAAGAGGTGGCGGATTACTTGTTGTGTTATTTGATTAGGTTGAACATAGTGAATCTAGTGTTCGATTTTGAGAACTCTAGTCTGTTAAAATGAAAAGGTTTTTGATCCAATTGATTGAATATAAAATGTATGATTGTGGAAAACGATATAGTTTTACATAACCTCGGTGTTACACATTCACAACATGCATCTTTCTCTTAAATCGTTGCATAAAACATACAACAGAATAAAATATCAAAACATCAAATAACTCATTTATTGGTCTCAACATAAATACTCAAAACATCTCAGAGATATAAAATATAACAAAGCAACATGTCCCTAGTGTTACATATCAGAGCGACGCCAAGACTAAACGACTAAAAAAAAGTAAATAAACAAATAGGTGTCAACAACATCCTCCATCTCAATAGCAGCTAATGTTCCTCTACCTGAGTATCTGTATCACAAGAGTACATAACACCACAAACAAAACAACCAGGGGTTGAGAATACATTCAATAAAGTTAGCAGTGCATAAACTGTAAAGGATAATATAATTCAAGCAATCACCAATCACACGAATATTAATCACAAAGGTCGGTTCCCCTTCCATGTACTAGATAAGCCCTGATCATAGGTAGATGATGTGTGCTTTCTGCAAGTATACGGAATACGTCAGAGTAATATAAAATATTATCGATCCCACAGAGATTAATGTCAATCTATCGATTACTATTATTACGTTGTTTATCTAAGGCTAATAGAAACAGTATTAAGTGCGCAGGCAAAAGAGAATAAAGAGTAAAAACGAATTCAGATAAATGGCACTGGTATGTAATTCACATCGATCAAATAGTACTCCTATTGTTAAAATAGAGACACTTACGGGGCAATATTTTCTTCTTCGAAAAAGAGTTAATTAAAAAGGAACCGCCACGTTAGCGTGATCGAAACCGGACCTACCTTTTAATCTATATCAGCCGCTCACGCTGCACCGGTCGCATATTGCGTTAAAGTGATGAAGTCCTTTTTTATATAAACACCTCTAAGACTCGGTTAAAAAGTGCTTTTGATTGGAAACATTTAATATCAAAGGGTTTCTGGCATATGCTCGACCAACCGGATCCTAACTCTATAAACGCGTCCGAAAATAGTTTTAAAATCACTTTCCAATAATATTAAATTTCCCTAATTAATTAACAAAGTGCTTTCGCTATTTTTATTAATTAAAAACTAACCAACTTTTATCTTAAGTATCAGATGACTTTCGATCTTACCCGACATAGTCACGGTTATTACTCAAATAGAAACACGGTCCTATTTGCATAACGACCGATCAAGTTTAGTTCAAAAAAGTTGTATTAAAACCAAAACAGCCCCTAAAGTATTTTTACAAAAACAACATACGGAGTACCGTCGAAACGACGATCCTCACATCCCAACACAATGGATTTAGCTAGACATGATTATAGTAAACATGGCAGGAAATAGATATGCGGGATAAATAATTTAAAAACGTGTAAAGGGTGTGATTGATTTTCAAAGACGAGAACGAAAGTGTCACGCTTAAGTTCGGTTTGAAAACAAGTATTTTAAGGTAAAGAAATTTAAACGGACAGTGCGATAAAGTAAAGAATGTAAAGCAGTGCAAGAAAATAAATGAATGTAAAGCAAGGCGAAAAGTAAATAAAGTAAAGCGGTGCGGGAAATTAAATAAAGTAAAGCGATGCGAGTAAATAAAATTCGAATCAAATAATAAACCTGCTCCAAACTGGAGACTTCAATCTGGTACAATGCTGGAAAGTAAATCTAACTTGGAAAGTAAAATGGCGGCAAAATTAATCTACTTCTAAAGTGCTCAAATCTCGATTACAACAATGGTGCAATAACTCCTCGATGTGACAGATTATCGCTTTAAAGAAACTAAATTTATGCCTATGCTGTAATTAAGAAGGGATGGAAAACAAATAGAAACTAAAGACCTATTTATAGTGTGGGAACCCTTAGAAGTTACACAAAACATTCAGAAATCGTGTGGAGAGAATTCCTCTACTCATGGCCACCTCCCTTAACTGCCTTTGACCAAGGCGAGTTTTGTGAAGATGGCGTCCGCCGTCTACCCATGGCGCCCGCAGTGTGTGAAAATGGGGGAAGACGTGGTCTTCTTCCCGTTGAGACGTGGGTAAAACCCTACACGTCATAGCGTCCTCTTTTGCGCTCGCCATGTGAAACGCCGTGTGTGTATTTTCCACCAAAATCTTCCAATTCTCGCTCTTTTCACTTCTTTTCTTCATGAAAGGCTCCACTAAGGCACTTTACCTGAAAACAACATAAAATAAAGACATAATGCATGAAAAACAGTAAATAAACTATAATAACCATGTGCAATCCAAGTCAAATATGCAATGTGTTTCAGTGTTATCAAATTCTCCCACACTTGAACCTTTGCTTGTCCTCAAGCAAAACTCATATAAGCATAAAAGATAAATAACAACACACAAGGATTAAATCTGGGCTAGAGACATATGTATTGATCAAGACTGCTTCAATAGGTACTGGTTTGTCACCAAGGATATCGTGGTAACACTTTCTGCATATTGCGGTCATAAGTTTCTCTCCTATACGAACGAATCCATATCATGGCATTATACTTAGGCCTATTTTACTCATCCCCTTTTCATTCAGGCGCAATCACATTAAGCCCGTTATCTTGTACTTGCATGGTGAACAAACCTGTTGGTGATCCTGATCCATATTTATGCCAAAATTTAATTCTTTTTGCACTTTAACACAGAGGCACAAGCATAATTTTTGGAAGTATCGCTACCGTTGGGCTAAATAACCGGGTGAGGGTTACCTAACTTAGAAGGCGGATCCTTTTCAAATTATTTGCTTTTATTATATATATATATATATTCTTTCTTTTTCTCTTTTGGGATCGTTCACCTATTTGCATCGGTTTGTTCACTTAGCAGTGACTAAGATGGTGCTTACTGCTGAAATAAACTACTTAGGGAGTGAATTTTAAAGGTGAGATTTTAAGGTCACGTCATAATAAGTATCTGGATAGGGTCCTATAATTGAGAAACTTACGGTGTTAAAACGATATCGATTTTTCACAAGTCTTCCCAAGTCTTTGCATATGATCTTAACTTGTCTAACAACCCAAATTTTTGAAAATAGATGTTGTTTACCTCTCAAAATTTTTGTTATGGCTCAAGAAATGGGGGAAATAGACAAAACTACACAAATGACTCGTCAAGCACATGTATTATTTATACTAATTAAAAATAAACCAGAAAAGTAAACTAGAAAGCAATAAAATGAAAACATAAAGGAAAACTGAAAACGGTAAATACCTCAATGCACACTTAAACCGAACATTGTCCTCAATGTTTCGATAAAAGGTGGAAAAGAGATAGGTGGAACCTGGATAACGCTACTGCTGACCGCTAGTACCCTCTCCTCCCTGCTCTGAACGTCGGGGGTGACGGCTCCTGCTGCGGTGTCTGGCACCCTGTGAGATCTCAAGCTGCTGAATCCTTAATGCTAGTGAGGCATTAGACTCTCAGAGTTCGCGGAGGTTTCCCAGTATGGAACCCTGAGTAGCATCCACTAGCCCAAATCGTCTGTCAAGGTAGGCCTGCTGACGCTGTAGAACGCATTGATCGCTCAATTTGCCGCTGCTGCTCACGTATGAAGTCCATCATGTCCTGTTGTTGCTCATATATGGTATAGAACAGGCCATCACGCTCTTGTTCGCGAGCTTGTTGTGCTCTCCACATCTCTTCAGTAATGTAAAATCCCGTAGGAGTACCTGCAAAAGGGTTAGTAAAAAGTGAAATGTGTGCAGGTGATGCATGTGGAGGGGGTGCATTATGAATGGGAGACTGGTTTCTCCACTCATACTCGTCATCGGTCCCGTCGTCCTCGTCCTCTGGGACGTTTGGTGGAACCGGGCCGAGAAAGGGTGCAGCTTGTAAATCATAAATCCAGTTTCTTCTAAGTCGCACATCGGTGAGAAGGGAACAGGATAAAACAACACTCGGGATAACTACATTATGAACCATAAGGGTGTAGCCTCATTCCTTGCTCACTTTACACAATTTCACATCTCTTAAAGATTTCAAATTTATTGTGCGTGGTGGGAGGGGTTCCAATGTAGCTAACTCGGTGTGCAACTCAAAAGCACGTGCAATGGAGGTAATCAATCCTCCAAATGCAATAGTTCTGCCCTTTCTCACTGCAGTACACATGTGTGTTATCATGAAAGGGACGGCATTTTACCTCCTCTGTAAGAGGGCATCCTATAAAAAGATCAACTCCTTATAATTTAATTTATTCAAATTTTCTCGGGCAAAACCAGTAGATGCCAACAGAAGCCTAAAACACGTACGGTCGGGTTGTGGATATCCGAGGCCAAGTTGCCTTCGAAAGAGTTTGTGATACAACCCGTAAGATCATTCCACAGTTAGAATGCCTCAACCTACCAGTTAGTGTCCAAAGGTGTCTCGCAGATAGCACCTTCTCCGCGAGGGAGTCCTAACATACTCGCAAGGTGGTCGGTAGTGACCTCATATTCTTTATTAAACATCCTAAATGTCATAGTACCGGCGGTGATAGCGGTATTAGGACTAACATTATAAGTCAGGGAACTAAAAACTTCTCGGGTCAGCCTCTCAAAGGTAGGTTCCCTACGAGTAAAAATGTCACGCAATCCTAAATTTTCTAACATATAGAAAACACTATGATAAATCCCTAAACTGTATAGGCAGTCAGTGTCGATGTACGTTGTCGCGAAAATTTCGTGTCTCAGCAATGCTTCAAATTTTCCTCTTTGCCTATCCCCCGCTCTTCCTTCTCAAAAAATGACCCCTCCGTACTCCATTTCCGCCATTGGTGAAGCTTTTTGAGGATAAATGGGTTTTTTTGGCAAAGAATTGTGAGATGTGATTTAGTGGAGTTTTTTTTATGAAAGTTTGGATTTTTATGGGTGGAAAGTTAATGGGGTAGTGTAAATTGTAGTGGGTTTGATGATTAAGTGGGTGGTTAATGGGATTTAGTGGGTTTTCAAGGAAGGTCAAAAATGGAGAAAGTGGGGAAGAAGATGAGTAAAATGTGAAAAATGGGGGTTTTTCACATTCTGTCCCGTGTAAGGCTTTAGACCCCATGGCGCCCGCCATGAGGGAGATGGCGTCCGCCATCTTTGTATTTTGGGGCTGGACGGAATTTGGGCCTTGGCTTGGGTTTTTTTCCTTTTTCTTTGTTTGGGGGGGTGTATGTAGCGTCTTCTGAGATTTCTCTTAGCATTTGTACATGCAAGAAATGTAAATGATAAATTTAAATAATAAAAACATGATATGCAACATAAATAATGATAATAAAATTAAAAATAAAAGAAAATGCACTATAAATAATAATTTACAAATTTTTAAATTTTCACTGATAAAACATAGTATGGTGATAATTGCATATAGTAGGTGAATGCAATGTATCAAGATACTTTGATAAAATAAATGAGCATAATAGTAATAAGTCTGATAACGGAAATAAAGTGCGGAAATAAATAAATCGACCAAAAACAAGATAATGTCTAATAAAGGTGAATAAAAATAATAGTAGTAATGATGCAGTATCTCCCCCACACGTAGTGTGAGTAATGTCCTCAGTGCTCCAAAAAGATCTTCTATAATGATTGGCGAGGAACACCCTGATTCATATGTGGACAGGATGCCTTCGCCTCTGCAAGTTGACGTTTGAGACTGTAGATTTCTTGATATAGGCAATCAATCTCAGCGGCATGAGTGGAATCAGAGTCCTCCTTCATAATGGTGAATTCGGTAAGCTCTTCGCGAAGAGATATTATCTCCTTGCGCGTAGTGTCGAACTCAAAGCAAATGTCACGTCTCTGCAGATTAACATTAGAAGAGTATATTGTGGTTCTTTCTGGGAGGGGTGTAGGATAGTATTCAGGAACAGGTGGTGATTTGGGTTTAATGGGTGTCTCATCCTGGGCCTCTAGTAACTTCAACACTTCCCTTTTTACCACATCACTCATTATAGGATTTATCCTTCTTTGATGTTCTCTCGAAGGTTTGGAATCATCCTCTAGCATAATCCGGTGCATGCACACGGATGGACTTATCCCTTTAAGATAAAAAATGTTATAACCTAAAGCTGCAGGATATTTTCTTAAGATATCTAAGAGTTGATTGGTTTCATCACCGTTTAAGGCGGCGCTAACTATCACTGGACGATTTACTTCTTCATCCAAAAATTTGTATCTCAGGTTCTTAGGTAATTCCTAGAGCTCTACTGCTGGTTTCTTAGGGCATGGCATATGGTTTGGGGTGAGTGCTAAGCATTCGTAGAGGTTGTCGTCAATATAAGGTTCACTTAAATTTTCAAACTCGTCTCCTCCATGATGGGGGTTGAGGGTAATTTAATTATTTCCACTGGGTCTGTTTGGTCTAACTCTCTTATGCATTCATCGATGATATCGATGGCGTAACAGGAGTCATCTATGGCTAGTGCCATTAGGAATTTGGATAGTATAAATTCTACTTTTTCATCTCCTACTTCAAAGGCCATTTTTCTTCTTTGGACATCTATTATAGCTCCAGCTGTTGATAAGAAAGGTCTACCTAGAAGGATCGGGATTTCATCGTCCTCTTTTATGTCCATGACGAAAAAATCTATAGGGATATAAAGTTGGCCTATCCTAACTGGGATGTCTTCCAAAATGCCTATTGGATATTTAACTGATCTATCGGCTAATTGAAGAGACATCCTAGTTGGTTGCATTTCTCCTAGGTTCAATCTATACAAATAGCTAAGGGCATTAGGCTTACACTGGCTCCTAAGTCCAAAAGTGCTTTGTCGATGACATGATTTCCTAAAACACAGGGTATAGAAAAGCTTCCGGGGTATTTCTCCTTTTTGGCCAGCTTATTCTCTGCAATAGAGTTGCACTCTAAGGGTTTAGGATCATCAAGTCTTCGTTTGTTGGTCAAGATATCTTTTAGGAATTTGGCATAAGAGGGTATTTGGGTAATAGCTTCGGTGAATGGAATCTCAACGTCGAGTTTCTCAATCACTTTCACGAACTTCTTATATTGGTTGTCTAATTTGGTTTGTTTAAGTCTTTTTGGGTATGGAATTTGAGGTTTATAAGGTGGGGGTGGTATGTAAACTTCATTATCCTTTTCTCCCTCTTTATCTTTAACCTCTTCATCTTTCTTTTTCTCAGACTCTACTGGTTTCTCTACTTGTTTCTCAAGTGTGGTCGCAACATTCCTGGGGGGTTCTAGATTTTTCAACCTAGGGTTTACAGGTTCGGCATAAGTAGTTCCGCTCCGTTAGGCAATAGCATTTGCGTGCCCCTTGGGGTTAGGTTCAGGTTGTCCAGGAAATTGTCCTGCTGGTGTGGCTTGAGTAGCCTGTTGTTGTGCCACTTGAGAGATCTGAGTCTCCAGCATTTTATTGTGGGTATTGACGGAATCGACCTTGGTGGTTAAATGAGTAATTAATCCATTCATGTGAATGTTTTGGTTCATAAACTCCTTGTTTTGCTGGGCTTGGGGGGCAATGAAACCTTCCAACATTTTCTCAAGATGTGATTTTTGAGGTGTAGCTTGCACAGGTTGATTCAGTCTTGGGGCTTGGTAAACTGGAGGTCTTTGGGGTGTAGTAGCCTGAGTAGGGTTAGTATTCTTATAGGAAAAATTGGGGTGATTCCTCCATCCAGGGTTATAAGTATTTGAATAGGGATTACCTTGGGTATAATTGACCTGGTCTGTGCTTGCTTCGGTTAAAAGACGACATTCAGCCATAGTATGCCCTTGGGTTCCACAGATTTTGCATCCGGGTTGAACTAAGGCTACGGTGGCCGTAGGGTTAATCGTTAGACTTTCAACTTTTTGGGCTATGGTATCCACTTTGGCTTTCATATGGTCGAAACAACTAACTTCGTAAATACCTCCTTTGGTCTCTTTCTTCTCCACCAGAGTTCGTTCGGTTCCCCATTGATAATGGTTTTGTGCCATATCTTCAATGAGAGTGCAGGCTTTGGGGTAAGGTTTGTTCATCAGAGCGCCACTAGCGGCAGCGTCTATGGTCATCTTTGTGTTATACATGAGTCCGTTATAAAAGGTATGAATTATAAGCCATTGTTCTGGACCATGGTGTGGACAAGCTCTTAATAGCTTTTTGTATCTTTCCCACGCGTCAAAAAGTGATTCACCATCTTGTTGATTGAATCTGGTTATTTGGTTTCGTAGGACATCAGTCTTACTCGGTGGAAAATATCTAGCTAGGAATACTTTCTTAAGGTCATTCCAAGTGGTTATTGAATTTGCTGGAAGGGAATCTAACCATGATTGGGCTTTATCTCTGAGGGAAAAGGGAAATAGTCTTAGACGTATCGCTTCAGGAGAAGCACCGTTTGTTTTTAAGGTGTCAGCTACTTGAATAAAAACCTTTAAGTGTTGGTTCGGGTTCTCCGTAGGAAGACATACGTACTGGTTCTGTTGCACTAGTTGCAATAAGGAAGGTTTTAATTCGAAGTTGTTAACTTGAATGGCCGGGTTTACAATACTAGAGTGGGGTTCTTCGTTGGATGGCAAGGCGAAGTCCTTAAGTGGTCTTTGGTTTTGTTCTTCTGCCATTGCTCTTCTAATTATGCGGAGCAAAAGAAGGGCTCGAGCGTATCTTTCGGGTTCAGCTATTGGATCAACTAAGTTTTCGGTACTGTGAGATCTTCGCATCGACTGGCTAAGTAAAAGGGTTGCCTTAGTCTAGGCGGTGTAATAACAGGGTACAAAATTTGACGTAGTTGGTCCCTGGCAACGGCGCCAAAACTTGATGCGTGCTTTCCGCAAGTATACGGAATACGTCAGAGTAATATAAAATATTATCGATCCCATAGAGACCAATGTCAATCTATCGATTACTATTGTTACGTTGTTTATCTAAGCCTAATAGAAACAGTATAAAGTGCGCAGGCAAAAGATAATAAAGAGGAAAAAATGAATTCAGATAAATGGAACTGGTATGTAATTCACATCGATCAAACAGTACTCATTGTCTAAATAGTGACACTTACGGGGCAATATTTTCTTCTTTGAAAAAGAGTAAATTAAAAAGGAACCGCCGCGTTAGCGTGATCGGAACCGAACCTACCCTTTAATCTATACCAGCCACTCACGGTGCACAGGTCGCGTAATGCGTTAAAGTGATGAAGTCCTTTTTTATGTAACCACCTCTAAGACTCGGTTAAAAAGTGCTTTTGATTGGAAACATTTAATATCAAAGGGTTCCCGGCATATGCTCGGCCAACCGGTTCCTAACTCTATAAACGCGTCCGAAAATAGTTTTAAAATCACTTTCTAATAATATTAAATTTCCCTAATTAATTAACAAAGTGCTTTCGCTGTTTTCATTAATTAAAAACTAACCAACTTTTATCTTAAGTATCAGACGGCTTTCGATCTTACCCGATATAGTCACGGTTATAACTCAAATAGAAACACGGTCCCATTTGCGTAACGACCGATCAAGTTTAGTACAAAAAAGTTGTATTAAAACTAAAACAACCCCTAAATTATTTCTACAAAAACAACATACGGAGTACCATCGAAACGACGATCCTCACATCCCAGTACAATGGATTTAGCTAGACATGATTATGGTAAACATCGCAGGAAATAGATATGCGGGATAAATCATTTAAAAATGTGTAAAGGGTGCGATTGATTTTCAAAGACGAGAACGAAA
Source organism: Lathyrus tuberosus (assembly GCA_022829125.1). NCBI lineage: Eukaryota > Viridiplantae > Streptophyta > Magnoliopsida > Fabales > Fabaceae > Lathyrus > Lathyrus tuberosus. The sequence goes on from JALAZF010000006.1 coordinate 20,101,425, forward strand.
GTGTCACGCTTAAGTTCGGTTTGAAAACAAGCCTTTTAAGGTAAAGAAATTTAAACGGACAGTGCGATAAAGTAAAGAATCTAAAGCAGTGCAAGAAAATAAATGAATGTAAAGCAAGGCGGAAAGTAAATAAAGTAAAGCGATGCGAGTAAATAAAATGTGAATCGAATAATAAACCTGCTCCAAACCGGAGACTTCAATCTGGTACAATGCTGGAAAGTAAATCTAACTTGGAAAGTAAAATGGCGGCAAGATTAATCTACTTCTAAAGTGCTCCAATCTCGATTACAACAATGGTGCAATAACCCCTCGATGTGATGAATTATCACTTTAAACAAACTGAATTTATGCCTATGTTATAACTAAGAAGAGATGGAAAACAAATGGAAACTATATGCCTATTTATTGTGTGGGAACCCTTGGAAGTTACACAAAACGTTCAGAAATCATGTGGAGAGAATTCCTCTAGTCATGGCCACCTCCCTTAACTGCCTTTGACCAAGGCGAGTTTTGTGAAGATGGCGCCCGCTGTCTACCCATGGCGCCCGCCGTGTGTGAAAATGGGGGAAGACGTGGTCTTCTACCCGTTGAGACGTGGGTAAAACCCTACACGTCATAGCGTCCTCCTTGGCGCCCGCCATGTGAAACACCGTGTGTGTATTTTCCACGAAAATCTTTCGATTCTCGCTCTTTTCGTTTCTTTTCTTCACGAAAGGCTCCACTAAGGCACTTTACTTAAAAACAACATAAAATAGAGACATAATGCATGAAAAACAGTAAATAAACTATAATAACCATGTGCAATCCGAGTCAAATACGCAGTGTGTTTTAGTGTTATCAGTAGACGTGTGGCCAACCCGCCACGGCATCTCGAGTGGCTAGCTGCTAGATGGGCGCCATTATTGCTTGTGAAGAATCGACTTCTTTAGCCAGACGTACGAAATGTCTTCGACAACACCCATGAATTTATGAATGGATTGATTGCTTTACCCGGATTGAAAGGGTGGTCTATCAAAAGGTTATTCTTAAATTCCCAGCACTGAAGACCTTCTTGAGTCCCTTCCACCTCAATAGAGACCTGCATGAATCATTTTATATACAAATGCAAACTTTCTTTCTTTCTCTGTATGATCCCACTTAAGGTAGTTTCAGTTACAGATCGTCGCTTTCGGGTCGTGAATTACGCAAAAAAAACTTTCATGGAACTATTGTCCAAGAATAAATACTTCTATTAGGAAGACCATTGAACCATAATCTGGTCGGCATAACCAGGGTTAGAGCAACATTTTCCACTTGGACGCATCATCAGTATTAAAATAACCCATTCGATCATTCATGAATTTTACTTGCCCGCTGAGATTTCATTTTTATCATAATTTCCATTCTTGGGAGACTTCTCCATAGACTTCACGATCTTACTCTCTATGATTCTTACTGACAATAGGTGTTTTGGTTGCACCTTTTTTGAGCAAGTTTCTGCCTAAATCGGGGAAGAAACATGGATGCCTCGATCTCCCTCAAGGCTTTGAGGAGGAGTATGATGATTCATGCTTTTACGTCGATTCTTCAACTGAGGAATATCATCTCTCATTGTCTCTACTAGTTCCAGGATGGCAACACGAGTTTTTCCTGAAGCAACTTCTTGAACCGTATTTTTGCAGAAGGGAGCGTTGTGCATGCTTTTCTCCAGGAATTGAAGCATCACTTTAATAGCGTATGCATTTTTGTGTCGGACAATGTGAAACATGTTGTTCAACCATTTTTTAGCACCATGCACGCCTAGGTTCACTTGTAGAGTGTGGAATCCAGACAAATTTTTAGGTTGTGTAGCCAGAAGTGGGAATATGAGTCTCTATCAGAATAACTTGAATAGATTTGGTCAATTATGAAGCTAGAAACAATTATGGACGCATCAGAATAATCATTTTAGGACCTACGATGTTTTGCGGCTGAGGAAGAGGTTGTTGATTGTTTGTTGTATTATTTGATTAGGTTGAATGCAAATTTGTGAATCACATCACGTTTCTGACTCGATGCACATGTCATTTTAGCTTATTTTATCTCCTTTTTATAGTGTTATGCTAGTATATTATGTCTATTTGAGGTATTTTCCAAAGAGGAGCTTCCGTGTGAGAAATCAGGACGAAAACGACAAAGAACGGAAAAAATAGCGCGTTTTTGCACTCATGTCGTTCACCATGACGTGGCTGTCAAAGCCCACATAATCACCAAGGAAAAAGCAAAGGCTCAAACTTCATATATAGATTTTTTTTTAAATAACATAGTTATTAAAAAAAAAACCAAAATAACAAATATTTCAAATATTTTACCAAAGTGGCATGTTTTCCAAAATAATTAACATGGTGGCGCCATACCATATGGCGACTCAGTTGTATTTTTTTTTTCACACGCCATATGAGATGGTGACTCAGTTGTATGTCATTTTCCCTAATTTATTAATTTCAGAGGAGGCGCCATATGATATGGAGCCTCAGTTCAATTTCTTGTTTTATTAATTATTATTTTAGTTAGGAAATGAAGAAATTAAATGGAAAAAAATAAAAATAATGCCTAGAAAAATTAAATAACAATATTTACAATATAAAAATTTGTACAACAGATGGGGAAAAAAATCAATGACTGGCCCTATTGAAACGTCCACCGGTTCCACATGCTGGTGCATTTGCGCGACATCGAGGTCTACCACGATTTTGTTGAGGTATCTATGGCCTTTGCGTGTTGACCTGTGGAAAAGGAATTTGTTGAGATAGTCCCGGCGTATCAGACAAATTTTGAAGCATCTGTCCTCAATAGCCGGAGGGTTGCCGCTAATGGTACTTCCGTAATCCAGTTTCATGCCCATGTTTTCGTAGTTGGGACGGGGGGGTTGGGTTGGGTATGGACGGTATGGTTGGCCGAATTGGTACATTGAATCGCTTTTGGAAACGTTGCAATGGTTGTTGTGGGGTTTTGTAGTCAAATAGTAGGTGGATATTTTGGTGGTAGGACGATTGTGTGTTCATTTATAGAGGGCTATGGTGGGTTGGGGTGGGGACGAAAGAGTTATCAGGGCTATAGGCAGATGTGGTATCGTTGTCGGGAGGCTGGCGGTAGGGGTAAGGCTCTTGTTGTTGTGATTGGGTTGGTGGCATGAAAAGGTTGCGGTTCTGGAAGATTGATTGGGTAGGTATACTTGGTTGTTGGGTATAATACGGTGTTTGATGTTGGGCATGTGGCTGTGAGGAAGAAACACGTTGACGCAGATCAATCAAATACGTCGGCTCAGACACAAATTGTTGTGGTGTTGTAACCGACCTAAACCAAATCATATATTGTTGAGTTGGTCTACCCCCTTCCACAACAGGGTCGGCTAAGATGTGTCGATGTCGATTCTTTCAATGTTGACACATCTCTTTTGCAATGTTTTTCCAATGACCTACAACCCATTGTGTATCCACTCTAAGTTGATGCCAGTCTCCCAAAGATGTCGGAGCGACTGAAATATCCTGATGCATTTCAAATTGCAGTTTCACCCGATCACTTTGGTGCATCTCCACTGTAATGAACCAAATGATCGATGTTTTAGCTGTCCACACTGCAGCGTCATCAACGTTGGGCTGATGGTCGAGATCCTCATACGGCCTCCAGACAAACTACATGAACAAAAGATTTAACGTGAAAAACTGCGGTGTGGTAATTTAATAGACAAATTTATGGTAGTGTAAGAATAAATTACATCGTCCGGCCCAATGTGCTCTATAAGGTTGCGGTAGGCGATTAATGAGTTCCTGGTATTTCGTTGGTAATTCATTCCCGGAACTGACCACCTAAAAAAAGTGACACAAATAAATTACTTACAAATAAACATTTCATCAAAGTATACATGTTTGAGTTTTAAAATAAACTTACTTGTTTGCGTAGGGGAATGTGAAGGGATTCCGGTTGATAGGAGCTGGTGTTGGCATTCTAGACCAACCCCACGCTTGAAGTAGATAGGCGCAACCATAAAAAGTACAAGTATTTTTTTTTTGAATTTTTACACAGTGAACTATATAGACGGGCCAGGACAACTGAACCCCAACTATAGTTGCACACTTTATTAATGTTGGATAACAATGGTAAATACATAATATTTACACTATTTCCAGTACTTTCTGGAAATAAAAAATGTCCAAATAAGATCATTATATAGCACCGAGTTTTAACTATCTTGTCATACTCGGTGGATTCCTCGTCTAATATAATAGATTTATATTGTTCTCATAGGTATTTTAAATTAATACCTTGGCCCCTTGGTCGACCTTCACGTTGTGGCTGAGGTGTTTCGACACAAAGCGGGGCGCCCAACAAATCTTCGTAAAGTTGGTTATCAACACAAACCTTGTCGTTGACAGCCTTTCCATCGATGCGTAGGCCAAGTAACATATACACATCCTGTAGTGTGACAATGCATTCACCGAAAGGAAGGTGAAATGTGTGGGTCTCTGACCTCCAATGTTCTAGCAAAGCTAGAATAAATTTGGGGTCAAGTGAGTATGATTTAATTTTTATCAAATCACCAAAGCCACATCCATTTATGTATCCTTCTATGAATGGGTCGTGTGGTATATAGTCATACCCACGACAACGAAACCTTCATACATCCTGACCAAAAATATAAATAACCTTAGTTTTATAGAAAAATACAACTAAGTAAGGGAAGACAAAACAAATAAAACAAAACACTTACAAACTCTACAATGTTTTCAATTGTTCCTCTGTGATCGTTGCCCGTCGTGAGTAGAGACATTTTTTAGTAATTGGTATGAAGAAGAGTTTGTGATGGATGAGAAGATTTTGTAATTTGAGGAGAAAAATTTGTAATGGATGAGAAGAGTTTGGGATGGATGAGAAGATTTTGTAATTGTTAACCCTCAATTTCGACGCCAGACAAAATCAAAGTTATGTTAATGTTAAAAATTATTTGTAATGTAAAGAAGGCTTCGACCTAAATTTTGAGAGGCCTGAGTCGAATAAATGTGGAGAAACCTTAAAAAATGGCTAAGTATGGAAAGGGTTCTTCGACCATGAGAATGTAGCGCTGCAGTGGTTATATTAAGGTTGGAGGGAATTTCCAATATTTGAAATTTAAATAAGAGCAGTTGTGGACGTGGGAACGGTTGAGATCAAGGGGAAGGCGCCAAAATCCACACGTTTGAAGCAGTAACCACCACTGAGTAGATATTTCCTAGCACTATAAATAGGAGTTGGTTCTATGTAAATGGGGTGTTCATATTTTTGTACAAGTTACTCTAAGAAGCTCAAAGTACCCGCGTGTAGAGAAACGAGTTCGTGAGAATGTACGTAATGTAACACCATTGTCTTCACTAATCTAATTTATCTTCAACATGTTTACTTTCCATGCCTCTACAGTTTCTTGAAATTTATCTTCCATGCCAAATTTATGTTCAAAGCCATTTAAACTTTCTGCGTTTTACTTTCGACTGCATTTTACGTTCAAGCATTTAATCTTCAAACCTTTACTTTTCAAAGTTTTTCATTTTCAAGAACGTGAAGTTCTCCTTTAAATTAATTGCATTTATTTTCAAAGTCTTTTACTTTCCAGCACCTTACCTTCGACAGCACTTTTACTATCCCAGCCTTTACTTTCCAAGAACGTGGAGTTCGTTGCATTTTACTTTCAAAGCTTTTACCCATTCGACGCCTTTAATTTTTTGCACCCTTTACTTGCATCACTTTAAATTTCCAGTTTTCACTTTACTTTATTGCCTGTAGTCGAACGTGGAGTTCAGTTAGATTTTATTTTCAGCATTGTCGAACGTGGAGTTCAGTTTACATTTTCTTTAAGTTACACTTGTCTCTCGAACTTAGCACATGTCCTAGGATTTGTGTGATTGATCCTGCAAGTTAAATCAATTTGCGTTTAGATTGATAGATCAGAGGTTGTTTACCAAAATTCACAGTAAACAAATTGGCACGCCCAGTGGGACTCAGTGCTAAGTCAAACCTTTTTGTCAGCCTCATCTCTCTTGGTGAAGAAGTATTTTCGTTGCATGTTATTGAGAAGTGGGAAGTTAGCCACAGCAAACGAAGGGATACCAAAGAGAAGATATACTAAGAAGATGGCAACTAATGCTAATCAACAAGTTGATCCTCAAGGGAGTATTTCAAACACTCAGTCCAGTAGCAGTATTGGGACTCAAAGCACTCCATCACCAGTGTCTTCGACAGGAGGGCCGGCGTCACTTCCATTAGTGGTGTCTGAGCCAGGATCAACGTATACAAAATCATATACTCAACCTGTCTTTGAATACATAGGACCACAAAGTTCTAATTCGCCAACACCCCCAGGAGGAAATACAATGTACAGGCACGTTCCTCCACCAGGTTTTCCACATCCAGGGTCAAGGAGTCAGTCCTATGGTATGCCTACATCAATGATGCAAAACCTGCAAAATGCTCCACCTGTATTTTCAGAAACTGTTATGTCTTCGCCACTACAAGGGTCAGGATCAGGAGGACGAAACAACCAGAGTATAGGCGTTGGTTACTCTGTTCAAACACCTAGCCTTACAAATACATCCATAAATTGTTTGAGACAACAGATGGATGAAAGTAACATGCAAATGGTACATACGTTGTCTCAGACAATGGGAGAAGTTTTTCAACCTTTGATCCAAAATACAACCTAAACTAACCACCAACTGGCTACACAAGTGGCACGCATGGCTGATTTCATGGGAGTACCAGCAGTGGATCGAAGAGCGACGGTGGTCGAAGATATCCCAAGACGTCATCAACGTCAGATACCTGATGCTAACCTGGAGGATCAAGAGATGGTTGACTATTTCAGAGTTGAACCACCAAGAAACCAGATGCCATACCAGATGGAGGAAGAACCAGTAGTGATGGTGAACAGGAACCAAAACGCAGATCAACTACTTAGGCAGGTTCGACACCAGAACCAAGCAGAAGAAAATAATCTTGCAGCCATGGTCAAAAGGATAATGACTAGGAATGGGATGAATTTTGGCTTCACCAGGCCAAATTATACATCACCTATAGTGGACTACATTCTCCAAGCAGAACTTCCCCCTAGGATGAAGGTTCCAAAGTTTAGCAAATTTTCAGGAGATACTACTGAGTCTACTGTCAAACATGTGGCTAGATATTTGATCGAAGCGGGCGAGATTGCAGCTGACGAAAGCCTTAGGATCAAATACTTCCCAAGTTTCCTTACCAAGAATGCCTTCACATGGTTTACTATGTTGCCTCCAAATTCCATATACAATTGGACCCAATTAGAACGTTTGTTTCATGAACAGTTCTACATGGGGCAAACTAAGATTAGTTTGAAAGAATTGGCTAGCATCAAGCGCAAAGTCACTGAGCCAATTGATGATTACCTGAATAGGTTTCGACTTCTTAAAGCCAGGTGCTTTACACAAGTGCCAGAACATGAGTTGGTCGAAATGGCTGCTGGGGGTCTTGATTATTCCATTAGTAAGAAATTAGATACCCAATATCTTAGAGCTATGGCCCAGCTGGCTGATAGGGTTCGACAGCTAGAAAGGCTAAAAGAAGAAAAAGCCAAATTCAGTAGGGGTAAAAAAGTAGCATTTGTCGAATGCAAGGAAGATATGGAGAGTCTGTATGGTGAGCCATCTTGTTTCGACGAAAGTGAGGTTGACGTTGCTGAGTTAAAGCAAGGTTCACCTTACGCTTGCAAATTATTAGCTCCTTCAGAAGGAAAAAATCCTGTCGAATCTAACGACAAATTCCCTAAGAAAACATATACTTTCGACGTCACTAAATGTGATGAGATTTTTGATTTGTTAGTTAAAGATGGGCAAATGATAGTGCATGCTGGTGTTAAAACGCCACCTTTAGAACAAAGAAAGAAAAGAGGTTTTTGTAAGTACCATGATTTTTTGGGTCATAAAACTTCTCAATGTTTTCTTTTCAGGGATTTGGTGCAGAATGCTATCCAGGAGGGAAGGCTGAAGTTTGGGGAAAAAGGCAAAGCCCAGATGAAGATTGACTCTGACCTATTGCAAGTTACAGAGGCCAACTATTCAGAGCCTCATGAGGTTCAAATGGTGGAAGCCACAAGGGGATTCGACGAGTCAGTCAACATGGTAGAAGCTATTGAAGACTTCGCCATCAATTCTGTGATAATTGAAGGTTCTAGTAAGGCTGCAAGTGGCCTAAACGTTGATGGTACTAGTCTGATGTTGGTGACCAAAGAAACTGCTGATAAGTTTGTGGAAATGGATAATGCTGCTAAGGTTTTTGATGTAACCGTGAGTGGGTGGAAGATAACTGTCAATGAAGGCATTAATATGGTCGAGTTGGCTGAGGAGTCTGATTCTAGTTCAGATAGTATCAACACCAATGAGGCTATGGGTAGAAATGCCCCTAAAGTTCAAGTTGTTAAGGAATTGGAAGATTACATGCTCTTGGTTAGAGAGATGCTGGACATGGATGGTTGTTTGGTGGAAAATTGGATCTGTATGGCTGCTGAAACTTTTTTCAAGACATCTCCTGATGTCGAGAGAGTCAATGCTGAGGAGATGGTGGAGGCTGAGAAAGCTACTTGGGAAAAAGCTTCCCAAAGAGCTGCAAAAGCAGCAGTAGGTGGTAGCTGCTTGGCAAAGACCACTGAAAGTCTGGAAGCCAACTTCTCCAAGATGCGCCTGAAGGACAGAATGGATGTCAACATGGTCGAAATTACGGATCGAAAGGATGAACAATTGAGTAAGGTAGATGAGCAAGAGAAACTCAACAAAATAGCTTATCCTAAGCCGGAAGAGACAATTGTGGACTTCTTGCATCGTTGCCAGAAAAAAGACTCTGGAGTAATGCTGTGTCCCAGGTGCAACGCCATTTTTGATGAAAAGGCTGCCCACAAGCTTGAAGGTGTTAAGAAGGCTGGCGAAAGCTAGGGGCAGAAGGTGAGCAAGGGCACCGAGGTTTTGACCATAGGCGACTTTCGACAGGGCTAAAAAACCAAGCACCAGGAACTAGGATAGGTACGTTCAAGCCAACGACAAACGCACCAACAGGTAGCTGGATCAAACCTGTCGAAGGGAGAGGACAGAAGAAAAAGTGGGAGAAGTTCGATGTGGAAAGAGGTGCGTCATTTGAATACAAAAAAGAGAATTGCACTACAAACAAATCAGCATACATTTCTCAGAACTACAAGGGTAAAAACCCAATGTCTAGATCGCAATGGCGAAGGGAGCAGCGCAGGCGAAAAGCTGTCAGGGAGGCTCAGGTACAAGGGGAGTCAAGCACCAATGTGGTTGGGGCAACGGAGAAGATGCCCATACGACGAAAGTTGTTTACTATTCAGCCAGAAAAGAAGGTCGAAGAGGATGAGGATATGACTGATAACTTCGACAATGAGTCAGCAGCTTCCCTAGACATTCTGGTAAATGTGGTGTCAGTAATGCCAAGAGAATTTGGTCAAGTCTCAGAAGTCGAAGACTTAGACCAAACTGCTGAATTGGAAATGATGGCACACAAACCTGTGTGCTATTACATCATGAACAGTGGGTGCGTCGAAGAACAGAATGCTTTCTTTGAGCGTCCCACGGAGGCAATGAGGGGTCATTTGAAGCCTCTTTATATTACTGGAAAAGTGGAGAACGTTCCTGTCAACAAGATTTTGGTAGACTGTGGTGCGACGGTTAATTTGATGCCAAGATTTCTGTTGAGCAAGATTGGAAAGTTTGAAACTGATACTAAGCCCCACAACATGGTTCTGTCGAACTATGAAGGCAAAGTTGGTTCTACTCTGGGAGTGATTCAGGTAGATCTCACTGTGGGAACTATTACCAGACCAATAGTGTTCATGGTCGTCGAAACAAAGGCTAACTATAATCTACTTTTAGGAAGGGAGTGGATTCATGGGATAGGAGCAGTACCCTCATCTATGCACCAGAGAATCACAATCTGGAGACCAGATGGGATAGTGGAAAATATTGAAGCTGATCAAGGGTACTTCAAGGTGCCTGTTAATCATGTGACCAGTAGGCAATTTGAGAAACATCTGGCGAACATTGCTCCATGTCCTCCAGCTGATTTTGAGTTTACACCTGACGAGGAAACGTTTTATTCGTTGTACTTACACCATGTTGAAGGTTTCAGATGGGACAGGGAGGTACCAGAAGAAAGATTGCCATGCTTAGGCACACCTCCAATAGAGCCCACAGGGTGGGGAGATGAATTCAGTGATCATGACTGAGTTCGACGCTATGAAAAGAATTTCGGCCTATGTGGCCGAAACAAGACTACAAGCGGCTTTGGAAGCCGCCAATGATTATATGGCTGGTGAAGCCATTCCTGAAGTGTATCAAGAAGGTCCTGGTAAGGACTTCGACCCAAAACCTCGAAATAAGGTTGAAACTGGAGGGCAAAGCCAGAGGCTCGACGCCATCTATGAAGATGAGCCTTTGGGATTTGAAAAGGATCCGTTGGCAAATAATATAAAAATGCTAGCACAAGGTCCTTTGGAAGAAGTGGATCTCAGTGAGGGGACAACCAAAAGGCCTACTTACATCAGTGCCAATCTTGATCCCCAGTTGAAAGCTGAAGTAGTCCAGCTGTTGAAAGAATTCAAAGACTGCTTCGCTTGGGATTATGATGAGATGTCTGGTCTTAGCAGGGAGTTAGTCGAACACTAGTTGCCTATGACACCTGGGAAAAAACCAGTCAAGCAAAATTCAAGACAGTTTGCACCAGAGATACTGTCAAAGATCAAAGAAGAGGTCGAAAGACTGCTTCGTTGCAAATTCATTCGCACTGCAAGGTATGTCGAATGGTTGGCTAATATAGTACCTGTTATTAAAAAGAATGGGTCTTTGAGAGTGTGCATCGATTTTAGAGATTTAAACTCTGCAACTCCCAAGGATGAATATTCAATGCCAGTAGCAGAAATGTTAATAGATTCTGCAACAGGACATGAATATCTTAGTATGCTGGATGGATATTCTGGCTATAACCAAATATTCATTGCTGAGGAAGATGTTCATAAAACTGCTTTCAGATGCCCTGGAGCCTTAGGCACCTATGAGTGGGTAGTGATGCCTTTTGGTCTCAAGAATGCTGGTGCTACTTATCAAAGGGCAATGAATTCAATTTTCCATGATTTTATAGACACATTCATGCAAATTTATATTGATGATATTGTTATAAAATCTATTTCTGGGAATAGTCACATTGACCATCTTCGACAATCCTTTGAAAGGATGAGAAAATATGGTCTTAAAATGAATCCTCTTAAATGTGTTTTTTGTGTGCAGGCAGGGGATTTCTTAGGCTTTGTGGTCCACAAGAAAGGGATTGAAATAAATCAGAATAAAACCAAAGCCATAATGGAGGCGAAAGCGCCATCAACCAAAAAGGAGTTGCAGTCGTTGTTGGGCAAAATCAACTTCTTAAGAAGGTTTATATCTAACCTGAGTGGCAAAACACAAGCTTTTTCGCCATTGCTTCATTTTAACAAAGATGGTTTCGAGTGGGGACAATTGCAGCAGGAAGCCTTCGACAAGATCAAGGAGTACCTAAGCCACCCTCTAATTCTTTCACCACCTTGTAGGAACAAAAGTATGAGATTGTACATAGCTGCAGCAGATAAAACTCTAGGGAGCATGTTTGCTCAAGAGGATGAAAATGGAGTCGAAAGAGCCATTTATTACCTTAGTCGAGTTTTAAATGATGCAGAAACTAGGTATAACATGATTGAAAAGTTATGTTTATGCTTGTATTTCTCTTGTACTAAACTAAAGCAATATATAAAACCTGTTGATGTGTATGTTTCGTCTCACTTTGATGTTGTAAAACATATGTTATCTAAACCCATTTTGCATAGTCGAATTGGCAAATGGGCATTAGCATTGACAGAATTTTCCTTAACATATCAACCTTTAAAAGCTGTGAAAGGGCAAATAGTTGCAGACTTCATAGTTGACCATTCCATAAATGAAAATGATTTGAATTACGTCGAATTAAGATCTTGGAAATTATACTTTGACGGATCAAGTCATAAAAATGGAACAGGAGTAGGAATATACATTATTTCTCTTGAAAAAATTCCAACAAAATTCAAGTACAAGGTCGAAGGTCCTTGTTCTAACAATGAGGCTGAATATGAAGCATTAATTGCTGGCCTTGAAATTTTGTTAGAATTGGGGGCAACTAGAGTCAAAATAATGGGAGACTCAGAATTGGTTATAAAACAAATCACAAAGGAGTATAAATGTGTTAAAGAAAATCTCATTATGTACTTTGTGATAGCCAATAGATTATTAAAGAAATTTGAGGTAGTGGCCATTCAACACATACCTAGAATAGAGAATCAAGTTGCTAACGACTTGGCCCAAATTGCTTCTGGGTACAAGGTGTCGAAAGAGAACCTTCAAGAAGTAATTGAGGCAAGAGGTAAGGTGGTGGCTGTTGGATTATGTCCATCAGACTTAGAAACAACTAAGCTTGGGTGTATAGATGGCGAAAATTTTGAAATTTTTGCCATAGATAATTTAACAGACGAAGATTGGAGAAAGCCCATAGTTGAGTATTTGCGAAACCCAACGGCTTCGACAGAACAGAAAGTCAGGTATCAAGCTTTGAGCTATGTACTGATGGGTAATGAATTGTTTAAAAAGACCCCTGAGGGAGTCTTATTGAAATGCCTTAGTGAGGCAGAGACGTATTTGGCACTTTCGACAGTACATAGTGGGGCATGTGGAGCACACCAAGTTGGTCAGAAGATGAAATGGTTGTTGTTTCGACAAGGCATGTATTGGCCCACTATACTGAAGGATTGCATAGAATTTGCTAAAGGGTGCCAAGAATGTCAAATTCATGCTGGCATACAGCACATCCCTGCAAGTGAATTACATTCTATAGTGAAACCATGGCCTTTCAGAGGATGGGCTTTGGATATAGTAGGAGAGATTCGACCAGCATCGTCAAAGAACCAGAGATATATTTTGGTGGGAAGTGATTATTTCACCAAGTGGATTGAGGCAATACCACTGGTGAATATAGGTCAGGAAGATGTTATTGAGTTCATCCAAAATCACATTATTTATAGATTTGGTATTCCTGAAATAATTACTACAGATCAGGGATCAGTGTTCACTGGCTAAAAGATGCAGGAATTTACCAAAGAAATAGGTTTTAAGTTATTAACTTCTACACCTTATTATGCTCAGGCCAATGGGCAAGTCGAAGCGGCCAATAAGGTAGTGATTGGACTAATCAAGAAACATGTGGGAAAAAGGCCTAGAAATTGGCACAAGACGTTAGACCAAGTTCTTTGGGCGTGTCGAACATCCCCCAAAGAGGCTACCAACACTACCCCATTTCGACTCACTTTTGGTCATGATGCAGTATTACCTGTTGAGATTTATCTACAGTCTGTAAGAGTTCAAAGACATCATGAAATTCCCTCTGAGAATTATTGGGAAATGATGATGAATGAATTAGTGGATTTGGATGAAGAAAGGCTTAGAGCCTTGGAGTTGCTGAGAAGACAAAAGAAGAGGGTCGAAGAATCCTACAATAAAAAGGTTAAATCTAAATCTTTTGCATGTGGGGAATTGGTTTAGAAGGTGATTTTGCCCATGGATCGAAAAGATAGAACATTGGGCAAGTGGTCCCCTAAGTGGGAAGGACCATTCCAAGTCATACAAGTGTTCTCTAATGGAGCTTATGAAGTGGAAGAGTTAGACAGAGATAAAAGAATCTTGAAAGTAAATGGCAAGTATTTGAAAAAATATAAGCCTATGCTGTAGGAGATTCATATAAAAACATAAGCTTTATTTGATAAAAGAAAGCCAAAATAGGCCAAGTCAGGCTAATATGGCATACAAAGCGAAGAGAAAATAGTACAACATTTTTCTTTCTCAAGGAGAGGTTATTCATAATCTCTCCCATCTATGGATTTGAGGAATTCCATATAATCTGCATCTGGCTCATCATCAGAATCTTGGGTGCTGGAGCGCCCTTTCTTGGAGATCTTCATTTTGGTTTCCTTCTTCTTGGCTAAAGAGGCTGCTCCAATGGAGGCATTGGGTTGTTGGGGCGCCTCTACTTTCTTTGTTTCCTCGGTTTCCTTGGCCTTTCCAGCCATCTTCTTGGTTGGAGGTTTCTCTGAAGTATTCATGGTTGCTTCTATGCAAAACATGGTCAGATGGAAGAGATTTATATAGGCTAAGGGCTGATTGGATTGGCCAGCCAAACGGTGGAAATAGGTGAGTGATTCTTGGAAATAGGCCTGAGGGCTATGCTATAAGTGTCACTTTAAAGCTAGAGGCTTATGCCTTGGAATTTAAAGCTGGAAGGGTGACTCTCCAAGAAAAAGATAGAACGCTTTAATTGCGAATTTGACTGGTAAAAATAACAATAGAGAACATCATCATGCAATATAGGTCGAAAGCAGTTAAAGGCAGAATAATAATGATAAATTAAATCAGTGCCAACAGGCATAAAATTGTCATTACATAAAAAGCCTGAAAAGGCCAAGAAACAAGTGATGATTAGACAAATGAAATAAAGGTGTCGAAGGTATCAGAAGGGAAGCCTCGACGCCAACTGAGAAAAAGATTCTAGGTGATGTTTGAGGCAAGCATTGCATAAAGATTCGTTAAGTTTTGCTTCTGCGAGCTCTTTCTCATATCTTTGGGCCGCCTCAATATGATCAATAGCATGCTTCGTCTCTTCAGCTATCTCAGTGTCGTCGAGTTGGCGCAGATCACGGTTGCAGTTTTCAGCATTTGCAATTTTAGCTTGTAGCTCTGTGATCTGTTGCTTCCATGCTTCAATGTCCTTCGTGTTGGAGGCTATCTCGTCTTGCTTTTTCTTTTGATCAGCCTCCATACGTTGGATCTCTTCGTACGCCTCTTGTGCACTACATCAGGCTGCACTCTCACAGCCAGATGTTCTCTCTATGGTATCCTTGATCGAGGGAAGCAATTTTATTTCTGCAGCTATTTGGTTTACCACAGCAGTTAGCTCTATCAGAAAACCAGAGACATCTGGATTGAGGGCAGTGAGCTCAATCTTTGCAAGGGTGTCCTTCAGGTAAGCAGTTACAGTTGGATCTGAGGCCATAATTTTGTAAATATCCCCTTTGAGGAATTTTTTCTTGATGGCTTGGAGAATTTATTGGGCGAAGTCATCTGGTGCTGAGGTCGAAGAAACAGAGGAAGAACCATGCCTTTGCTCGAGAATTAATTTGGCAAACTCACGTGGGTTCGACCACTTGAGCGCTATCAACGAGTCCCCAGATAGTGGAGCAACCATAGGCGAAGGAGTATGGTGGGGGCGAGGCTCAGCTTGTTCTTCTTCCTCCTCTGATGATTCCTCTTCCTCTCCATCTTCTTCTCCTCCCATTTCCTCATCAGATTCATCACCAGTTGGTTGCACATTCTCCTGCTGATCAGCCGGTGTGGTTTGATTAAGAGTGGCGTTGTGTGTTTGGATTTTAGGTTCAACCATCTGGCCCTTATCCATGGAGGTACCCGGATTGATAAGTGGTGGGCTTGAAGCGTCATCCTCATCAGAGTTAGCTCCCTCTGCTTGTGCGTGCTGAGTTGGGGTTTGAACTGGTGCTGCAGTAGCTGCTGTAACATGTGGAATAGGCCGATTAATCTCACTCAAACCAGAGCCAATATTAGAAGATGGGTGATAAGTTGGCTCACCTTGGCTGTTGAGAAGCGTGGTGGTGAGGCTTTCTGAAGTTGGGTGAGGAACGGATTCGTTAAGTGTGGCGGCGGCGAAGGTGCTTGGAGTTGGTCGAGGATCCGGATTGTTGATGATGGATGCCTGAAGAACACAAGTGGAGATAATGAGAATGAAATAATAGGCGGAGGATGTCAAGCATAATAGAAAAGATAATGGTGCGCATACCTGAGTTTGTTCAACAGCAGGACTTGATTCTTCAACCCCATGGTCACCAAGAGGGGTTCTCAAGGCTACCTTGGAGGGTTCCTTCTCGACACCACTTGTGGTGGATGCCTTTTCGAGTATTTTGGCCACCTTCGAAGGAGGTGGGCCAGCAGGTCCAGAGGCCTTTGTGGGTTTTTTCCTTTTCCTCGTGAGAACCTCTTCAGGAGATTCATCTGAGGCCTCTGAAACTGTAACCACAGCTGGGGTATCCTTCTTACCTTTCTTGGAAGGTGTTGGAGGCTTTCGACCAGTCTGAAGAGGCGGTGAAAATAAGGAAGAAATTCAAAGAGTACAAGTAAAAACAAAAGGTGCAAAGTATACCTGTGTACTCCCTTGGTCTTTGCCACTTTGCAAGGTGACAGCTCTAGTCGAAGCAGCTTTCCTAGGCACAGCTGAAAGATAGCACACAATTGTTACAAGTTAATGATTACATGACTAGTCATAAAGCCATGGAGTAAGGATCTCAAACCTTCATATATTTCAGATTCGACACGAACGTCCTGAATTCCTATATGAAGGTGCCCTTTAAAACTGTCTAACATATGCTTAGTCGAAACCACTCATTGGGCTTTTGGCTGAGACTGCTATCGAAGAAGCTTTAAATGCTCCCCACAGACAAACCAATCTGGAAATGGAGGGGCAAGCGCCACTCCAAAATCAGCACTAGGCAGTCGAGGGAACTTTGGGGAAAAAAGTTTAAAAGCTACCTCATAACGTTTCTCATGAGGGACATTGGGAGGAATTTTTAGTTGATCCAGCTTTTCTAGAAATTTTCTCTTTAGAGTAACAGCAGCCTCATGAATGGTTCGACTAAGATCATCTGGTCGATAGATAGTTTCAAAGTATTTTTGAAAAGCCTGTATTTCTTCGATGTGAGTGAACTTACTTTTTTTCATCTTGTCCTGCACATGGAGGAAAGCTTGGTCAAGTAACGAAGAAAACGTAGTCGCATCAAGAAAGTGCTCATTATAATGCTTCAACCACCATTGGTGGAAGGATGAAGTGCATAAAAAGGAAGGTTCGAAAAACACAGGGGAGAGGATGCTTCTTTTTTCGTTCCTAATGTTGAGTGCTTCAGAGACGTTCTCCTCGTCGAGGTAGGCAGTGTGAAGAATCACTTGACCCTTTTTCTCATATAAGCACTGAGGGAAACTCTGGGCTAGCCCAAATTGTCGAGAAACCAAGTTGGGTTGGTAGGCAATCAACGCTGATAAACCTCTCCCTAGGTTCAGCCTGTGGACAATAAATCTAGGAATAAAAAATGCTTCCCAGATGACAACAGACTCTGGATCAAGGGGTTGGAGAGGATTTGGAAATGGCCTTTGAAACCACTCAGGGCCATGGCTTCGTCGAACAAAGGGTTCCATGCTAGGAGTAAACTCATAGCGTTTGGCGAACATCATTATATAACTGGTGAAAGCCCTTTGAAGGTTTTCACCATCATCATTAGGAGTGAGCTTAGCCAGGCGTGTTCCTTCGACGCTTCTCTCCCTGATCTCAGCGGAAGCTTCATCGACTATGCCTTTTCTGGGGAGGCTAGCCTCAAATGTAGCATTGAGCCACAGTTGAAGTAGCCAAAGAGGACCGCTCAAATGCATAGGACCTTGGGCGTACACATTCTTCAGTCGAGAAGCCCCTTCACTGATGGATTCGTAAAGGTTCGCCAGAATGAGTTCACTCAGGCAGGTCCCTCTGTTGTGGTGGAGTTGGTTCGCCAGGGGCAGGTACTTCTTAGCCACCTGCAAAGACTTGGTACAAAAAACATACCTCGACAGCCAGACTGTGAGGAAAGCAATGTGTTCTTCATCAGACACCTCATCATCGTCTTGTTTGAAGTGGTGCTTGATAAAGAGGGTGTAGGTCAGTTTTGAGCCTGCAATGTTGATGGTATCATCAGCATCAACCTCAGGATTGTAGACGAGGCCATCTGGTCGAAGCCCCGTAATGGCAGCTACGTCAAAAAGGGTTGGAGTGACCATTCCACATGGCAGGTGGAATGTATAATGGGTGTTGTCCCAAAAGTACAAAGATGCTACCAACATGTTCAAGCAATAGGGTATGTTGGTCTTCGACAGCATCAGAAGGTCATAGATCCCTATCTCCTTCCAATGGTCAGCTTTAACTTTCTCCATCTTTGCCATCCATTGGTCAAATTCCTTTAAAGGGTTGACGGCTCTCATCAGTCTAGTGCCATCAGTGAGATAGCCAACATTGAGTTTGGGTAAATGGATCTCTTCAGGGGAAGCTCCAGCAGCAGAATTAATTTTAGGGAAACTCTTTTGCCCTAATGGTTTGGATTTCTGGTACGATGGGAAAAAATCACTCAGCTTCTCGTTGGAAATATCCACCTCGGCCAAAGGACCAGATAATGCATAAGTTTTATCAGACATAACAAGGGGAATCATTACTTGAGATTGGTAGATGGCTCTTGCTTCCGTAGAGGTAGGTTCTGGCATACAACGACGGTTATCTACCAGTTGAGGGCCTGGGATGTTAGCGAACGGTGGGATGGTTTGCTTGAATGGAGTGACTTTGCCCTTTTGGGTCTTCTTTGCTTGAGGATTAATGTGGGAGGATGCCATTATGGAAGAAGATGGAAATATGGTGTCTTTACTGGGTTTGCGCAAAAAACTGAAGAGAAGAAGAGTTGCTTGAGAGTACTAAAGGAGTGGAAAGATCACAAAGTGGCAGAAATGGGTATATATAGATATTTGAAAACCTTCAGGGACTTGGATCCACCGTTGAAGCTGAGGGGTTAGTGGGACACGTGGCTTCCTCCTGAAGGCGTGATGAAAAGGAACAGTTATGTGCAGACTGTTAACGTCTGTTTTCAAGAAAGGCGTTATGATGAATACGACTGAAAAGACGTTTTAAGGATTTGTCATGATGGCGTGACGTCAGAGGCGTGGGTTAAAGAAACTGAATAGTTTAGCCATTAGGGAATTAGTGGGATGTTCAGTTAAGGCCATGCAAATAGGCGTCGAAATAAGCATTATGTCAAGAAATGGCCTTCCTACCAAGTCTGGCGAAAGGACATTCCTTGGGGGCAATTTGTTAACCCTCAATTTCGACGCCAGACAAAATCAAAGTTATGTTAATGTTAAAAATTATTTGTAATGTAAAGAAGGCTTCGACCTAACTTTTGAGAGGCCTGAGTCCAATAAATGTGGAGAAACCTTAAAAAATGGCTAAGTATGGAAAGGTTTCTTCGACCATGAGAATGTAGCGCTGCAGTGGTTATATTAAGGTTGGAGGGAATTTCCAATATTTGAAATTTAAATAAGAGCAGTTGTGGACGTGGGAACGGTTGAGATCAAGAGGAAGGCGCCAAAATCCACACGTTCGAAGTAGTAACCACCACTGAGTAGTTATTTCCTAGCACTATAAATAGGAGTTAGTTCTATGTAAATGGGGTGTTCATATTTTTGTACAAGTTACTCTAAGAAACTCAAAGTACCCGCGTGTAGAGAAACGAGTTCGTGAGAATGTACGTAATGTAACACCATTGTCTTCACTAATCTAATTTATCTTCAGCATGTTTACTTTCCATGCCTTTACAGTTTCTTGAAATTTATCTTCCATGCCAAATTTATGTTCAAAGCCATTTAAACTTTCTGCGTTTTACTTTCGACTGCATTTTACGTTCAAGCATTTAATCTTCAAACCTTTACTTTTCAAAGTCTTTCATTTTCAAGAACGTGAAGTTCTCCTTTAAATCAATTGCATTTATTTTCAAAGTATTTTACTTTCCAGCACCTTGCCTTCGACAGTACTTTTACTATCCCAGCCTTTACTTTTCAAGAACGTGGAGTTCGTTGCATTTTACTTTCAAAGCTTTTACCCATTCGACGCCTTTAATTTTTTGCACCCTTTACTTGCATCACTTTAAATTTCCAGTTTTCACTTTACTTTATTGTCTGTAGTCGAACGTGGAGTTGAGTTAGATTTTATTTTCAGCATTGTCGAACGTGGAGTTTAGTTTACATTTTCTTTAAGTTACACTTGTCTCTCGAACTTAGCACATGTCCTAGGATTTGTGTGATCGATCCTGCAAGTTAAATCAATTTGCGTTTAGATTGATAGATCAGAGGTTGTTTACCAAAATTCACAGTAAACAGTAATATGATGAGACGAGTTTGTAATGTGATGAACATTTATTTATAATAGTGAAATGTGATGAGAGGAGTCACATGAAAATGCATGGTGAAATGTGAAGAACTTTCTGTAAGGAATCATGTAAGTGTTCTCTTACAAGATTCTTGGTCATTGTCATGCATAGAATCTTGCAGGCATTGCATGTGAAGCCATTTAATGTCTTGTAAGTGTAGTTGATAAGACTTTAGTGTAGTCTTGGAATTGTAGTCTTAGAAGACTATTATGGTAGCCATGTGAGATTCTTGTCATAGAAGTGTAGTCTTGTCATGCAGAGAATCACATGATGCATGGAAGACAATGGTTTTGTTTTTTACTTTAATGTCTTGTAAGTATAGTTGGTAAGACATGTAAGTAGTGAATAAATATTTCGTATAGTGTGCTAAATAAATATTTTATAGGCATGATAAAGAATAGTGTATTTTTGCACCCCATGTGAGATTCTTGTCATGGAAGTGTAGTCTTGTCATGCAGAGAATCATATGATGCAGGATAAAGAACAAACTCTTTTGGGCATTTAAACCATGTATCAAAGGATTTTCGTACTGTAAACATATCATTCAAATTGATGGAACATAGTTGTATGAGAAATATAAGGGCACGCTACTCATGGTCGTGGCACTGGATGACAACAACAACATTTTTCCAATCGCCTTCGCTCTAGTTGAAGAGGAGACTACTGGAGGTTGGAGTTTTTTCCTAAAAAATCTCCGACAATACGTGTCTCCCAAACCTAACTTATGTTTGATCTCTGATAGACACGCATCAATCGAGAGTGCATACAATAATCTTGATAAGGGTTGGCAGGATCCTCCCTTAAGCCATGTGTATTGCATTAGACACATCGCTCAAAATTTCATGCGGGAGATCAAGGAAAAAAAGCTAAGGAAGAAGGTTGTGAACGCAGGGTATGCACTAACAGAGCCTACCTTCAAAGACTACCGTGACGAGATCAGACTGACAAACG